>VHKM01000006.1:600000-1175000 GCA_007210695.1 Neogobius melanostomus | reverse complement strand
AGGTGTTACTGTATATTTAGAAGTGAAAAGGTATTTTTTCCTGAAATGGTTTTACAATAATATCCTGAAGGTCAAAACTACAGTACTTCAACTGAATTTTAGAAAGACTCTTTTGCTGTACATGCTGGTTTTGCTGCATCACGGCTTTACATATCCCATGATATACTGTAGGCTATGAAAAATTCGTTTTTAATGATTTGATGCAGCCCATTTAGTGTGATATTTCCATTAAGTCAACTGAGTCAAACATTTCATCAAGTAAAACACATCTGACTTAAAGGAATAGGACACCATTTTTACATACTGAGATATGTTCTTACCTTAGATTTGACGAGTTCATTTGGACCTGTCTGGTCTCCACGTGTGCCTTCAGTAACGTAAACACAGCACAGACGGCGTTAGCATTTAGCCTCTCTCTTCTCCTCTAAAGCTCCAAACGAGGTGAAGATAGAAGCTACCAAACCCTTCCACGTTTTCCCTATTTAAATATGGTTACGTGAAGTGTTACACTACAAAGTATTATTACACAAAATTAAACAATGTGGATTTTCTAAGCGGATAAAAAGGGGAACTATGTTGTAAGGCGTAATAATACCAGGAGTAATTCGGCATCCGCGCAGTAAAGTGAAGATATCACTGCGCGGATGCCGAATTACTCCTGGTATTATTACGCCTTACAATATAGTTCCCCTTTTATCCACTCAGAAAATCCACATTGTTTAATTGTAATAGTAATTATACTTTGTAGTGTAACACTTCATGTAACCATATTTAAAGGGACAACGTGGAAGAGTTTGGTAGCTTCTATCTTCACCTTGTTTGGAGCTATAGAGGAGAAGAGAGAGGCTAAATGCTAAAGCTGTCTGTGCTGTGTTTACGTTACTGAAGGCACACGTGGAGACCAGACAGGTACAAATGAACTCGTCAAAGCTAAGGTAAGAACATATCTCTCAGTATGTAAAAATGGTGGCCTATTCCTTAAAATGCATTACGGAAACATAACTGAAACAACCTCTCATTAAAATGAATTAAGTCTAAAATTGCAGCTGAGCCTTAGCACCATCTGAAGAAGAAGAAGAAGAAGAAGAAGTACTACCAGTGGTAAGAGAATGCCTGATCTGGTGTCACATCAATTGTGAAAAAAACATATTTGGCTCCGATTAAGGCACATTCCCCTTCACAAACAAGTGGCTTTCTGATTTCAGTTGGATGATTGTGACTATCTGAGATCTGCATTTGGCAGCACTGATCCACCCATCTGCATCCATATTCCTCACCATACTGCAACAACGCACCACTGTCAATGGAATCATGAGACTTTTTATGGTCGAACATTCTCTTTTAATAGACAACATGTGTTTCTAAGCAATCATGGGGCATATTTTACACTACAGCTCTCAAGGAATCCAGCAAGTCAAAAGATCTACGGGGAGGAGAGACAAACAAATGAGCTCGACTACAACTATAACTCTTTTGCAGTTACTTGGGTAATTTTTGGACGATATTGCACTTTAAATCACACCCGACGATTTACTTTATACTTACGGTACTGCTTACTTGCACTGTTAGTAAATAAATAAGTTGTGGGTTTCATTTTAGCTAAGTGCATGCTAACAAATCAAAGTAATGGACAAACTTTGAACTGCTCAGAACGGGTATGGTGATTTATGGACTGTTGTAGGAGAGAAAGGGAATGAGAGTATATTCATTTACATGTTTGGGTGAAGTTTTGCGACCACATTTAGATGTAGAATGGACATAGAATTAACAGACAAACATTAAGGGTATGATGGGAGACAGACTGAAACTTGAAGACTTGCGGGTGGTAAACGGACGGGGCGTGGGGGTCTCTTGCTGAGTTGTGGGGGGCTTTTGGGTGGGAGAGTCCGTATGAGAGTAATTAGAATGAGTGATGTTGTTTACTCCCATTTACCCTCGCATCATTTATTCTCCCGCTCTCTCTCTCTCTCTCTCTTTCTGTGCTACAGATGAATCCTGCAGAGCTGTGCCAAATCGAAGCGTTCTTCACTCCCCACAGCTCTTTATGCTCCGTTCATTTGTAATTAGATTTGTTTTCCCTTTTTCCCAAATAGTATACCGTCAGATTGACACATGGGCATTTCTCCAGTTAACTTAACTTTATTTAGTCTTCCTTTGCCTGGCCGCTCCAGATAATATCTTAAGCAAGCAAGCAAGCTACTATACTAATGTGTCACAACCTCAACCACATCTCCGCCTCAGCAGCAGAAAAATCTGCCTCCTCAGCCTCTCGATCTCCTTCTCATTGACACCTATAATGTGTCTGGACTCTTGGGGAGATATTTTCCCAAACAAATTCATATTTTCCAGACTGTCCCGTGACTGACTCTCTACCTGCCTGAGTCTAAGCGTCAAAGTTTATCTCTTCAGTTGTCTCTTCTCTGCGCCTCACTCGTTTGCCTGTTTTTAAGTCAGAATATTGTACAGTATATCAGCGGATCAGAGGAGGGTCTTTCCTTTCTGGTGATGGTCAACGCTTCGGAATTCACTAATGATCTGCCCATTCATTGAGGGAAAGAAGAGGAGAGAGAGAGTTTTTTTTTTCTTTCCGCCTTCCATGTGTGCTTATTGATTCTGGCACCATGACAGACGCCTAATGAGGAACAGGGCTGGAGGAGAGCTCTGAGGACCCCAGAGGGAGGCTCTGTCCAATCTCCACAGTCACACACACAGACTCACGCGTTCCATATACACATACTCGCCGAAAACGTGGAAGTTGTCATGAAGATGCCAAACAAGGTTATCAATGTGGCTGTGCACATATGACAAACAGAGCTGTATGATACTAGAACTTTTTTTTTTTTTGATGATGATTATTGATCATTCCGATGCTCTTGCGACATCTTGCCAAACGATTTCAACACAGCACGTTAAATTTAACAAATAATACGTATTTTATTTTTCACCAAATTGTGTCAAAACAAGTTACTCGATTTCAGATTCAGTTTATTTGCCATTTGCAGTATAGAACCACATTTGAAAAAAGGTGCAAGTAGCTCAAAGTGCACAGCCAAACATTCACTCATCATAAAAGACAGTCTTAAAACAAAGCCATATAGTTAAATAAAAAAAACAAAACGTCAGCATGCTTTTTCCCATATCCATAATTTAGCCATCAAACAGATCGTTTGAGCTGTTGTCAACCCATTGACCACATTTTGGTGATATAGAGTTCGGGATCATTAGGCCATATCACTAAGCATCATGGGATTTGCAGCAATAATAAACTAATGGAGATTTTAAAAGGTAAAAAACTCACATCACTAACTGTGACTACAACAGCTAACGAAGTTTCTGCATGGCTTTTTTTTGTTTTTTTTAACTGTTTTAGCTAACGCTAGTCATTATGGAAAATGCACGGTAGCACCCGCAAACATGGCGGATCTCCATGGTAACAGTGAATTTTCCTGAACTCCTATCAAAGCCTAATTAGAAATCATTCGTCATCAATGTACAGATCTTTTAAGATTGTACTTTAGATCCAAATTAGTGTAAAAATGTATGAAAATGACGTCTAGACTAAATGCTAAATCCACACTAGACATCCTCACCTAAGACACACCAAATGAATGGAACGGACATGTCATACATCGCCATGCTTATAAGGACCGGCGTGTACATTTTTTTGGAATGGGGATAGAATGTTAGCAACAGACTAGATAGCTAAAGGCATTTCTTTGATTTCTATGATAGCTACCACATACTTAGCCTCTAAACTGCTGTAATTCTTTCTTCTATTTTTATTTTTTTAATCCCTCTGACAAACATGAACAATATTTTTGGGACGGATTTTCCTCCCTCAGAAAATGTAGGCTAATACATGGGGCAATCACGTCAGCAGGTAGTAACCATACACTTGACTTAGAGCCTGGGGCCATGGTCAAGAGTCCATAGCAGTCCATGATCGATGTTTGGCAGTCAGTAAAAATAAAGCTATCATGCCACATCCTGCCATATTTGGGTTGTACGGGGGTCTGCAACCGTCTGGATCCAAAGAGTTTTCTCTATTTGGAAGAAGATGCAGAACCACTAGTTGAATAAGAAACAACCACACTGGCCTTTATACAAATGCTTTATACAAAAACACACTCATATAGGCCTACGAGTCTGACATTTCGTGATCCATACAGTTTGACAAGCCATTGCGAGCACCATTTCCTACGTGTCAGCTCCGGCACCGATAACCCAGTTTGGGCGACCTTTCATCCGAGTGGGCCGTGACACGCAGCGGCAGAGAAATCCAAACAGAGCTGATTGGAGCGTGGCCTGTCGGAGGGAGGAAGTGCGTAATTATCCCAGACAGAGGGGCAGATAGATGGATGTATGTGTGCTTAACACTCCCACTCCAATTCCCTGCAATCTGTGCGCTAATAGAAAGCAGCTGCGCCCGTGCGTCTCCGCTCCGAGCGCTCAGATTCATGTACTGTATTTGAAAGTGCCAAGGTTTTTGCTCCGGGTGGTCAAATAAACGGCCTTCAAGAGGAGCGACAGTTGTGTCAAGATGGCCTCGTGCTCACCCCTTTTCATGGAGGGTAAATGATGTAGGGTCGATTGGTTTTCACAAGTGGGCCAGACAAGAAAGAGCCAGTGGTTTAGTCTTTACAGAGGAGTGTATTTGTGTGAACTCTCAGTCATCCAGGTGTGTTCCACTGTGAGTGAAGTGAGTTCGACATGCCCCCGGGTGCTTAAAGGGGGGGTATTATGTAAAATCGACTTTTTCAAGCTTTATATCATGTTATTATGTCATTCCCTCATTAAACACATGCCTGGAGTGTTGCCTTGGCTCATTCACATATTTTTGAGTAATCAGTAAAAACTTAGACGGCAGCCATTTTAGGTGTAGCTATGCCTCAGTCCTCCTAGGAACGCCCCCACCTCCTGGAGACGCCTTTGGACCTTTCGTCACCAGCCAAGCCACCAACCACTGCTCCTCAGCTCAGCAGAGCCCCCTCCCCGCACAGTAGTGTTGTTTAAATGCCACAGCAGTGTGCTGAAGGGGGCGTGTCGGAAAGACGTTCAGTACAGCCATTTTGAGAGAGCAATTTTATTCAAGGCAGTTATTTTAATTTACTGCATATACAGAGCAACAGAAGGTTACGTCATCATTGTAGTATGCTATAGACTGGTGCTATGTGATTGAAAAAAGCATAATACCCCCTCTTTAAAGAAATCTTCAGCTGATTAACTGCCTATTTTGTCATCACGGGGTGAATCTTGAAGTCAGTTGGTCACTTGAAGCTCAATAGAAGGAGCTGAATAGCAATGACTTAAATAAAGTTCGTATAAAAATTAGAGAATGTAGAGCATAAATTCTTCAGTGGGTAAAAGAAAAAGTAATACCAGCCAATCCATGTGCGGATTTATGAATTTTTAAAGAAATAACCAGAATGCTCACGAGGGGGTTGCCAAAATATAAGGCATTCCACAGAGGGCACTGACATAATAAGAGATCAGGATATAAACAACACATTATAGCCACGTGGCAAATGATCAGTCTGCCCCAGGACAGCTGTGACTAGTAGCTTACCACCACCAAGTGTGGAGTGAATGAATAATGACTAGCACTTAAAAAAACAAAAAACAAAATGCACTATATTAAAATCACAGTGCTCATTATTATTATTAATTTATTGAAACATGTTTTCTCAATAGTATAACATCGGGAAGTTAGAAATGTGTTTGGAAAGTTAGGAAGAACTTTGGACTTTTCAAAATATATATGTTTTTTTTCTGCACACAATGACATGTGTTGGGTTGAGGTTTGAACTGAAGAATATCTGGATGGTGGGCTGACCCTGGCTTTAACCACTGTACCACTGTTGCCATTATGACAAAAGATTATAACATGTGTAAGCTCAGATTAGTTGAACCTTTATGTTATGAAATCTACTATCAACAGTCCTGACACATACAACTTCTAGGAAACGTGTGAAAGCGTGTGTGCATATCCTGTTTCACATTGGTCACAGAACTTCTCTACTGCTTTGAGCCAATCCTCGACATCCTCTCCCGCGCAGTACAGAAGAATGCTTTAAAAATGCCTGGAATTGCCATAAAAAGTAGTGCATCCTGGTGCTGCATGATGAAAGAGAAAGTGGTGGGATTTAAAGGGGGGATATTACTGTATGCAAAAACAAAAACTTTTTCACTTTACAATTATTGGGTATTGTGTGTAGACTGATTTTTTATTAATTTAATCCATTTTGAAATAAGACTGTATCATAACAAACTGTACAAAAAAATGAAGGTTGATTTTTGCACATTATTCAAAAACATAAAGAAGAAAATTATATATTGTAAAAAGAAAGGACACTTTATCACACAGGACGAAAAAGGTGTTTTATATCAATACAGCATTTTCTAACCAAATACCAGAGAAAAGCACTGGAAACATTTTGACAATAACATAAAGAGTTCCTACATGCTGGTCATAATACAATGTCATTAGATGTGTGCATTACAAGGAACAATGAACCACACTGTAAGAAGATCCCATTTTCCCCTCCAGACTATATATGGAACATTTCTGTGTGGATTTTGTTTGTTTGGGTGTGTTTCCTTCACTTTCTATCTTCAAACTAAAACTTACACATTCCTCTGGTTAGGTACTCTTGAGCAAAATCTCCAGCTAAAAATCTACTTGCTGTTTTTGCCCTAGTTCTGCCATGAAGAACAGGTCCAATGTGGAGAATAACTTCCACAATGTGACCAATAAAGTATCCTAACCTTTAAGCTTTAGTATATAGCCTATAGTTCATCGTTTCTATTAAAACCCTTGTTCGCATTTTTGACCGGTTACAACAGTGCGTGTCCAATGCCAAGTGACAGTAACTGCGGCCACACCTCCTGTAAACGACACACAACTCCACACACATGTGCAGTGCAGGACAGTTAAGTTTGTTTATGAGAACCCCTGTCCCACACTATTTTGCTCATACTTCCTCCTTCATGGGCCAAGTACGATTTTGTCCTCTCAGCTACAGGTCTGGGACTGGAAGCTTCAGCCCAGGGATTGTGTACACTCATTCATAAACAAACATGCAATAGATTACCTGGATGTTCCGCAGTGTTGCTTTAAGTAATTGTAAAAGTCCCATTCCTTCATTGAGCAGAGCCTTTGCAGAGCTCTTGACAGGCAGCAGGTCATGTTGGGTGAGAGGTAGATTCTGGACTGTATGAAGCGTTTGGATCAGATATGGGCACATAGGTCTGCAGCTGCAAGAGTCAAATATCCACTCTCCATAATCAAAATACTTGCTTTCACACTTGTAGATAGAATGTATGTTGAAAATGAATTACCCTTTATAAAATACTGTATTAAAATATCTTTGGGCCTGTGCGAATCCGTTGGGAACACAGGAGCTGAGAAGCAGTCAGGACTGGGCCAATAAAGTTTGTGAGGAGTCATGGCTGGGCTGGAGAGCAGATCTTTAACCCATAATATTAACATGCAATATTATTATCATCGCATGTCAATAATAATCTTCAAAGAAGGTACTTGAGTCATCTTCTGTACTTGATAGTTGAGGTCTCCAAACGTTTCGCCTCTCATCCAAAAGGCTTCGTCAGTGAACAAGATTACACTTAGCACACAGCGTAGATAAACACCAGTTGGGAGGAGTTGGGGTTGGCCCGGCTCCTCCCCTCTAATCACAGCTACTCTCACCTGTGGGTAAACACCTTTGAAGTAGAGCGTCTGTAACGACCTGCTCCCCCCAGTATCGGTCAGTCCTGTCCTATTCATAGATGATCACTGCTAATTACCTGCCTATTGTTCTTTTGTTAGCTGAGGTATCGTCTTCTTGGACTGGCAGTGTCCTGTCTGTTTTCCCCGAAGCAGATTGGAGTAAAAAGCAGAAAGATTAAATCTGAGTCCACCATTTCGGTTCATGGAGGGATTTTCTTTTCTGACAAAAATAGCTTCTTTTACTCCTCTTTCAAACCAACGTTCTTCTTTAGCTAAAATTTTGACCTCCCCGTCCTCAAAGGAGTGATTGGAGGCTTTAAGGTGGAGGTGCACAGCCGACTGAGGGCCGCTTGTGCTTTCTCTTCGGTGTTGATAAAGTCTCTTCTGTAAGACTTGTTTGGTTTCTCCAATATAATGTTCTTTGCATTCTTCTTCTTTGCATCGAATAGAATAAACCAAATTGCTTTGTTTGTGGCTAGGAGTTTTGTCCTTGGGATGAACTAATTTTTGTCTCAGTGTGTTCACAGGTTTGTGGTACACTGGAATCCTGTGCTGTTTAAAGATTCTCTGAAGTTTCTCTGATACCCCGGCTACATACGGCACTGCAACTCCCTTTCTTCTGGGTTCTGTAGTCTGTCTGTCCTGCTCTTTGGGTCTTCCTGCCCTTTGTGCTTTAGTGAAGGACCAGTTAGGATAGCCACAGTCTGAGAGGGCTCTCTGGACATGTTGCTCCTCTTTGGTCTTTCCTTCTGCACTGGTAGGCACCTCTTTAGCTCTATGTCTGAGTGTCCTAATGACCCCTATTTTGTGTTGGAGTGGATGGTTAGAGTCAAACATCAAATACTGGTCAGTATGAGTTGCCTTCCTGTAAACCTCTGTCTGCAGGTGTCCGTTTTCCCCTATGATAACTTTACAATCTAAAAAGGCAAGTTGTTTCTCCTTAGCGTCCTCCCGAGTAAATTTAATGTTAGGGTCCACAGCATTGATGTGATCAATGTGTCAATAATAATATAATAATCATAATTAAAGCAGCATCGAACGGCCCTCGCCTTGAATACTGCTCCTCTAACCCTATTGAGGGCGCTGACATCCACTCACACTCACATCCGCTCATATCCCTATTAGTTAAGTATTTTTGGTGAGTCAATCCGGACATAAGGGCGGGGATCCATCTCACACCACTCACATCCACTCACATCAGGGTTGCCAAGTCCAAGAAAAATATCCAACCCAATAACCTCTCAAAAATCGACCAAAAAGTATGAAAACTAGCCCAATAATTAACTGAAGTTATATTAAAGTGTAACGGGTGCTTTGTTAGTTTAAATCTGATCAGGAAAAATCCCCTAGATCAGTGGCTCTCAACCTTTTCAGCTCTAACACATATGCACACAGACGCTGAAGGCAAGGTGGTTGATGTGTGTTGCTCACGGACACAACAGTGGGCACCTGCGGGAGTCAGTTCTAATACTTGATCCCACCAGTGTTCATCAAAATATTAGACCAAAAAGGAGGCCCCAGTCTAAATCCGGGGCTCAAGTAATGACGCAAGGTTTGACTCAGGCACCAGCCCTGGCAATTTATCCAAAATGTATCAATTATCATGCAATTAAGTGTATTATTTTTATCTTTAACTTTCAACCGCTGACCCTCCAGACCCCTCTCACTTCATTATGTGCTACTGTCCTGACTGCTCTTGGATGGGTGAACACTATACATTCCACGGCTTAAACCTGGACATTCTGAGGGACCTCATCTGACCACACACTGCCATAACTCCAAATCCTTCCATGGCAGTTTCATTCATTAATCTCTCTCACATGCAGAACTTCATAAAGCCTCATGCATATAGACCTACATTACAAGTTCACTGTTGTTTCCTGGGGCAGAGTCAGAGTCATGTCCTTGGATGATTTGCAGCCCAAGAAAGCCCCAAAGGCGTTAAAGGTTTCAATCTCGGACCCGCCAAAATCCTGTTCATGGTTTGGTATTTTATGTTTGCATTGTGTTTTGCATCGGGTTGTAATGTTTTAAGTTTGAAGGGCCGAAATCAGAAAAAGATACATTTATGTGATATTACCAAATAGTAATTACTGGGGGGAAAATGTGTCAAAAAATAACCAAACCTCCTGTAAAAAGAATAAATAAAACAATGCTAAACTTCTAAATGTTGCCTAAATGACCAAGGCAGGATGAACTATTTGGTGTCTGTCTGACCGGTGCTAAGGTGCTAGATGTTGTCTTTTAAAGAAAAAAATTATAGATTATAGAAATTATAGGCTGCAGTAATATTTTAGTATAACTGTATCTAAATGTTATTTATTTTGTATTTCCTACATCAACACAATGTGGAATCTGACAAATATCAACTTTTGGTTGGCCTTCTTGTTCTTGAACGTTCTCTGCATGGCTTTCTGACAATTTATTTAAGAAAAACTCCTTTTCCCAGAATGCTTAGCGCTCAGTGGCGCCTCTCCTGCGGTTCTCAGCCAATCAGATGTCTGTTCTGAACGGAAATGTAAGAATAGAGGGAAGTTTGTTATGCCTTCAGCTTAGGCGAGTGTTACACTTTTTCCATAAAAAGCAACGCCACAGTTCTTTAGAATCATCCGGTTTGATGGCAGCAACTGTAATTTACATGTGGTAAGTTGACACAAATGTTTAGTTTGGTTGAAAGCGAATCTGATTAGCAATGACAGAACAGAACGCTAGCCTGACGATGTTGGGCATGATTTGTTAAGCGAAGATAGTTGTTCCTCAATTGAGTAATAGGCTGCTATTGTCGACATTTAAATGTCTTAATAAGCTGTGTTTATTAGTTCAGTACTTTACGCTCGTCTCGTCTCTTAGCAGTGGGTAGAGCAAATCTGTGGACTTCGTTACAGTGGAAACAGTGACGTTGTGTGGTCAGTGATTGTATTGTCACAAATGCCTCCTGCCAAGATCTCCGCACCTGTCCCCAATCAGGAACTAATTAGTGCTCGTGCCGGTCTTCAGCTCAGTGACCGCTTTCTGGTGTCTTTATGCTATTCATTGGAGTCGTTACAATGATTTAATACAACAAAATATTAAAAGATTGCAAAACAAAAACAGTTGCCACCTGGACCTGGAGGAAAAATAATGCATCCGTGAAAATCTTAAAACAGTGCTGAAGCTTATCGAAACGATGCCACTGTGAATTCATGCTGTAGCAAAAGGCTATACAACAAAATATGGCCTTTTTGGTGGTAACTTTTGTGTGTGTGCAGGCAGTGTGTTTGTTTATTAAAGTTACTGATGATGACTATTCAATTGCAATAATGTCAACAACAGTCTTGACTGGAACAGCAAACTTGCTCTCACCCAAAGTTCACAAGCTGAGGTTAATAAGACTTTATATTTGAGGAGTCCGTCACATCCCATTGGGCAATAATGCACAGTAGATGCTGTAAATCGCAGGTGCTGTACAGTTAACTATGCAGCAAATATGAAAACCAAATTAAAAATCATCCAACTCTGCTTGACACTAAACCTAAGCCTCTTACAAGTCAACTAGAGGCGTTTGTTACTAATTTGCTTGGTCTTTTCCCCCCTAAAATGAGTATTTATATATTCACATCAGCAGGCCATAGGGGCTTTCCAGCAGAGATGATGGCAAGACATTAAACAAATCGTGTGCAACAACGTGATCATAAAAGTCAACCCCGTGGTGTCCCACATAGGCCTGTCATTATGGCGCACACACACACACACTAACTCGCCATTCCCAGGTTGTAGCCGGGGTTCAAAACATGTTCTCACACACGACTCCGGGATGTGGCCCCCTACGCTTTTCTCCTCCATCATCATAAAAGGTGAAGAATGTACTGTTTATTTCTCGGTAGGCCTTCACAAGCGCATGTGTTGAGGAAAGCTTGTTGGCCCCGAGCTGCAGAGTTTGATCATTAGACAGTTTTAATAAGTGCTTAACGTTAACCACATTAACGCACGTTGCTTCGCTTTGTTTTCCCTTTTATTATTACTTCCACTGCTATCTTGCATGTGTGCTCTTGATAATCGAGAGATAAACTAGGGCCAGGCCACACTTATGTACAGACGTGGGGAGTAAAGTAGCAAACATGTTTACTTGACTAAGAGTAACAATCCTTGATATAATGTTACTCAAGTAGAAGTTATTCGTAGTCATCGAAAAATACTTCCTCAAAAAAGAAAAACGGGTGAAATGAACAATTCTTTTACAAGATACAAGAATTACAAACTTTACATCTTTTCAGCACAAACCAGATTTGTGTTTGTTTAGCTTGAATTTTCAAAAGTATCTGGTGGAGGTGAATGACTTTCCATGAGACTTGTAAGTTTGTGTTTTTCAATCAAGATTCAGTTCACAGGCACATTTTAACGCAAAAGGGATGTTAAAGCAGTACTAAGTAACTTGTTTACCTTTTAATAAATCCTTCATAGTCCCTCTAGGGGTAATACAAGTGTTAATGGGATGATTGGGGGGTCTTTCATCTCCCCCGGTGTCTCTGGCCAGTAAACCACAATTGCAACTTTCCTGCCTCTGGGTCAGAGCCACCAATACACACTAATGAAATCACGAAGAAGAAGCTAACGGGCAAAGCTAACTGCGGGCTAGCACCACTTAAACAGTATTTACAGCCAAGTCTGAGTGAAAAAAAATTATCTCCATTGTATAATTGGATGTACAATATCTCTCTCTCCCTTTGTCTTTTCTGTCAGCGTAGTATTTACTCTCAGGGACATTTAATGAGTAAAACAAAATGCAACATGATGCGACACCTGCAGTGGCGCTTATGGCCTCTAGGGGCATGAGTTACTTAGTTCTGCTTTAAGACTGAAGTATGAACTACTTTGGTCTAAGCTGGAGAGTTGGCAAGTTTTATTGTTTGATTGTAGTCTTCTCTTAACTGAAATCACGATGTGGTCTTGTGTCCGATACCGTGAAGCTTTTTTAGGAGGGGCATAATTCTAACGCCGAAGTCCAAATGCAATGCAACTCTATTTGTTTCTCTTTTCTGCAGAAATCCTTGTAACTCCTTTGCATCTTGCACAATGTCTGAAGCGGTGAACCCAATGCAGCATGAAATGTCCGAGTGTTTGGTGGATGCAGCGGAGATGCAGCAGTGGCTGGACACAGTGAAGGCCTGGGGTCAGGGGGACAGTCCAAGTACTCACAAAGACATCTGTCTACATCTAAGGCCATTGAGGGATTTCCTGCATAAACTTGTAACATGCATTAACAGCGTGGTAAGACTTAAAACATTTATATTTTATCAGATGCACTAACACACACTAACTTAATAATGTGCAGAAGTCCAGTTTAAATCATGATTTTCCACCATTTTATTTTCTCATCCATTTTAGCCTTGTTTTGGTGCTGATTTTGTGTGTTTTCAAGACGTTTTGAAACAATTTTGTTTAAAGTTAATGTGTTGAAATTAGGGCTGAACGATATGGACAAAATTTCATGTCTCGATATTCATGCCAGATATCTCGATACGATATGATATAACTATGGGTTAGGTGAAAACTAAGCATTTTTCAGAAAAGTAAAATCATAATACAAAAGAGTGCAGTTTTATTGATGAAAATCTATATCGTTTATATTTTGCGTTTTCGATTTCAATATTTTGAATGTTCATATCTCAATATCAATACAATAACGCTATATTTTTCTTTTGCGATATTGATATCTTGAATGTTCACATCTCAATATCGATACGATAACGATATATCTTTCAGCCCTAGTTGTAATGCTTCAGTATTCAAGATTGATATTGAAACTTTTCTTCCTGTGATTTTTAATAAAATGTATTTAATAATAAAGTTACCTGCCATAATTTTGCCAACGATCTGAAAACACTGTTAATGGTAAAAGAAATATCAGTTGATTGGTTGATTTATAAAACAGCATTTGAGGAGTTTTGAATCAACCACATGCTGTAAAGATTTAAAAGTCTAGCAGCTACCTCCCAGATACACACTGATGTATAAATTGCTTAGTTAACTCCAACATGAGCAAATGTACTATGTAAGCAATGCATGCATAAATTCCACCACTGGCTCAGAGTCCAAGGCCTCAGGTCCTGCTGCCGTCACGAACACAGCCCCTTCTGTGTCCTGCACAGTCAGTCCAGTCAGCTAACAGCCGGTGGGACCTGCAGTGCTAACCTAATGTATCCCCACATCAGCCCCAGCTAATGTGGGAACAGGACGGCCGCAGCGCTCACTCTGACCACAGCTTTGTAGCTTGTGCTCACACTTTCTCAGCTTTATTTTTCATGATTTGTGATTATTTTGAGTGGTACTGTTTAGCTGCACATTCTACAAACCAAAAAAGTACTATGTGTGAAAAATTGCTTTTATAAAGTACATCTTTGTTCTTATATCTTAATTACTCTCTGTACTTGTCATTCAGAGCTGTTAGATGTGTCTCTCATTGTCTGTTGATTGTGGAATTGTTACTGGCAATTGGCTCATAAGCACTGAGGATAGACTGCATTATGAAAATATTTAGCAAGCATTAGTGTTGTCACGATACTAAAATTCCAAACTCGACTTCGATACTGAAAATAAAAGTCGATTTTTTTAAAAATTTTTTTACTGATTTCGATACAATGGCCAAAAGAAATCCCCTTTTAAATATACACGGTATTTGCTGTAGGAAACTCTTGTCTCTTTCCTTTTAGCCTGAATTATCTATATTGCAGAATACTCAACAATATATTACTTAAGTCTAATTTATTCTCTCTCTTTTGCATATTCAACTGCTATATTCATAGTCAAATGCTTAGACTGTTCTTGGCGATTTTAACATACAGTATAAACTACTTACAGACTGGATTTGGCAAATGACCATGTTAAATACTGTCTGTTTCTGCCTTAAACAGTGAACTGTCACATTTAGGAGCCGAACAGTGCATTAATTCAAAGCACAAACAATGTTAAAACTGGCCTTTTTAAAATTCCTCCAAATACATCCATGAGTCCAGTACAGATAGGAAACGTGTAACTATTTTTAGGAGAAATAAACGTCTCAATAACCAATGCTAACTGATACATGTAAACCAATGGACCGTTGCAAATTCTACAGTTTCTATAAAAACGCCTGCTCCTTTTGACCTGGTCCAGCAGCAGTAATCGCATCCTACACTTCGAGAATTGATGTATGTAGTTTAAGAATGTAGAGTTTAAGTGAGTACTTTTAGCTGTAGTCTAAAGGTGTTTGGGTGCTCCGGCAGATGAAGCTTCCTTCCTGCTGCGCTTTTGGAGCAAGCAGAGGGAGGACGGGCTGCTCTGTGCGCAGCCAGGAGGAAAGTATTGATACCTGCTCAAATGAGTATCTAGCTTTGATACCACTTTTAGTATCGATTTAGTACTGAAGATTTTTTTTTTGACAACCTTCGCAAGTATAAGTAAATATCATATTGTCAAATCTATTTCATAATACACATTAATCTCTCTTTACTAATGATGATTATAGTTTTAAAATGAAGGAAATGGACATCTTTAGAACAGTGTAAAACATAACAATTGGTCACAGGCTCATCATTATTGCAGACTGAAGCCTTTAGTGTTTTTCTTATCACTATAGTAACTACAGTTATGAGGTTCCCATTTGATAAGGTCTTAGTGATGTCAATAACAGACATTTTTCTTTATCTGATAGCTTTTCCGCTTTTAACAGCCATAAATGTCTATAAACTTGTCCTATTTTCTCCACTGGCCACTATGTCATCGGTGACTCCTGTGTCAAACGTCTGCCCCAGATCCGCTCCCGATGTCTGGTCCAAGAGGCAGCTTTGTCATTTGGGCCCACGTTGACAAGGCTCTGATTGGGGGTTTGGCTCTGGTAGTTTATAATAATTGCTTGCTGGTGCTCATTCCTATGGGCACTCTCCAGCCTCGCAGTAATGTAAAGATCCGATTGTAAATGAACATTCCTTTGGCGTTGCCTCAGCAAAACTCAAATGCAGATGTAACACACAAGTCTTGCCATGTGCTCGTGAATTGATTGGACAGGGTCTGATATTCAGAGGGGTGCCATTCATGTCCATTCTGCTTTTCATTACCGAGCATTCTGTCCACTTCCAGAATGACTAAAAAACCTTTTCACCTTGAAACTAATGCTTGAACGTTACATTTATATTATCTTCATCCAGATGCATCGCACTTTCCCTGGATATTATGATATGCAGCTTTGTTTTAATCCAGAGGGTTATTTAAAGAATAACTAACTTGTTTACCTTAATAAATCCTTTTCGTAGTCTATCTGGGGTAATACAAATGTAAATGGCATGATTGGGGGGTCTTCCATCTCCCCCTGGTGTCTCTGGCCAGAAAACCACAATTGCAACTTTCCTGCCTCCGCGTTGGAGCCACCAATACACACTAATAGAATCACTAACAACCTAACGGGCAAGGCTAACTGCAGGCCAGCGCCACTTTAAACAGTATTTACAGCCAAGTAAAAAACGCAACATGCTACGGCACCTGCAGTGGCGCTTATGGCCTCTAGGGGCACGAGTTACTTAGTACTGCTTTAGCAGTCACTGCTCTAATTTGGACCAATGGTTATATGATAATTCAGTTAGTGCATTTCTGTTTCTGAGTTTTCTACTCGAAGGCAAGGCAAATTTGTTTGTATAACACAGCCATTCCCAAAGTAGGACACCACTTTTGGAACCACTGGTATAGCACAATTTAGACACATAGTAGTTCAAAGTGCTGTACAGAACTAGAAGGATGTGTTTAAAAGAACATACAATCACAGAGGCAATGAATAAAGCCTCTTACTCCTATTGGTCATCGTTGATCCTTCTCTTATTGACCTTATAGCCCAGTTCGACTCTACACAGTTACATTAAGTTGTCTTTCCACATGCAGGTGCGTATCAGCCGACTGGCTGTTTCACCATAACAAAGGCCAGTGCCAAACTGGTCTGACCAGGTATAGGTTTTATCCGCTGTTGGCACTGCTTTAGCTGGTGTTAGCATAACATTTGCATATAGCTTACCTTCATAGTTGTATTTAACGGTTTCTTTTCTATTTTAATAAGGCTTGGCACCTCTGAATGATTCCATAACTCCCACCAGAAGGCAGCATTTGTCCACATTTGTTCTCATCGCGGCTTACAAAACTTTTAATGATCTGTACAGTGTGATTCTCCGTGGGGGCGCCGCCCATAACGAATGCAGGTGTGTGTGCGGAGGAAACAGAAAGGCGTGCGGGATAGTGTCGATACGTGCACTTAGATCGTGGGGTGCATGGTCGGGTCGTGCTATGTGGACCGTCGGCTTTAGTGAGTAACAGTTCAATTAATCAGTTTGAGGTGAACTCTTTATGTAGAAGCTTTACATCTTCAAAACAATGTAAATACTTACATTTGAGAATGTTCTCAAATGAATTTCTTGACCCAGTCTAGCGCTGTGACCAGTTTGCTAGTTCATTTTAAAATGTAAACATTTTCTCTTATTCCAACCTTTTACTTCAAATTGTAAATAGGAAACCTTACATTCTTATTATTTTGTGTGAAAAGGCCAATTATCTTTGCTCTGGCAACAGCTCCTTAACTCCATTAAAAAGCGCACATATGAATAAGCCTATAGATTCCTGCTGCACCCGGTCTCTGCCATGACTTCAATTATCCTGAAGCTGTAATGTATGACGAGGGCCTGTTAATGTATATGGCGTGAATAATCAAGTCTTACGGTACGTTTGTCTCCACATAGCCATGATCCCTGCACATGTGCTCGTAAAATGAAGTACAACGCATGTTTGCATGTTGAGAAGACCTAACCTTAAGTGTTTGTTTTTATGTGTGTAATGCAATGATGGAGTGTAGCATTATCATGTGTTTAACAAGGTAACCTCCTGTTCCTTCTGTCTTCAATTTAACAAAGTGTATGTTTATAATTTCATCCAGAAGTTGGTCAATCTAATCTGTAAGGGGTCAGGGTACAGTACCGCAGTTTAGAAGTTCCAAAATACTAGTGTATACCCACACTGTATGAAACTAGTGTGGATGGTTTCATTGGCTGAGAGATCTACTCCTGGTCTGGACGAACAGGCCTGTACTGCACCCTTGGGCGATAGCACCCTCAAACAGAGCCCTGGCCTGGGTTGCGCTCTGGTCTCTGTTTCTCTCACTGTCGCCCGTCTGCTGGAACTTAAGATGACCTCAGGCAGGAAGCGGAGCACAGTGCGGTCTTCGTCAAAGTTACAAGTGATCAAGTGAAGCACACGTGTTCTTTATATACTGGGGATCACGTGACCTTCCTCACGTGATCCTGGAACCCAGATAACAAAAACAAACATGCGAGCACATTCATCTGCAATAATATTCATCTGAAGATAAGAATGTGATAGGTATTATCGACTAGATAACGAGACATGAAGTATGTTGAGCAGTAGGTACACACATTATCAGCCAAACGGCCGCTGGTTGCACTGCTTTAAGACCGCGACGCTAAGGGCCGTCATTGTCCGCCATTGCTGCAGTACCTCTATTTGTGGGCGGCAAAACAAGCCAGTTTTCTATTAGTTAGCATTGCACTTTCCACACATTTTAAGCCAGCGGTTCCCAAAGTGAGGCCTTGGGTGGGGGTCCCCAGATGATTTCAAGATGAAACAAAAAGAAAAATGCTCCTTTTTTATAGTACACTTTTTTTAGTGTAAACCAGCCTATATTTAGTGAAATCCATTCAATTATTCAAAATAAACTGTTTAGATAAAAACTTAGTTATTATGGCAAATCGGGAGGAGTGAGGAGGCGGAGTCTATTAATATTATGTCTATGGATCAGCCACAGAGATTTCAATTGTTACACATGACAAAATAATAACATTTTAGGTTAAAAAGGTTCATACTCACGTTATCATGAGCATCAATCAGTCTGCTATTATTGTACCTTGTGGAGTATATTATGTATTATTCAAGCACTTTGATACAAAGTAATGCTATATGGGCTGTAATGATGATGGTGAATAACGGTAATACCAACATGGTAATAAAATAGGTATAGGAAACAAAATTATAAACTTGTTATGAAGTGTAACATACTGTGAATGTACTTAATTGTTTAAGACAATAAGAACTTAACATTGTTTTAGTTGCAACCACATTATTATTTAAGTATATGAACAGGGGTGGGAGTCAATAAACTTGTCGTCTTCCCACTCCTTTTCGAGCTATGTTTTTGTTTTTTTCTCATTTTTTCTGGCTTTTGTGCCTGTGTTGTGTCGAAATAAAAATATCAATCAATACTGTCTTCTTTGATTGGACTATTACTGTTTTTGTTATTTTGGTAAGACAGAAGGTTTGTTTACCTGCTTTCTGAGGAAGATCACAGGACGTGATTGAAAGTAGTAAAGCAGGTAAACAAGCCTTCTGTCTTACTAAAGAACAAAACAGTAATAAAACTAATAACATTGTCAAAAATAGAAATGTACAATGTATGCATGTAATAACAAATGGTACAAAAACTCACCTCATTGAAACCAGGGTATTGGGTTGCCCCGAGAGTTTCTATTATTTAATAGTTGAAGGAGAATGTTTTCCCTCATACAGATGTATCTTTTCTATTCGATACGTTTACTTATAATAAATAAATACTAAAATATGGCTTTCATTAATAAGGTTCATAAGATGGCATTTCGAGAAAGTGTATATATAATTGAGATTAACCACAGATTTATTCCCAGACCAGTCACAATCTAATTAATCTAAAACAATTTTAACTTCAGTGCTTTCTTGTCTGTCTCTTCAGAGGTCCACCTCAGAGGTTTTGAAGAACTTGCCACAACTGGGTCAGGTCCTGGGCAGAGTTTGCTGGATCCCTCATATCACGGCTGATGGTGATTTTTTATTATTTATTTATTTTTGTATTATTATTATTATTTTTTAAATGCTTTTATTTGTTTTAATAACCAATCATTCAATCAATAATATGATGCTTGTTGTCACAGCCACAAGTCGAACGCTGTTGTTCCAGTGTCTGTGGGGGATGTACTCAGAAACACCGGGAAATGCTGTGGAAATCAAAGCGAACCAGTGGATACGGGTATGTGATAATAATAAAGAGAAAGTAGTTCTTGTCATAATCTGTGACAAAATGTATTTTTTTGGTTATATGCCTTTATCACCAAGTGCATAATGGGAAATCTTCCATATTACTAATGTTAAAGTTTTGACACGATAAGTTTAAATAGGGCTGGGAAATTAATTTAAATTTAATAAAAAATCTTAATCAGTCCACAGTATATTTTTCCAGTAGTGCTGTGGAGCATCCAAGTGCTCTTTCGCAAACCATAGCTGAATAGTTTGGGAGGAACACACAACATCAGGTGTGGAGTAAAAATGGAACAGCACACCAACATCAAAACCCTATCCTCACTGTGAAGTATGGGGCAGGAGAATCATGGTGTGGGGCTGTTTGTTGCCTCAGGGCCTGGACAACGTGTCATCAATAGAAAAATTAATTCACAAGTTTATGAAGATATTTTGCAGAAAGACCTAAGACATTCACAACATGCACGGAATAAGTAGCAATAACTGCTTTCATGTAGTTGCAGATTCACAACGATCAGGATGAATCTTGGACCATTGCTCTTTACAAAATTGCTGCAGTTCAGCGAGATTTCTGGGTTCACTTACTTTTCCCTCCCTGTCCTGTGAATGTTTACATGTTACATATGATAAAATGTAAATGTTTGGGTGGTATTAGTTTAAGCAGACACTGTTTATTCATTCTTATGATTTTTATGAAGATCAGCGCACATTTTATGACCAATTTAGTCAGAAATGCGAGAAATTCCAAAGCGTTAACATACATTTTCATCCCACTGTAGCTAGCCTTGCTGCTACTAGCCTAGCCACACTGCCTGGAATCACAACAAGCAACGCGCAAACTTTTGGGAACTATTTGCCGCGGAAATCATTAAATAAACCTTTTGGCCTTCATAAAAGTGTATGAAGTTTATTTTGTGTGTTCAGTTGGCGAATAGCCGAATAATAAGCGGGATCATGTGTAGAACGCTGGTCAGTATTGGAAAGGGCGAAACAAGACCCCTCCACGTCATTTTTGCCCTGTCGGTACTTATTTTTCCGATAATGACCAGCGTTCTATACATTATCCCTTACATGGAGGAAAGCTTTTTTTTTTTTTTGTAGTTTGAGCTGAGGTTTGTATAAAGGCTCTGGCTAAGTTAATGAATAAGCTACATTTATTTTTATTAAAAAAAAATCAAATCCAATAGAAAATCAAGATTGATCAATATGAGGAAAAACAAAATCACTCTCCCTGTAAATAAAAACGGAGATAAATTACAGTTCAATTTGGAGAATCATCAATTAATACAGACTTGGAATATGCTCTGCTTCTTTCTTTTTTTTTTTTTTTTTTTTAAAGCTTTTGTTAGATAAAAAAACCCTGTCAATCTTATATCTAAATGAATATGCTGATTCTGCAAGTTAATTGCACAAACAAAAAATAAATGTGCATTGAGACTTGACCCAGAGTTATTTTTGTTCCAAAATGATAGATACACGTGACTCTAATAAATGATGTGTTTTTTGGTTTCTACCTTTTGTATAAAGGGGCTTCAAATACATTACAATACAAGACAACTCCAAGTAACATTGCACTGAAATTATTTTTATGGATTTGAGTGAAACTGTCTCTTTGATTATGTATGAATGTTTTTTAATTTGCATTTCGCTTGAATTAGTTACTACCCGTGTCTGGCGCAGACTAAGTCTGAATCCCCTCATCATGGGCCGTGCTTCCTTCAAAACATACCGTGCCTGAGTGTGCCACGGCTGCTGCACAGATTGTCAGTATAATTGCCTTTTAATACAGTTTCTCTTTCCAGTTGTCTCTGTTTTTCCTTTGGGATCTAAATGATGAATGAGCATGATAGGGTTTCTGTGCTTCCCAAGACTGAGACATATTTGAAATCTAAATTATAAGTGGTTTGATTGTACTTTGTGTTTATTTCTGTTGTGTTTATATCAGACATGAAGAGGGAAGGACGTTTCAAACGTTTATCAAGTTCACACAGATGGTTTATGATTAGATCAATGCCTAAATATGTTTTCATTTGATTAATTTTCCATCCTCTAAATGTTGTAATTAAAGCGGTCAAAGTTTTCCATATGGTCTCGAAGCTGTTGGAGGGATCGTTGAGTGCATGTGTCCCTTGAACTGTTTATGTCTTTGCTCATATTTCAATCTAATTATGTAAGTGAGTATGTGTCAGTATTTATGTGTTCACTGAGTCGGTGAGAGGTATAGATATATATACGTTCAGTAATGACTGTCATATGTCTTCAGCGTAATTAAAGTTGTGGCAGACGGGGATTGCAAAGAAATTCACAAAATGCCTGTTGGAAAGTAGGGCCGAGCAAAATGGCTGGAGGAGCTAATTGTTTTGGCGGTTAACTAGTCGGTGACTATAATTATTTTGTTTAGTTGGGAGTGAAAAGTATTTTATTTTATGCCTTTAGGTGTTAACAAATTTCAACCCGAATTTGGTAAAACAAAAAAGTTGAATGAGGACCTCTTGATACACCTTATTCTGCATCCAAAATATACTTTTTCCATACTGTGGTGCCATTTTTAAACTTTTCATGAAGGTTTGATTTGTAGGTAGGACTAAACGGGCGCAGTGCAAAGATATGTAATCTCTTTATTTCCTTCAGTCAAAGTGAAGACCGATGCAGATTACTTCCAAATCCAGTAGCACGGCACATTTTTTTCCACAAGCTTTTAGAGTGGCCAATAGCTCTTCTCTTTTTAAAACGGAAGCACTGACCGTAGCAACAAATTATCCGTTGCAGCCACCATTTTGAATGAAATTCAGACTCTAGGGCTGCGTCTGAAACCGTCAAATACGTAGCTTCCATGTCCTAATCCTAGTTCCTGATCCTTAACCTTTCATGGGGTCAACTGCTAGATCTCTATGCAGTTAGTGAACGCAGAACCAGAGGTTCCTATGCTAAAGTAGCTATGATAGGAAGCATTGAGGCTCATTTCCCTAACTCCTTCCTAACTGACAGCCCAATTTAGAGGCTTCTTATCATGGCGGACGCTGACGCACATCCGGTTTGCCATTAGACCAATTTACTGCTTTCCCACACGCTGATTGGTCCAGTCAGATTTGGTGGAAGGGAAATCCAGTTTCTATGGATTAGTACCAGACTATTCTGGACTCTGTACAGAATACATGGAGTAAGTCAGGAGGCTAGTAGTTTAGATCACTTTATCAGTTTTATATTTCAGTCTTTTCTTAAAAGTTGATTCTCCATGCGTGTGAAATTATTATTTGTTAATGTTGAAACATAAATTGCAAATCTAATAGCCATACTTGTCAGTAAAATTGCTATTGAATTTTTCACAAGATTGTTTAACCCTAGTTGTAACCCTACAGAACCATAGTATTAAGGACGTTTTACTTTTTTATCTGGAACCTAATATTACCACAGCACAATTATGTATCTACAGATTTATATACCTAAAGTACCAATAGAGCAGTTGGAATAACATTGTGCCAGGCCTGTCTTTTACCCTCTCCCAGAATCATATAAAAAGTCTTCATTAAAAGTCTGGTTTCTTTTGATCCAAGCCAGTATAGGTTTAGGATCTTGGAAACATAAACATATATTATATTCTCAAATTGCTATACAGAACTATTTTTGCTCAAATTACAAAGTAGCTTCTGTAAAAATAATTAAACTCGAGAGACTAAAGAAAGACCACGAGTACATGCCTGTATTATATGCTGAGCAACTCTTTGTGAAACAGTGGAGCGGACCAAAGTACAATAAACTCATAACCGTATCCTAAACCGCTCTTCTGAACAAGCTCCCTCTTCCCACAAATGGCAGGAGCAGTGGGAACCATAAAAAACCTATGGACCAACCACAGCTCATCCCGTCTGCAGCAGGGCATTTAGAGGCTTTTAGGCCAGAGATGGTGGTCTCTGTGTTGGGCTGACTAACTGTCACTGCCTGCTTATTGTTCGATGTGTCTAATCTTGCAATACTTTTTTTTAGAAACGTTTAAAAAGAAATATTTAAACTAATCCAAAATCCCATTTATTCCAGATGGTGTTGGAAGAGGTCTGCAGGGTTAACAGGATTCAAACATAATAAAACGCCATAGAGACAGGATATAATGTTTGGAAGAATGACAAAAATACTTTGTCAGATGCGAGGATCTGAAATTTGTTTCGCCAAGTTCAGCAGCTCCGCATCAACACAAAATACAAAGACCATACAGATATAAGACAATTCACAAAGACATAAACAATTGTCCACTCGCCATGACAGAAAAACATAACATGGTGGAGTTCAACATGGATTTTATTATAAACACTAATGTTTGATGTTTCTTATGTCTTGACTTGGGCCCTCCCTGTCTGCTTCAACAATCCACATCAGAGTCCTGCTGGATATGATGAAGGCGTTCTGTAGCTGGAGGCTATGTCAGACAGTCATTGGCTCTACAGGCCTGCTCTTCTTTCCCGGACCACACAGAGATGAAGGAACGTGGCTTGGCTTGGAGGAGAACACAGACATGCACAGTCAGTGTAATATTAGAGGACTGTGGGGCGGATGGTTTGATAGCTCTGTTTGAAGTGAATCTGTTGTGCCACAAAAACTGCGAACCACAGGTAGGTTCCTGGAGCAATGGTGGCGGCTTTGAAGTCCCGATTTAATAAGTTTAAGTTGACGTTATTTGAGTATACTGTAATACAAAGATGGTACTTGTTAAAGGGCCACTTCCACCATTGTTGTCGTTCTTATCCAATGCAGTATCATTTAAATATGTAAATATAATAAAATTGACTCTTTTGAGCTTAGTTTCAAACTCAACTTGTTTTGTGCATGTTTCAGTAATCCTGTTTAGTCTGTCTCCCTCTTCGTAATTTCTCAACATACACTTCTTTAAGTCAACCTTGTAGCATTTTTTTTGTTTAACTATTTATTTTCAATTTCTTTTTGACGGTAAACAAAAGAAAAAACAAAGGGGGAAAAAAAAAAGTAAAATAAACAAATAAATTAAACAAAACAGACAGCAAGTAATTACAAATAATTGTTACAGGTCTACAGGTTTCTTTAGGTTATCAGTGTCCATTTTTTTTCACATACATACATGTATATATACACATAATACACACACATGTACACACACATTCCCACTGGTTTAATGCAAATATACATAACACAGGTACAATATATCTGCACATAGATTATTATTTTTTTTGTCAAAGTTTAAGTTTACCACACTATTTATTTAGTTTAGTTTTATGTCAAACTTAAAAAAAAACTATAAACCTATAATTGATTTCGTGAACCTTTTTTTCTTTTCTTTTGCTCACATTGATAAGATTTTGTTGTTTAAGCTGTCCAAACGAAGTTTAAAAATCTGGATGGAGCATTTTGCAAAATTCATCAAATACAAGAAACCTGTCTTTTACATGCTTTGGATGTAAAACAGTTCATACGAT
Source organism: Neogobius melanostomus (assembly GCA_007210695.1). Classification (NCBI taxonomy): domain Eukaryota; kingdom Metazoa; phylum Chordata; class Actinopteri; order Gobiiformes; family Gobiidae; genus Neogobius; species Neogobius melanostomus. Next base: position 1,149,764 of record VHKM01000006.1, on the reverse strand, counting down.
AAGCTTCTTTTTTTCCTAAAGGTTGTTATTAACGTTCTTAACATGCTATAGTTTATTACTGATGTGGGAGAAATTTGTATTTAAAATGAAACGGCTTCTTTGACCTGGTTTATGGATAATATCTGAAATACAGTACTATACTTATTAAATTACGCAAGAACTGGCAGTTCAGCATTTCCTCTGCATGAGAAGAGATTTTTTTTTTCATATACTTTCAAAAGTAGTTGCCTTAATATGTCTCACTGGGCAAATGCCAGTGGAATGGGCTCCATGCCACAAAATTAAAATAGCTCTTTGCCAATCCAATCGTTGACAATGAGATTCAACATTTGTGAATTTTTTTATTTGATCATTTATCTCTTAACTGTAGTCATGTCATACTGTCCTCTGCCCCCACTAAAATGGTGACAGCAATGTCTACAACCTTTATGTTTGCTTGGAGTATTTTGGGTATTAAAGTGGGTCACTGGTGCCCTATATTGCAACAAACACCAAAAAAAAAACAGCAATGGCAGCCTAACATGATCTTAGCTGTAGGAAGTGAAAGGGCATATTATTCCCTTTCCTTTAATAAAGTGGTTGCCTGTTCCCATTATTTTGGACCACGTTCTGACTTTTCCCGCAGCAGTTGGTTTTACCATCTGAAGCTTGGCTAAAGTTGTTTCACTGGTTTTGGTGAGAATTCAATCATGGCTTAGTAATTGTTAACAGACACCCATCCCAACCACTCTCCTTTTTCCCTACATCCCCTCTTTTAATTTAAATTTATTGAGGGATCTTTTCTGTGGCAGCAGTGGATTCGTGCCCCCAGAGCCAACACTGTGGCTTTTTCTGTGAGAAAAACTAAAGTAACTGCTAACCTTACTCCCTCAAATGACCACACCTAGCTTTGTTATGAATAAAGATCCCATTTCACGTTTTATTCAGGCTGCTGCACAGATTTTATAACTTAAAAAATAATGTGCATGGAAATCTCGGAGCACACAAAAAGCCTGGACTCCATTTCAGCTGGCACCAAGCAAAGTGAAACAGTTTTAGGAAAAAGTAATAAAAAATAAAGCTACCTCTTACTCATTTAGATATGAGTAGTGGAAGCAATTTGAGTCCTGTGAAGCTGTCTGCATTGAGCTCTTGATGGTGGCAAACTATTTATGCAGGATTACTCAAAGATGCATTAATGAAACAAAACGCAACTTCATGTGGGAACAATTTAAACAGTTCAAGGCTCAACAGTCAATATAGCAAAATTCTTCTTTTTGTTTTTCTTGCATTTTTGTCAAGTCTGCCTCCATAGCAAAATGTGGGATGCGAGCGATTGGTTCTGTGTGTACATGGTGTTCTCGCGGGTGCTCAGATGGTAGTGATTGGGCTTGTTTTGTAAGGGCTGTGTGGAGGGTAAAGCATCCTAGCGTGCTGTAGGGCCCAGCCAAGGAAACCACACGGCTCAGGCACTCCTCTACTCTGTATTTGGTTTTTTTTCTCCATCACCCACTTTCTGTCTTTGCGCTCTCTGTGCCGCTTTCAATTTCTTTCGCTCCTCATCTTCTCTCAGATCCCACTTTTATCTCAGGTCGGAGAAAGATTTGTACTTTTTAGGCTGATTCAAAGTGTCTGTGTTTTTGATTGAGTTGGAGTTGTTGAACAGATGTGCCGTTTCTGTTAAAAACTGAAAAACATAGAAACATTGGCACAACAGTATTTGTGAAACAGATGCGTTATTTGACTGAACTCTTTGTAGAGGGTGTGCAAAGGACTTCACAACGTGCTGCACAATCTGTAGTGAGTCATAAAGTTCAAACTCTTTCTGAAAATAAGCAGCCTTCTACAACACATGAAGGCGTTGCAATCTAATAACCAGTAGTTATACAAGTTTATCTTGATTTTGATTATTTAGACAAAAACAACAGGCTAAAAGCATTTCAGTGGAACAACTGGGGTTCTGCCGGTAACAAGTGAAGTTTTTAATTGCTTTGAACTCACTGTGCCTCTGTCTTGGTGGGAGTCTGTGTGATTGTCTTTACTAGCCCTTCATTATGTCAGAGCAATGAGGGCTAAAAAGCTCCTTTGAAGAAACGTAATTCCAAGGAATCACATGTCATCCATATGGCACTGCATTTGTTGAATCCGCTCGGTAAAAGATAGAGCTAATACATATTATTGATTGTTTTGTCATTAAGTCACAAACATGAGGGGCCTGCGTTCAAAGAAAATTCTGCAAGTGCATACCCTTGTCTATTTATTGATATTTTAATAATCTGTGTAAACTGACCATATAAGGCTTGATACAGCCACATAACCTGTGACCTGTTATTTCTGTTTCCCCTGTGTCTGTATGTTTTTCCGCAGACGGGAATCAGCCTGGTTTATTAGTCTAGTTGTATCAGTGTATGATGAGGCCCCTTCTGAAAAATGCTTGTAAAACACCCATCCCCTCCGTATCCAAGAATGCTCATATCTGAAGCCGCTCATATGTTGTCCATACATTCTCACTTACTGGAATGCCTGCTTAGCACTCATCTGTTTTAAATGATGTCACGCCAGCAAAGCCATCCTATATCCCACTTGCTAATGAGCTCTGATCCTCTGGAGAAAATTGTGTTTGAGTTTCTGTCCACTGGGAGGGACATTATACGTGGAAGTGCCAGTAATGCGCCTCATGTTGTGTTTTCTTCCTTCCACAGAAAATCTTATGTCAGCTCGCCACAGATGAAGAGGATACCGCACAGACTTTAATGAAGCACTTGGGTGTACCCCCGGCTGAGTACCATCTGAAAGTGCTGAGAAAAGTATTGACTCCTCATTTCCTATTTAAAATGCTCATGATTGATTCCAGAATACACAGCTAATAGCGTCGCTTTACTCTGGCTTTAGATGCTGGCGAGGCTGCAGGAGCATGTTGGCAAGAGCTGTGCTGTTGCTTGTGACATGAATAGAAGGTAAAACACTTCATACCAACACTGTTTGAAATAGAAATTGGAAAGCAAGTACAGATGGGAGATGAGGGGACTGATTCAGAATTTCATGTTGATTCAAAGTCGTCCAATGCTGCTTTATTTACACACTCACTTTAATGATTGAATGACTGAATTTTGCTTCGGATGAAGAAGCTGAGTTGAACCGTCAAGCTCTCCATTTTACTGGTCATGAAGACAAGATCCTAGATACGGGCGGTCCAAAGAGCTTTGTGTAAAGAAAGTGGGCCGAGCGCTCCCTCGGAGTAGAACCAGGTTTCTCGTGCAGCCGTTCTGGAGAATGCCTTCCTCAGTAGGTGTATCAGGCTTGTTCCTTTGGGAGGAGTGTTTAAGGAAGAACATGCTGACCTGGGAAGACCTGGCTGAGGAAGCGTGCTTGGAAAGGGAAGTCTGGGTATTTCTGCTTAAACTACTGCCTCCGCATGGCCCTGGATAAAGCAGATGAAGATATTCAATTTCAATTCAACTTTATTACGGACTCGGGGTCCAAAGAGACAGAGTGACGTCATAAACAAACAATACAAAAATTTACACAGTCACTTTAAAAAGACAGCTATACCAATGCCTCCACGTTCTCGACTGATAGCGAATGGCACTACAGGTGATATCAACCATTGAACCAATTACTGTATTTCCAGACTTATTTAAACGGCATATAAAACGGTACATAAGCATCCGCAGTGTGGCTTGCAGCGTGTTTATTCCAGCAGTGACAAACATCTCACTCGCACTGGTCCATCTTGGCCTCCTGAGAACCACACGCAGAGCGTCCTTGTAGGCCACCTGCAACCTTTGCAAAGTTCCTTTTTTATAGTTCGACCAAAGGTGTGCTGTGTACAGAGGTGTACAATATGATTTGAACAACATTATTTTCACTTTGCCGGTACAAAATCCAAATTTATGCCCCAGCGTGTTTGCCCGGGCATACAACGTTCTACATTGTCTGTTTTATGTCAGCATCATCAGACAAGTCTTCTGTCAATATATGCCCAAGATATTTTATTTTGTTTGAAACATGAAGCATTGTATTAGACAAATAAAAATTAGGAAAAGATAGATCTATGGAATATTTAAATATCACGTATATACTACAAAAAGACTCTCACTGATGAGCTTTGTACGTAATATTTAAAAATATGTGTAGTATTTTGTTAGTCATTTTTCTTAATGGTCTAAGTATCCTGTGGAGCATGTACATATTTAGGCTCTTTTTCCAAAATGTACATTTCAGATGAATTCCAATAACACTTATTGATTATTGTAAAATAAATAACTATGGCTCATGTGTCTGTACTTGTGTCCTTTTAATAAAGATTGAATGAATAATGTATTGAAAAGAATGCAAATCAAATTCTGTCCATCTTTTCTAGCTGTTTATGCGACACCATCCAGGCCACGTCAGAAGTTTGCATTCCTCTTGTCACTTGTCCTGAAGCCTCCTCTCTGATTGGAGCCTTACTGCAGAGACCATTCACCTGCGTCAAAGCTCCTCTGACTGAAGACTTCCTTGACGCTATAGGGTCTGCGTATTCCTGGTAAGTGCTCTCCACTGTGATATGAGCATAAGCTGTAGCCAAATAATAATAAAACACATCATTAAGCCTCCAGAAGAAATGCTTGTGGCGCATTCATATGTTCTGTGTTATTGACAGCCAGCTCTTGTCACTGGAGGAGCAGGCTGTTGTGTCTTTGTGGTATCACAATCTGTCCAGCCTGGAAGAAGCCGTGTTGAGCCTGCTGGAGACGGCTCTTGCCAACAAATCTACAGCAAGAGAAATGGAGCAGCAGATTGGACAGTCATTGCTGGTGGGTACTAACAGATAATGTAATATAATGTTATTTTAGACAGTGTGTTAATATTGGCATTATTACTGAGATATTTAAGGTATCAAGATTGAGGCAGAAAGTTGATCACAATCAATTAGAAATTGTCATTTTATTTATATTTCCACAATGTCAACCATGCAGTTTAACAATCCAATTGACATGTTTCAACAGAGGGGCACTTGGCAACAGTTAGCAAATTGCAAAGTCTGCAAAATTAGTAGTGGTTGGAGGTTGTATCCCAGCTCCAGCAGGTCAGGTTCATAATGTCGTCATGTTAAAAAACAAAAAACGTAAAATCTATTCACAAAGAATAAAGAAAAGTGCAATTTTCCCAAATTGTTCTGTCCTTTAGAACGGGACACATGGGGATGATTCATTTATAATTCATTCTATCTATTTAATATTCTTATAAGAAGTGGTGCTAAGGTAGGGTTTTCATCTGCTCATGATTGATGGATTTTTATTGACTGTTTTTGGAGTTGAACATTTGGCTTTGTGCAGCATGCGTCTCACATCATTTGGCAGGGTTATCGCACATTGTTTGGCACTTGCAGCACAGACTTTACTGTGCAGGGTTAGTGTTGAAACCTGCGTCACATTAGAAGTCAGTTGTGCTTTTTAAAAGCCATTTATCATTGCTGGAGCTTTAAAATTTGAGACCGAAGTATTGACTAATGAATACTAATTGCATTTTTCTGTGTGCAAGTATTGCATTTGCAATTAGATTTGGAGTTTATGTAGCGCACGTCAGCAGAAGACTAAAATATGGAGGTTTGCAGGTTTTATATACTGTAAATTTCGGCACCTTACTAAAAGCCGCGGCAGCTAAATTTGCAGCCTTGTACACATACAGGCCGCACTCGAATACAAGCCGCAGGTTTTCATAGTGCTGTGCATCTGCTTAGAGCGGCCCATGGCACGGATGAGGAGGAAGAGACGCCTCATCCCGGAGAAAGGTGCAGATGCAGGCAGAGGGAGGGTGGCAGGGACGGCAGTGATAAACACGTAAAAAAGCAGAAATGGCCAGTGTAGCCGACCTCACTGTGGAAGTGTAGAGGCCAACGCACACCAGAACACAGCGCGCCACGTCACGGCACTTCAGAGGCTTTTCTCAAACCATACGGGGCTTTACACACGTGATTTATACATTTATCATGAATAAAAGAAGACACGTATGTCCGTGTTGTAAGAGAGATGGAGCAAACCTGGCTCTTTTTTGTAGGTTAATAGCGAGTTGGCGACAGACACAAGTTTAACAAGCTTCTCCTGATGCCTGAGCCCTGACGATGGTTTCTCTGTCTCCACGGCTTCTCTCGTCCCTCCAAACACGGCGGTCTCCCTGTCTGTCATGTACCTCTGCAGGATGGTTAAAAGTCTGGGTTTTCCTCCGCGGTGCCGCGTCTTGATTCAGCAGAACCGTGGCGTGGGGTCCAGCGTCGCTGCGCATCACGGCAACCTTGGTGTGCGTCCTCTCATAGAAAATAGAGTGTGCCTCTAGTGCCTGTTGGCGGCTCTATATTGGCCGCACCGTCATGTTGGCCGCAGGGTTCAAAGCGTGGGAAAAAGTAGGGGCATATATGCCGGAAATTACGGTATAACAAATCCCAATGGAGACTTTAATTTGTCCTACAACCTCAGTCAGGAGGACAAATGTTATGGTCTTCAGCCTCACTCATGGGCCAGACGTGTCATTGCTGCTTTGCTGTGGTGATGGTCTGCTTGAACCGTATAATTCTTGCGTTTCAGAAATCTTAATGTAAATTCAAATATATATTTGTATGTGTGTAAATTTCAAACATTATGCAAGGAATATACGTGGCGGCTGATTGCAGAGGAGTTTGTAGATGCAACCAATCAGATATGGCTGTTAGTGTGAGGGTTTTTGTAAACACTTGGCCGCTTCACTCAAACACAATGCATCATAGCGCAGGTCCATCACTGGCTGTTTACTGCACACCCCTGTCTTGGATTTGTTTGTTTAAAAGTCCTACATCTGCACTCGACCTTCGCTTTGATCACCTTGGAGGCTCACGCTCACATATACATATGCAAGCTGCCACTCTTGTTGATCACATTACATCTGTTTCATGACAGTGGGAGGCCAACATTTACTCCATTATTGTTGCATATGAGTGCCTACATATGCCTCCCTCTTGCTCACTTGTTTAAACAGCAATCAAAAATAGGGAAACATGAAATTGGAGCCACATTCCTCATCTTGGCTTGTCCTTACTCCTCGTGATTCAGGCCCAATATCAATAAACACCAACTTCCTGGGCCCTGCTGCCAAACACAGGATGTTTGTAGCGTGCTGTAATTGGTAAGGTCTGAAGAAGGGATGCTAAAAACGCCCATCTGCTTGCACTGTGCTTTGACAGTATGGGCACACGTAGGCAGGCTGGCATGTTACAGTGTAAGTATGTTTGCATGTGCTGGAAGCTGGAAGGAGAATCCAACATGACTTGAATGTACATGGGAAATGTGTAATGATGTAAAGTGAGCACTGGGTGGAGCTCTTTCACTAGAGTTGTTCCATTGAAAGTCTCCCAATGCACAATAAGAGGTCATTTCAGTTTATTTGTACCTTTTAAAGCTTTCCATCCTGCTTTTCCTAAAAACAAACAAACACACCTGAAACTCTAATATTGTTAATATTTTAATCGTCATATACATATAGAAACTAACTTTTTTTTGGTTTTGGCAAGTGCACTTTAATTTTGAATTTCTTAAGACAGTGGTTTCCAACCTGGGGGGGGGGCGGGCCTGCCCAGAGCTGATCATAAATTATATTGTTTTAACAAATTAAATGGTTAAACATAATCAAACAGGACTGTGGAATGAGTATGTCCATACAAAATTCCAATTTCAGTTTATTTGTTTGAAATAAATGCTTATTGGCTGTTATTTTAATGCTTTGATATATTTGAGGGGGCCATGTTTTTTGTCTGCCATCTTTCAATTCTTATACTTTTGATGTACTACAGTATATGCGATTAAACAGTGCCACCAAGTGGTCAAGATTTCAGTGGGATTTGTTTTTTGCTTGTTACAATCATGCTACGTTCCTGTTGTGTGTTTCAGCCTAAAGCCTGTGCCCAACACTGTTGTATATTCTTAATCATCAATGACATTTTCAGGTGGGTTTTGCAAATCAACCTTTTTAGTATTTCCTTATACTTGGTGATAATACTGTAATTGCCATAACATTGTCTTCTCAGGTCTGCTCTAAAACAGATGGAAGAAAATGAAATTCTAAAATGTTTCATCAAAACCTTTACAAAACATTTCCTCAGAGAGCTGCATAAACAACAGGTATGTTTTAGATGTATGGATTTGCATAGTTTGTAAAAATTATATCTAATAAATTGAATCTAACACAATGGTGCTATCACCTTTTAATGCAGACTTTCCAAAGCACATTAAAACTCCATTGCTTATAGTTACATTACTGTATATTACAGGTTTTTATTTTTGCTGTTGTAGGATCTATAAATTGTTATAATGCGACATAATTGCAATGACTCGGCACAGGCCCACAAGCTAACTGGCTAATACACATGGGGGTCATTTACAAACCGTTTGCTCATGTGCTAAATGAGTAGCATGTGCAAAGGTGGATCAGCAGCAGAGTACATTTCTCTTTACTCACACAGATTTTTCTCATTTACAGTGGGGAAAAAAAGTATTTAGTCAGCCACCAATTGTGCAAGTTCTCCCACTTAAAAAGATGAGAAAGGCCTGTAATTTTCATCATAGGTAAACCTCAACTATGACAAAATGAGAAAAAAAAATCCAGAAAATCACATTGTCTGATTTTTTTTAATGAATTTATTTGCAAATTATGGTGGAAAATAAGTATTTGGTCAATAACAAAAGTTCATCTCAATACTTTGTTATTTACCCTTTGTTGGCAATGACAGAGGTCAGACGTTTTCTGTAAGTCTTCACAAGGTTTTCTCACACTGTTGCTGGTATTTTGGCCCATTCCTCCATGCAGATCTCCTCTAGAGCAGTGATGTTTTGGAGCAGGCGCTGGGCAACACGGACTTTCAACTCCCACCAAAGATTTTCTATGGGGTTGAGATCTGGAGACTGGCTAGGCCACTCCAGGACCTTGAAATGCTTCTTGCGAAGCCACTCCTTCGTTGCCCGGGCGCTGTGTTTGGGATCATTGTCATGCTGAAAGACCCAGACACGTTTAATTTTTAATGCCCTTGCTGATGGAAGGAGGTTTTCACTCAAAATCTCACGATACATGGTTCCATTCATTCTTTCCTTTACACGGAACAGTCGTCCTGGTCCCTTTGCAGAAAAACAGCCCCAAAGCATGATGTTTCCACCCCCATGCTTCACAGTAGGTATGGTGTTCTTTGGATGCAACTCAGCATTCTTTCTCCTCCAAACACGACGAGTTGAGTTTTTACCAAAAAGTTCCATTTCGGTTTCATCTGACCATATGACATTCTCCCAGTCCTCTTCTGGATCATCCAGATGCTCTCTAGCAAACTTCAGACGGGCCCGGACATGTCCTGGCTTAAGCAGGGGGACACGTCTGGCACTGCAGGAATTGAGTCCCTGGCGGCGTAGTGTCTTACTGACGGTAGCCTTTGTTACTTTGGTCCCAGCTCTCTGCAGGTCATTCACTAGGTCCCCCCGTGTGGTTCTGGGATTTTTTCTCACCGTTCTTGTGATCATTTTGACCCCACGGGGTGAGATCTTGCGTGGAGCCCCAGATCCAGGGAGATTATCAGTGGTCTTGTATGTCTTCCATTTTCTAATAATTGCTTCCACAGTTGATTTCTTCACACCAAGCTGCTTACCAATTGCAGATTCAGTCCTCCCAGCCTGGTGCAGGTCTACAATTTTGTTTCTGGTGTCTTTCGACAGCTCTTTGGTCTTGACCATAGTGAAGTTTGGAGTGTGACTGGTTGAGGTTGTGGACAGGTGTCTTTTATACTGATAACAAGTTCAAACAGGGGCCATTAATACAGGTAACGAGAGGAGGACAGAGGAGCCTCTTAAAGAAGTTACAGGTCTGTGAGAGCCAGAAATCTTACTTGTTTGTTATTGACCAAATACATATTTTCCACCATAATTTGCAAATAAATTCATAAAAAATCAGACAATGTGATTTTCTGGATTTTTTTTTTTCATTTTGTCTCTATAGTTGAGGTACAGTATACCTATGATGAAAATTACAGGCCTCTCATCTTTTTAAGTGGGAGAACTTGCACAATTGGTGGCTGACTAAATACTTTTTTTCCCCACTGTACATATCAGATTTGGGGCCCTCAGTAATAAAGGCAATTTCAAATGGTAAATTAGGGGCAACATACCCACAAAATAATAGTTGTGTTGTGGTAGATAACACCCTTTCCCATCTGACATGCGAAGCACGTGTTTTTAGACTGTTGCACAGTTGCTTGCACTAGTAGCCATTAGCCTGGTCAGCCAGCCACTCCTATACAGAATAACTATAACAGAAACAAACAACTACCTTGTTTACTCTGGCTTAACATTGTTTGTTTTACTTAGTTACTGAAAATGGGCACAGCGTATGCCATAAGAAGTAAACATTCCATAACTGTTGCCGTACAACCGCACTGTACCAATGGGCCATGTGAGAGCCCTAGTTCTATTGGTGGAAAATGCCGTTCTTACTTTTCCTATGTCAACTTTTCACTTCAAGTGCACTTTTCCTCAAAACTGTTGTGATGTAAAACTATTAGAACCCACAGCATTTTCCCTTTGACTGAAGTAATAGTTAGTCACTGACCAATAGATGGCAGTCTAACAGTGCATTTCCACACAACCTGCTTTAAACTGCTGTTGATGCAGGACACTAAACGCCACCTATTACACGCTACATTACACATTAGCACCTCCTGTATCGCTGTTGCACAAGCTTCCCATTCAAACCTGGCATTTCTCAGCCTTTCAGCGCCCCGTGATGTACGAGCCACAGGAGGGCAGCATTTAAATTTCTCAAGTTGAGGTGACAAATGAGTGTGTGTCGTTTCAGAAGTGTGTCCCATTGAAGGCGTTTTTCCCACAATCTCCTCAGTGTGTGCTGCAGCCCCTCCTGACCCAGCCATCAGGTCAGTGGTGGTGGGTAGACACTCGCCCGGGACACGGCACAATGCACAAAGCCCGGTATTGTGAGCAAATGATTTGGAGAAATGGTCTCCTAATATTCTTTAACAATGGGCAAACAAAGATTTCCTGCTGCAGATTAAGTGAATAGTTCTGTTCGTCAATAATCAAAGGTAATTTATTACAAGTGACAAGTATTAATCGACAAAGCATAAGCGCTCCCAATAGTGCACACTGACTAACGCTCGCTGTGTCTCAAGGTTCAGTTGTTTTTTTGAGCAGTAATTGGCATCTGTAGCAAGGTTTGAAGGTTCACTTAATTACACCTGCACCAGGATGATTAACCTGGAAGAGGCTAGACTTGGGTCATGTGGTATAAATCTAAAGTTAACTTAACAATAGTAAAGGTTGTGTGACACTGTTTTAGTCATTATCATGGAAGGTACATTCACAACAATCAGACAAGACAATGTGCCTTTACCAGACATTCTTTAAAACAGTGAGTTCTAACCTTGGGGCCTCCCGGTGGGTCCCCACAGCTTCTGTATAAATGGATCAATTAGAATTGATGGTATTGTGATATATATTGATTATTTTCAACAATACCTTTAGCAACCATTCAAATTGGGTGATTTCACTACAAAGGACAGCGCCACAACGCTACGACACTTTGACTCAGGTGGGTACCCTGTAGACCCCGCTTTTGGAATACTCCACGCTGAATGTCCCTCGCCAACCCATTCACAATTAACCTGTGCTCCAGCTATGTATTTATTCTTTTAGCATATTCAGTATCACAGAGCTTGGCTATTACTAGACAATGTAAGCAAAGAAGTGGATATATAGCCTATTGCGCCCCACCAAAATAAGCAACACAACTGAATCTGAACATGCCAAATTGCAGTGAATCTCCCACAAAATTATATAACACGTACTGCGAATGCTTACCTTTGCATTATCAAAAGCCTCTCCCTATTAGTCACTGATGCAGTTTATTCCATCAATGCTCCATGTGTCAGCCTCATCTTTTGAGGAAAAATTTGGAAGATGCGCTCCATGCCGACGTCTGCCATGGCGCATCCACAAAGGCCTACTGTATGACTGAATGTTTGGTTTGACAGCGTCTCGTTCTTCTCGTGTCGTGAAACGGTGCAGTCAGGTCAAGAACCACTGTGGTCTTGGTCTTAGAGCAGTGTGTAGCCTTCTCCATGCGGCGTACTGAGCCTTGGCTCATTGTAAAGGCGCCCGCCTCACCCTGACAACCTCCACTGTTCAGGCTGAGGATTCATGCTAATTAATATGCTCTGTCCCATCCTAAATAAATGAATAAAATATCAGTCTCATTCATATCAACAATTGTTAGGGACGTGGGGGCGGGACTTAAAAGAAGTTCGGCAGGACATCTTGTAAAGTATGAAATGTCAGAGCCTAAACGTCTCTGAGGCGTCTTCTCAGTCGCAAAGATGTCTCTGTGACTTCTCTGCAGCGTCACCGTTACGTCTCTGAGATCTTCTTGGTGTGTGCATTGACAGAGGTGAAGCAGTTTCAGTAAGGATGAAAACAATATGCTAGACTTGCTTAGGTAGCAGTATGTGCAAATCAGGTGAAGTTATCTAGACCAGTGGTTCCCAAAGTGGGGGTCGCGAGGCCTTGGGTGGGGGTCCCCAGATGATTTCAAGATGAAATAAAAAGAAAAATGCTACTGTTTTTAGTATATTTTTGAGTGTAAAACAGCCTATAATTAGTGGAACCCATTAAAATAAACTGTTTCAATACATATTCACTTGATTTTAAAATGTTTTTTCTGCCCCAAAGTAGCATAAAAGGCAATAACTTTATACAATGAGGGTCCTGCGTTGTTTACGTGTCCCAGCCATAAAAGTTTGGGAACCCCTGATCTAGACCACCTTGTGACATGGGCACGTGGAACAAGAGTGTACAGCAGGGACAGCCTTGGGACTGCAGCCCCCTGGAGACACTGCAGGAACATCACAGTAACGCCTCATAGGTTGAGCCTGTTCGTTTTTCACTGAGACTGCCTGGAGACTCGCTTTATCTCCAAGGGACGTCTTGGAGACATCTCCATTACTAGCGGCAACTTGAGTCTCCAGGTCTTAAGTCACCAAAATGTAACAACTCCGGACTGCAGCTTTAAAGGATACAACAGCAGTATGTGAGAGGGGGAAGCGAAACCGCCGTTGCAGTGGAGGAATTATGCACCAACTTACAGCTCAGTGTTTGCTAAACTGGCTTTTTAAGCTTTAATAATGTTATATTGTCCTCATCAGACAGAGTAACCCATATACTACAAAGGCTGAACAAGTTTACAAAGCCTCAACAATAGATATCTGTTTTTTACATCTGACTGACTGCTCACTTTGTTGTGTTTAACTTCACCATGAAAGAAAACATGACCATACCCAGTAAACATTTTGGACGAGTTAGCACCACCACATTTACGAGTTAAAACTGCATTGTCTGAGGGTATAAAGTAGGGAATAGTTTTGTCTGGATGCACAGGAGGTGAATGCAGGGGCACGGCGGGAGCACTGCTTATCAGCATGTGTCCAGCCCGGACTGTAGGCAGCAATGATTTACATGAACGGAGCCATTTAGGGACAGTCTGGAGCCCAGCCAGACCTCGGGGTTAATAATTACTGCCTATGTTTGTGCTCAAGGCCCATTTTTCACCACAGACTTGATGGAAAATCACTGTGAAAAGTGTAAAGGTTTTTTTTTTTGTAATCATGAATTGCGGTGGATTAGCCTCTGTTTTGCATTGTTAAAGCGTAGCCCTGAGCGGAGACCGTGACTAAGTGCATGTCAAAGTGATGTGGTGGAGCGCAGTAGTACTTTTGATTGAACAAATTGTGTCCCGTATTACCTAATGGAAAAAGTAATTGCAAACTCTAGCGCTCATTAATACATTTGCGACCAAAAAAAAAAGGTAAGATTAGAAGTAGGGCTGCGCAAATTATCACCAGATTATAATTGAAATATTTGGTGTGTGTATAACCATATTGTAGGAAGTCACAATGGGGCCTTTTATTTGACTCAAATAACAAAGCAAAAAGTATAAACATTAACACAGACTAAACAAAAGCACATGGTAAAATGTGTAATATATTAAAGAGGGGTATTATGCTTTTTTCAATCACATAGCACCAGTCTATAGCATACTACAATGATGACGTAACCTTCTGTTGGTCTGTATATGCAGTAAATTAAAATAACTGCCTTGAATAAAATTGCTCTCTCAAAATGGCTGTACTGAACGTCTTGAAATAGGCCTCTGTCTCTTTAAGAAGCTTTCCGACACGCCCCCTTCAGCACACTGCTGTGGCATCTAAACAACACTACTGTGCGGGGAGGGGGCTCTGCTGAGCTGAGGAGCAGTGGTTGGTGGCTTGGCTGGTGACAAAAGGTCCAGAGGCGTCTCCAGGAGGTGGGGGCGTTCCTAGGAGGACTGAGGCATAGCTACACCTAAAATGGCTGCCGTCTAAGTTTTTACTGATTACTCAAAAATATGTGAATGAGCCAAGGCAACACTCCAGGCATGTGTTTAATGAGGGAATGACATCATAACATGATATAAAGCTTGAAAAAGTCGATTTGACATAATACCCCCCCTTTAATTATTTTAGTGTGTAATGTGAAATTTAAAATTGAGGTGAAAAGGTAACTATGATGTAAAGCCTGATAAATGTTCTCATAGTGATATAATAATTACACAATAATTATATCCTGATATTTCCAAAGAAAACACCACAAAAATACTGCCATACATATATGAGGTTCGACCTGTCCAACCTTGATTTTGTCTCATATGAGTAACCATTATTCTAAATGTGCCTTTCAGAGATGCCTGAAGATGCTTGGAGACATCACCTCCACTGGCTCAGTAGCTCATTACGGAGACTGACGGAGGAGGGAGAGGACAGTGCTGGGACTAACAGGTTGGCAAAGTAGCAGAGAATGTATTTTATCTTCCCTGCATTAGCTCCTCTTGAGGGGGTGGTTAGTTAGACGTCTTCCAATCGTATGCGTTACTGGTGCACCGCCTGCCCTCTCCAAGCACTCATTAGGGACTATTAGCTCGGGCGGAAAAGGCTGAGCAGAAGGCAATTTTGTTAACCAGTCAGGTAAGGGTGAAGGGGAAAGAGAAGGCAGACAAAGAAGAACATTGCAACACAATTAGTATAAGGTTTAGAGTAACTTTCTGCGCACCGGTTTCAAGGACAGAAAAGAAGTCACACTATTGATCTCGGAGGATATGACTCTTATGTTTGATTCTTTTTTCTTCCACTCCAGGTCAAAAACAAACCAGGAGTGACGTTTTCTTTATTGTTTGATCATCATGCGTAACTAATTCTGCATGTTATTTAGTCTCTCTTCCTCTTACGCCCCTCACTGACTGACATCAGTCAATTAGTACAACGTGAGCTCCTCCTCAATATAGTACGCTTTGTTTTTAGCTTGTTTTTTAATGGTATCATTTTGTAGCAATTTGTATCACTTCAATGGATTTCATACATTGTTCTTCATTTCTACGTTCACAAATCTATTATTATATAAGCTATTAAAGGGGGGTATGATGCTTTTTTCAATCACATAGCACCAGTCTATAGCATACTACAATGATGACGTAACCTTCTGTTGGTCTGTATATGCAGTAAATTAAAATAACTGCCTTGAATAAAATTGCTCTCTCAAAATGGCTGTACTGAACGTCTTGAAATAGGCCTCTGTCTCTTTAAGAAGCTTTCCGACACGCCCCCTTCAGGACACTGCTGTGGCATCTAAACAACACTACTGTGCGGGGAGGGGCCTCTGCTGAGCTGAGGAGCAGTGGTTGGTGGCTTGGCTGGTGACGAAAGGTCCAGAGGCGTCTCCAGGAGGTGGGGGCGTTCCTAGGAGGACTGAGGCATAGCTACACCTAAAATGGCTGCCGTCTAAGTTTTTACTGATTACTCAAAAATATGTGAATGAGCCAAGGCAACACTCCAGGCATGTGTTTAATGAGGGAATGACATAATAACATGATATAAAGCTTGAAAAAGTCGATTTTACATAATACCCCCCCTTTAATACTTGTAATGATAACAAAGATCTCTCTGTGCCCAATTGAGAACTGGGACCTTACCTCTGGCAGTGGAGGTGGGAAGGTTCAAAGGCCTCCCTGTGGTGGAGGATGAGTTTCATTTTGTTCTGTATTGTCCACTTTATTTTGCAAAATCTTTTATTTGAGCAAGTACATTCCACTAAACCTGAGGTGTTTTGGTTACCTGATGATCAGATTTTGGCTCTTACAGAATTATATTTGCGTTGGTGTGTTTTATTTATAAAGCATGGAATAGAAGGCAACACACTTTGTATCCTGTATGAGTTTTTTTGTTGTAAATACAGTATTTCATTGTTAGAACAAAGCGATCTATTGCCACTTGTGCTATTTGTTTTGTTTTGAGTGTCTTGTAAGCTCATGCGGGCTGGGCTCTATGTGCATGACACTTAAATACTGTAAATCAAATCAATCAATCAATAAATATAATAACTTGTATAAATGAGTTTCAATTCCAGCACAGATCAAGACAATAATCATTTCTGTGTGTGCAAATAAGAGTGTACAGCAGGGATCCCCAGCCTTGGACCGTGGACTGTCCGGTACCGGGCCGCTCAACCCACCCGAGCCTGTTAACGTTCTGTCCGAACCATTGCCAGGATGCATGTGCCCAACACAAAATTACCTCATGCATTTTATCCATTTGGCACAAAGGTTTACAGAACAGTTCAAAAGTAAAAAAAGAAAGAAAAGATTTTGCATAATGGAACCATTTAAGCGTTGCCCTTGGTGTAGGAATAAACATGGCAATGTATTTAACCAGTCTGGTAAGATAATGCACGCAACAAAGAAGATTGCTCTGATATTGGCATACAATTGGTCTCAGCGTAGCTTCAGTTTGCTTGCCCAGATTGGGTAAGCAATGCAGATAAAAACAATGGTAGAAATGGAGATGACTGCGGTTTTAACAGGGCCCATTATCGCCGGCACCGCTCCGGTCCATAGCTTTGTGAAAAACCCCGCGCAGAGCCACTGGTGGGAAACGGAGAGCGACGTTGCCCTCAAGTAAAGATGCAGCTGCCAGGGCCCCGCGGATCTCTGCCGCTGATCACATTTAGAGCCAGGAGGACTAATGACGGTCTTGGGGAAATCTGAGAGAGATCTGATCCTTTCACTCACATTAAGGCCCAGACTCACTCAGCAGCTGTGGAGGAGAGTTAAGCCTTGTTTCCAGTCAGGGATGTGCATGGGACGCCGGGTGAAAGTGGGACATACTGTACAAGTTCATGTCCTGAGTTAAAAAAAACAACACAATTGCAAAGAGAACAAATTAACAATGAACGACAAAACTAATTATTGTGCCACCCGTACAAGATACAAGAGCACAAACACTGCAGATGGTTGGAAGGAAAACTAAAACCGGGTGTTAATTTTTTTTTAAATAGAAATCTTATGTATGTTTGATTGCAGTTAGTTAATAGCGTTTCATCATAATATCAGTTAAAGTAATATTGTGGACTAAAACTGAACAAAAGAGACTATGAAATTGACTGGTTGACTCATAAACACTAAATAATATGGACCAAAAACATGGGTATGGACCTCCAGTGACAGTTTGAAAGGGCCTAATATTATTTAAAGTCTCAGTGTCCAAAGAACAAGTCTGGTGCTTTGTCCATGTGGCAGAAGATCAAAGCAACAGTGCAATATTATTGTACGTTTGAATACAATAAGTCGACTTTAGTCCACCATATATAAAATGTGTCAATGTAAATTTACATTTAATTTTTGTCAACAAAAACTAACACAAAAAAGAAATGTTTGACTAAATCTTGACTTATTTAAAATGACATTTTTGTCAAAAGACTAAATTAAAATATGTGAGAATTCGCACTGTTTCAGTTGCAAAAGTAATATTTTTCTTAGGTTCTGGCAACCGCTTTGCTTTTTTTTTTACTTAAGGGTTTTTATTGAAATTGAAACAGTACACTACTTTTTTTTTCAGATCTACTTTTTCAATCCAAATTGTGCTTGACAGTGGCCAACACATCAGAAATGTCTTCTTCTATCTTTACTACCGGACGTCTACGGCTCACGTCCCACTCTACTCATTTTGACCATCATCCCTTGTGTGCTCCACAGAGGGCTCCCCCTTGTGTTCGAGGCCTGGTTTCTGCTGGTGGGCTGCGCTCACTGGGTGGAGGTTGCTCTGCAGCTCCTGGTCACTTCAGAGGACAGAGACAATGAATCTTTACTGTGGCTACTCACCTTCTACCACCACCCCACCAACAGGGGGCACCACAGGGATCAGCTGCTGGTGAGAGAAGCTTTTTAATTTTTATCCAGATAAACGACATTCTGTTTCACACACAAAATCTTCACAATTGTGTATGTGTGTTTTTGTCAAACAACCTGAAGCTTAAATTTAGCTCCAACAAACTTCAGAATGACTATAGTTCAGATGCTAATGGGCCACGGAGACGACAGCCGTCTCCCAGGGCGAGAAGAGGGAGACACACAACCCAAAAGTCAGACGGCCAGCCCAGACACTGAGCGAAGAATCAATACAACATCACCCCCTTCACCTCCCTTCATCGTCCTCTTTCTCTCTCTCCTCTCTTTCTCTCAGTGTGGAGCAGTGTCTCTTTACCACTGTCTGCACTCGCCAAACACTCATCCATTATTTAGTTTTTAATAGGTAACACTGGACTTGTCTCCAGGCTGTGGCTCACCTGCAGTAGATGGTGTTTTTAAGTGAACACTGAAAGTAGTTGAAAGTAGTAAGTTGCCATCAAAGCCAATCTGTCAATCAGTTTATTGTTTGTTTGGTCGGGAACACACTCTCATCATTTAGTGGTAGGAGAAACTGGGAGTAAAGTTAAGTTATCTACCTCAATCATTTCAGTGCATATACCTGTCTGTGAATGTGCAGGTCTTGTCCCGGGAAGTGTGGGGGCACATGCGTCGCCTCTTCACTGTCGTAGACGCTCCCCCTCCAGTTGATCGGTGCCAGATATTGGCAGCTCTCCTGTCGTCACCGCGCAGCAGCCATCACTATCTCCCACATCGATCCTGCAGCTCTTAGTCAGCTTCACTGTCCTCTCCCAACTACCTCAGAGCGGATCAACGCAGATTTTACTCACGGTAAACAGACACGTCTTTAAGTAAATGGCCTATGTCGTGCAAATATTGACTTTATTGAGCTTTTAATTAAGTATTTTTCATGATTATGTCCTAGACCCACTGCACCATGTTTTCCAACAAACACCAAAGTTAAAAACACCGCAAATTAAACTCTTTCTCATATAATCTCATATAATGCATAGAAACACTTTTTGTATTGGTTAAAAAGGGGCCTCAAAGAACAAACAGACTCGAGACTGAAAATAACATTGTCAGTAGAGGAACTTGATGTTTTGAGCGCTCAAATATAGGAATAGAAATAAAACTCTGATGTATTGCTCTTGACAGATTAGTTTTCCCCAGTGTGTCCCCCTCAAAAGCTTTGCCAATATTTATCACATTTCACTCAGTTGTTTTGAAGTTTTCTGTATATGGTAGTTTAGATCTTCAGCTAATGACTCCTTTATGGAATCAGTTAAAAGACACCGGGCCGGCCATATTTGGTGGAGCTCTTCATGTCTCCTCTGCTTATATGTGTGATGTTCCCATGTGTGCAGGTGGTGGAGCAGTCTGGCCTCACAGATGAAGCAGCGTGTGTTCTCAGCTCATTGGAGCTCAGATTCAGCGGAGGAGGCCACGCTCACACACTGCTGCCCAGGATCAAAGCTCTGCAACAGGCATTGACACTCGGCACCTAAACACTTTTGGATTCAACTCACTTTTGCAACAGATGTCCTTCCTATCACTACCAGCCACTGTATTCTTGTGACAGGAGGTGCTTTGCCGAGTAACACGACATTCTTGGGTTTGGAATGAACAACCTCTGGGGTATAAATCAGAGTTCACAATCCAGTAGAAATTAAAGGGATACTTCGGGATTTTTGACATTGGGCCTCATTTCCTAGTTATCCAGAGTGTTGTTGATGTCTGGAGATATTTTTTTCTTAAATTCATGCAGTTCTTATATTTGAAGAGTCTAGTTGCGCTAGGCTAGAGCAAGGCTAAAGCATTTCTATGGTAAACGCTAGCCTGCATTAAAAACAGTCTGACCCACTCCACAGTGCACCTGAGGTAAATCACTTATAACGCCAGACTAACCATATAAATGTCTGTGTCGATAGGTTAATTTTAACCATTTTGCGTTTAAAATAACTTGTATTTGAGCGGCATCAGCTTCGTGGCTGTAAGCTAAGGCAGCGGCGGAGTGATCTGCGAGAAAATAGTCCCTCAAAATGCGGTAATTCTTGTGATACAAGGTCAGTTTTATTAAAAAAATTATTCTATTAACACAGACATTTATATGGTTAGTCTGGTGTTATAAGTGATTTACCTCAGGTGCACTGTGGAGTGAGTCAGACTGTTTTTTAATGCAGGCTAGCGTTTACCATAGAACTGCTTTAGCCTTGCTCTAGGCTAGCGCAACTAGACTCTTCAAATATAAGAACTGCATGAATTTAAGAAAAAAATATCTCCAGACATCAACAACACTCTGGATAACTAGGAAATGAGGCCCTATGTCAAAAATCTCGAAGTATCCCTAAGTATCCGAACTAAGCTTGGACATGAGGCGAAACGTTGTCAATTCGAAACGGTTCAGTCCAGATGATCACTATCTTTAAGTATCATCATTTCCCCACACAGCATTTGCAGCTGTAACTGGCTGGATCTGTACATTTGAGTCAACATGCTCACTCCGAGAACAATCCTGCATTGGAGAAAACATCTTTACAACTTGTAGATGCTGTGTTGCCGTGTGGGTTTTTGGCTCTGGAAAAGTGGCTAGTCTCATTTCACACTTTCCCAAGGCTTTCTATATCCGCTGATACTAACAACCTTCTGCTGAGATCAAAGCTGCCCACAGTGCACGTCCAAACACTCGTTAGCTGGGTTGATTGTCCAGTATATTTCACAGCACGTTTGCCAAGCAACGCATACGCACTCTGTTGTGAAACGCGGTGGGACAATGACAGGAGCGTGTCAAAACACAGCCACTAGGAAGGATTATGTGAAGAGGCTCCAATTATCCGCATAGGCACAGAACACAGCTCCAGAGCCCACAAGGACACTCGAGGAGTGACACATGAGTGGAGAAACCAGCGGCTTGTACGACGTGCTGGAGTCCTCCCACTCACATAATTGTCTCGCCATAGAAATCCTTCACGCTACGACGCAGCTGGGAGACATTCAAACGCCACTCGTAACTAATATTTTACTGCAGCGCATCGTCTATGTATTAAAGAAAATCCCAACAGTTTGTACATTGTCTTTTATTGAATGTGTCGTTACATTTGTAAAAGATCAGGTTTCATAAGAACCCTATTACATAATGCACATTTTTGTGACTGAATTGTGTCCAACAGTAACTCACTGTAAATCTTTGTGTTGATATTGCATTGACTTTTACACTACAAGTAAAATCTACAGAAATATTCATATCGATCTTTGGCTGACAAATGAGAATTACAAAAACATGTTTGCAAATTGGAACGGTTTCCCTGTGCATCAGTTCTCTTAAAATGCATTGCTTGTTTGTACAAATAGATTTTTGTGATATTTTGTATAGATGTAGCACAAAAAACAGGAAAGTTCAGAGTGTTCAGTATCAAGTATTTTCCAGTGGTGTGGGAGGTCGCTCTGAAGTCATATATTGTGGATAAAACCCCAGGCATTTCCAGTCTAAACTCTGAACAGAGTCGTAACTTTAGACTAAACACACACGGACTGCTGCTCCCACTACATACACACATTCTCACTGACCGAGGCCTAAACAGGTAAAATAACCCGACTTTTATCTCGGCTACAGCATGAGCAGCTCGTCCTGTCAGCTGAGGGGATTTGTGTGCTGTGTCTGCTGAACAGTTGGTGCTGGCTGAGGGCAGAGGAGCGTGGGTGTGTGGTCCTCTTCACTACAGCGAGCCGTTTCAGAGCAGCAAAAAGAGGTGAGCGCTCGGACAAATGTCTGTCAGTTGGCCATCTGAAACACACATTTACACACAGGGTTTGTACAGTTGGAAACAAACGGAGAATATGCTCTAGTGCTGGAACTGGAAACAAGTTTAACTATTCTACACTACAATAAAATCTGATGTGTTGTCCCCAGGGTTTGAGTCATCCTTCAACCTATGTCTCAGGAGCAGTGAGCGACCGCAATGCAGTTACATGACGACCCATTTCCTGATCTTAAAGGGACTATACTGAGTTTAACATTTTTTAAATGAAGTATTTTCCTCCCCTTACATGTTCTAGCTATGGCCTAATGTGTAAAATGAGCTCAGACCTGTTCACCACAACTGCCTCTAAAATCCTGCACTGTCACTCAAAAATGTGTTCATTCGGGTCCGAATTGCCGTCATGCACGAGCTTAAAGAGCAACTAAACACCAAATCAAGTTTTTTTTACTGATAAACTGTCTCAATGGGTGTCTCATAATGTTGTCTACTGGTCCCTGACATTATTCTGACATTATAGCGCAAACATGTGTTAAATCCTAACTTTGGCCTGAAAATGAATGGGTTGCGCCCCCTTCAGGGTAAACTCTGCTACTAAATTAGAATTTCCTGATTCACTGGAGACGCGTCCACGGCCTCCACAGAACGTCATGAGCCGCACCAGCTCCACACATCGTCATCAGGTGCTGCCCATTGTCCTGCCCCTGTACCTGTGATATATAACCAAGTCCCTCCCACGTAATCTGTCTGCTGTGATTGTGCCAATGCAAAGGCCCACACACTCACCCCCCACATGTCACCCCCAAACTTCAGAGACCGCCTCTTTCGCAGCAATTTTTGACTTTTGTTTGTGGGTGGGGAAAGGCTTTGGCACGCCCGTTTAGGTACTCTTTTAATATAGAAACTGCAGTTACACGTTAGACCTGAGGTGGCAGTATTGAGTACAAAATGGCCAACTTGCATCTAGTCCCTTTAAGTCAGGATCTTGGTCTTGCAGGTTGTTTTGGCCCACTGTTCATGTTTTGGAAACTGGAGCACCCAGAGGAAACCCACCCATTCAAGGGAAAAACATGTTCTCCCTACAAGCTGAGGCCTGCACCCTGCAAAGGAATCAAACCTATGACATTTGTGTTGTAAGGTAAGAGTGCTAACTGCTGTGCCAAGTGGACCGGTACCATTAAGGAGTAGGGGGACGGGAACAAAGGAAAATGGGAATATACTATAAATATAATAAGAGGAGTGGATAATAATGCAGTATAACATGGAGAGTGGAGCAGTGACATGAATGATGCGCCGCTATCCATCACGGAGAGGTGGATCTGAGTGAGTCTATTGGAGAATGAGCTCAGCTGTGCTAGATAAGGAAAAACAAACAAAAAAGCTGCAAGCAGCAATAACGGCCCTCACCCCAGTGTGACCACCCCTGCATGCAGTGACCCAGCCGTTTCAACACCCAGGCTCGTTCGTACCTGTCCTCAGCCTCTCAGCTCACTGGCCTTGCAAAGATTCATGGGAAGTTCCGGACCACATCCACATTGTTCAAAATATAATATAGCTGAAATGTGTTTTTTTTTTGGCATCATGGTGCGACTGTGTGCGCCAAATTGCATTCACATCATAAAAACTCCCATTTTCAAGGTATAGTTGGCTACTGTACTGAGCTATATTGTTTTATTTCTTGAAGATCTTTGCCGCCAGGTCCTCTCTGCAACAGGAAAATGCGTGTCGGGGTGTGTCTCCTCCTCTGAGCTTCACCTGCAGAGTCAGTCCGTGCTGTGGAAAAGTTTCATAGGATATGCCTCATTTTAGGTCTGTTGCATTCATAGTATAAAAACTTATACTGTTAAGATTTATATTTCATAAGTATGATCACTACATCGCATAATAAAAATTCTTTTCTCTCTAGCATTTTGGGGCCATTAGACACCATTTATTTTATATCCAAACGTTAAAGTGATAGTCTGGAAGTCTAAATGTTTTACAAATTTTATGTAAAATGTGTAAAATCAACCACCTGGTTTCGTATTTTGATGTCAAGTAACTAATAATTTATATTTTTTAAGTCCCTCCTTCCTGTAAGGAACTAATCAGAGTCTAGTATCCTCCCATGTTGACCAAATGAGACAAGCTTTTCCTTTGAATTAGCCTGTCAGGTCCAATCAGGAGGGGTGGGGGAGGAGCTTGATCGCTTACTTATGAAAACTCTGTTCCTGCTATCCTCATTTCGCAAACTAAGGGCTTTCTGGTTGAAGAGGGAGGGATTTGATTGTTTACTTTCAAAATTCACTCTATCTCTCCTCACTTTGCACCTACAGACCACTACAGAAAACTCTTGTGTGAAAATGTGGCTACTGCAACAATCTTTAAAGTAAGTTATTTGAAGGTCACAATAAATACTTGTTTATATAATCAGCAGGGGATGAGCTTCACCTGTGCTCTCCCCTTCCCTGTAGACTTTACTACTATGTCTGTCAGCCGCTGTCCCACAACTTTATCAGTGAGAAATTGTATATTATACTTAACTTCAATAGTAAGTCTCTTTTAGTGTCAACCCAGGTCTGTCAGGGGCCTAGGGGGCGCTCTTTCAGCTGTAGTGACGACTCCTGAGGCCCCACACAGGACGTCCAAATGGCCACACAAAACCTGGGCTTGGTGAGTCAATTCAATTTCTTTCTCAATGTCAGTGTCTTAAAATTGGCACTGCTTGTTTCAATATCCACACCTATTCAACACTTTGTGCAATAAGGACACTATTAAGATTAAATTACTAAAACAACACGGTCACTTGGAAACAATCTTTATTTTTAAGCCATGGGTACAAAAATAAAGCCGTTTACGAGCTTGTTGCTTCCACATTAGCGAGAGAGCAGCCGACGTACCACAGAACACGCTTGGTCCTCTGCTACTCAAGATCTGTGGATGGCAAGTATGCAGTTAGGTAGAAGGCAGGGATTAGATGGTAGGAAGTAGGTGGAAAGTATCAAGTGAATCTATATTGATTTTCTATTGTGATCTATTCTCAACTCTTACCCAAGACTAGTCTCCCTCTACCTACAACTGTATTAATAACTGAGAAAGTTATTTCCTTAGTTTATCAGGTAACCTACAAACTTACAAAGTGTCTGAGATTTTAACTTCTTTGTCGTCACTTCAGGTTTTGGTCCGTTCTTCAACTGAATTCTCTGATCTGAAATGAAAGGATTGTAATGAGGTGTTGACATAACATCAATAAAATTACAAGTAGCAGATCCTACAATGTGCTTATAAACATTCAAAAATATGTATTTATTTTTTTATTTGAGCTATTATTTACAATATTTACATCATTACATTTACATTTTCACACAAAACCAAAAAATAAAATTAAAATAAATAACTCAAAAGGAGTAGGCCGAAGCAAGAAAGCTTACGAGTGCCCACCCCATATTCAAAATACAATTTTTGATTAGCAACATTAATAATTTGAAGCTTTTGCATGTCATAGAGCGAAAATAGAAAAGTTTTGATTTCTGAGTGTATTTACTTTGTTTTATAATTTTCTCTTATTTTTTATCATTACCTATATTACCATTCTGGTCACTATTCTATTGATTTACTTATTGTTTAAGATATACATATACATTACTAGCGCACATTTATTATACATATATTATCACCATAGTAACAACAGTAATAGCAATTCTCAAAAATATCATTCTCAAAAATATCACCTTCAAATGTATGTTTCTCATTGCTATCATACCTGCTTCCACTGTAATAATGTTGGTTAAGATTGTTCTGTCAGTGGTTTTTGATTGTTTTCCCTATTTGTGAGGTGCGTTAAAAAGCCAGGGTATTATGTGGCAAGCTGGTAGAGGGCAGAAGCCCCCCACCAGTGAGCCCCCACCCTGCTGCCCTAACTAGTTGATGTTGTGAACCGCTTTATAATCCTATGCTGAGTGGTGCTTTAAAAAGACTAGATTTATGAGCCCGTTGAGAGGGGGACCCTACAACAGGTTCACATCTCGCCTGCCCAATTCTATTTTATTTGTAATGACCAGCGGAAGCAGGCCATAACAGTATTTTTAATGCTTGTAATTTATCTCAAGTTCCTTTAATACAGATCAAATAGACTTGGTAGATAGAGTTGGTGACGATTGATTATATCAGCAATAAGGTCTAAGTTTGTAAACTGGGCATGAAAGGAACGCTCTCATTGCTCCATACTTGATTCAACAAGATCAGCAAAGGTACTTTCAACAAAATACTTGCCCAGAAGGTCATTTGTCATACTTTTAGACTTGCTGTTGGAGCCATATGTGACGCCTCAAACACGTACTGGCTAATAAAGTAAACTGTAAAGTATTGATGAAACGGTTCTTCACCCTGTGTTTGATAATTAGCCAGCCACGGAGGCGATATCACCCCAGCACTTAGACTAACAAGTTTAAATAATTGTTTTTAGAACATTAAAAGTTCTGCCCCTCATACTGGACCATATATTCAGCCTAGTTTCTGTATAGAAATCAACCAGCATTTTGGCTACTTGTCTGCCATAGATTAAAAAAACAAATCCCACTCAAGACTTTTGCACAGGTCAAACACAAATAAAACAATGCTGTACCTGGGATCCATGTGGGCTTGTTGATGACCAGGATGTGGTTCTTCAGATCTGTCTCCAGCCCCAGGAAGCTCCTCCAGTTAGGTCTGCATAAGACACCAGGGTTAGGTGGTGTATTGGTGTAAGCAGGAAATCAAAATGCATATTAAAGTTTACTATTTGGATCCCACTAATAGCTGTCAAATTTGCAATTGTGGAGTAACTTCAGAGAGGATAAAACCAGACAGATCCAGAATCTGACTAATAACTGTCAGACAGCCAGACCTGGGGCCTCATTTATAAAAGACTGTAAATACGGCAATAAAATTTGGATTTATAAAAACCTCCATGCATGTGGGAATCTGCACAAACCCAACTCACGTCACACCCTTCCTACGCCTCTATTACACAATAAAAGGACAATGCAAAGTGAGTTATGAATAAAATTTGTCTGAACACGAGACGATCGGGGGAGCAGCAGCACACACACATTTATCTACTGTTGAGAATTAAACAATAAAATGATGAATAAAATTACTTGCAAGTTTTAAATCTTGCAAAGATTTTAGCAATATCATATTAGTTTGAATTTTTTCATTCTTGACGTTTTGGCATTGTAGATGTCAGCTTAACTGGCAGTTTACAGGAGCTCATGATCAGGGATCGACTACTTTTAGTTCCCTGTGCGGCGCTCTGATAATGTGCTCGCGCACGTGTGAGAGCGCAAGGCTTTAAACCCATGAGATGGCAATAACATGATGAAAATTCAACATCTTTCGCCTAGATGTTCCCTTCCTGCTCGAATAAGGAATTGTGAATCTAAATCTTTTCATGGTACTCTTGTAGCATTTAAAATGACGAACTGATTCAAACATTTCCTCTTCAGTCTCCACTTCCCCCTCGACTTCACTCTTTGGGTAGAGCGTAAGCCAGGGTCAGAGCTGCCGACCGTGGAGATATAAAGTTTCAAGCCTCATAGGAGTTTTATAAATCCCACATATGGAGCACAGAGCAGGTTACACTAAGCGTAGAGCATAATCAAGCATTTATAAATGAGGACCCTGCTGACAGACAGGCAGCTCAGCCAATAGGAGTCAGCCTAGAAGGAAAAGGCGGGGCTTTCACTGCTGCAGCACAGGTGCAGTTCATCTCACGCTGATTTGAGCCACACACAAAAAACGGTATTTGAAAATCACAATGAAAGTAAGATCTAACATTATAAAATTGGGTAAATTAATGAATAAATTTGTTGTAGAAATAAAAATTATAATCACCTAAATTGTGGGACAAAATAACCACACAAGCAAATCACAAGTTGCTTTGTTTAAAAATACTAGTGTGTGATCAAACGTACAATTCTGAGCAAAATACTTTTTTAGTGTAATGGAAAATATAAAACTGATTGGTCCATGTTAAAAGAATAGGCCACCATTTTTACATGCAGACATATGTTCCCACTTTATCTTAGACGAGTTGATGTGCACTAGAGGTCTGCATTGGGACTGGGACCCGCGGGTCCCAAACGCAAATCTCGGGGGAATGGGCGGTTTCAATTTAGCTGCGGGTGGGAATGGGCGGCTAAAAAAAAACCTGCGGGACAGGTAAGCCCGCAGTGTGTAGTGAATGAACCCCTCATTCAGAACGTAGGCCCGCACTGACTATAGACTATAAGGGCACTGATTCTGTTGTGTTTCGGACAGAAGTCACTACTTTCTCCCTGCTACGTGACGTGCCGAAAGTAGGTCAGCTGCCCGGTGTCCGGACGCTGCAGGAAGAGTGACTACATCTGCTAAAGTTTGCTAAACTCTGGGAATAATGTATTTCTGTGATAAAGACCAACCAAACTCTTTTCTAAGCGGATAAAAAGGGGCACTATAGACCCTTTGTAAACATTCCGGGCTTAGCTGGAGGCAGGAAGCTCGATTCCCATCCATTTCCATTGTAGCTGTTGTCATAGTAACGATAAACAAATGTCTGTTTTTGGAAATATCAGATAAACCTTATTTTATCGTCTCAAATGTCATTCCTCTTGTTCCTTAAGCCACAACAGGACCACATTTTTCAGTTGTAGTTTTATAATTTTTTTAAATCTTATTTCTCTTGATCACTTCCTGCCTCCAGCTGATGTCACTGATGATGTAAGCAGTTAAAGGGTCTATATTGTGAGGCGTACACCTGGAGTACTTCGACATATTACTGCACGGATGTCGAAGTACTCCAGGTGTTATTACGCCTCACAATATAGTACCCCTTAGAAAATCGACATGTTTAATTTTGTGTAACTAGACTTGGATCGTGTAACGTTTCATGTAACTGTATTTAAATAGGGAACACGTGGAACAGCTTGGTAGCTTCTAACTTCACCCGGGTTTGGGGCTATACCTTTACTTGGAGAGGCTAAACACGCTAACAATATTTGCGTAACTGAGCACACACAGAAAGAACAGACAGGTGCACATCAACTCGTCTAAGCTAAGGTGAGAACATAATCAGTAAAAACGGTGGCCTATTCCTTTAATGCAGTTTCTAGACCTGATCACCGTCATATCTTTGTGAGTTTTGGAGAATAAGAAACCAAAAGAGAATATGCCCCCGTCAGTTTCAGTTTACTGGCCTAAAAGGAAGGTTAGATAACAATGCATTACAACATGGACAGTGAGGTTCGATCACATCAATAACATATTTGGACATCTAGGTGAATACTTGTTTGCTGTGATTTGCCCAACATCCCCTAAACACTCGATCACATTTCAAAGATCAGGTTCACAGACTATACACATGTGTGTACGCAGCACTTGTAAACGTCGCCGTGATGCATGTGGCCTGCGCTCCTGTTCCTGCTGAACTGAGCCAGTGTTTTGTAAGACTGATTATCAGCTCAGTAGGCACGGGAGACCAGGCCCACTCAGTTTCGTCCAACACGTTTCACTTTCCCACTGCACCAAATCACTGCCAACCCATCCCTCGTTTGAGTCAAGCCATCCACATTACCAAACTACCACGGTAACACGCTCCTCCGGGCTTATTTCACCTCATTAGAACAAAGTAGCTGCTGAAAGGTGAGGATGACAAATGGAAGCCGCTAGAAGCCCGTGTCAGCTAGACCTCTGAAACAACTACCCCCGAAAGATCATTACAGCGCTGGCTCGGATCCCTGTTAGACTATTTCAGCTTTGGGAACGTAAAAAAGGGGCAATAAATCCGTCACAAATCGCATTCTTCATCTGCACCGCGCACAACTGCCAACACGTAGTTAAATGAAAGCAATAAGGCTAGATCCTGGAGGCAACACAAGTTTATTTTCGTTGTCTTTAACCGTCGCTCGCCTGTTCTTTTGATGTGCCGGCCGCCATTTCCCTCCCATTAGCGTGCAATAAATCACCTTTTAGATAGCGGCTCTGATGGCAATTCCTCTCCTTTACAGGCCTTTGATGGTCATTACTCTTTTAACGGGCCCTAAATATAGGTCCAGAAATGGCAGGCTCCACATGGCCCTCATTTCTAATTCACACATCTGTCCTCAGTTTGGCGCCATTTTGTCGTGTTCTAATACCTCGTCATTGTGATGGGCCAAAAAAGGAAGGGCTTATTTTAAAAATACCCCGTCGGAACACCTGTCACTGTGATTAGGAAATGATCGGGCTCGAGCCTCGGTGTCGCAGCACAATTGAACGGTGTGGAAAGTGGACTCTAAAATAGCTGCAGTGTTTCCTGACATTTTCGGAAAGGCTTGGAATGTTTGGTTTTATGCTGTGGCTGCAGTTTTAGCTTGATTTAACATGGTATTGTGAAATGAAAGTCTGGCCAAATTATTAAGTTATTTGGACACAGCAACAAGGCCCTACAACAGAACGCTTACTGTACAGACAAACAAGGACTGGGCTAAAAATGTTATAGCTCCCATTTTTTCATAATTGAGCTTGCAGGAGCATGTGATAAACTTTATATAGTAAACCCGAATTAGGTTCATTAGGTCTTCTAAGAATGATTCTACTGACCTGGCGGTTTTGGCTTCAACTGTAGCCTTCCTCAGAGGTTGTCACGTGGTGTTGCTGTCTGGTCAGCTGATGTGTCACAGTAACACCACGTGACAACCTCTGACGAAGGCTACAGTTGAAGCCGAAACTGTCAGGTACAAAAATTAACACAAATGTCTGGCTATAAGAACAAAAGTAACATCATAGCTACATAAAGTAAAGTCGCAAATACAGTTGTAAACATTTCCTTTGCAGACGGTCTGTTCCCACAGCCTTTGTTCTCCGCTTTGTATTCTCCACTTATCTGACTAATTTAGAAGGCCTCTCTTGGCCTCGCACTCCGTCATGCTTCGCTTTAAAGAGGGGTATTATGCTTTTTTCAATCACATAGCACCAGTCTATAGCATACTACAATGATGACGTAACCTTCTGTTGGTCTGTATATGCAGTAAATTAAAATAACTGCCTTGAATAAAATTGCTCTCTCAAAATGGCTGTACTGAACGTCTTGAAATAGGCCTCTGTCTCTTTAAGAAGCTTTCCGACACGCCCCCTTCAGCACACTGCTGTGGCATTTAAACAACACTACTGTGCGGGGAGGGGGCTCTGCTGAGCTGAGGAGCAGTGGTTGGTGGCTTGGCTGGTGACAAAAAGTCCAGGGCGTCTCCAGGAGGTGGGGGCGTTCCTAGGAGGACTGAGGCATAGCTACACCTAAAATGGCTGCCGTCTAAGTTTTTACTGATTACTCAAAAATATGTGAATGAGCCAAGGCAACACTCCAGGCATGTGTCTAATGAGGGAATGACATAATAACATGATATAAAGCTTGAAAAAGTCGATTTTACATAATACCCCCCTTTAAAACAAAGTGCATGCTGTAACCCAATTGAACACTCCTTGCGCTTATCACTGTTGGCTGTGGAAGATCATAGCTTTTTGTTCTTTCTGAAACATAGTCTGTGAATCCGAGCATTAACATCCCACTGACGGCCCTCGTGTTCACTTCCATTTCTCTGCGGTCTCCCTGCTTTTAGGCCTCGATCCTGGCTTCCGTAATCAAATCTAAACCGAACATGATGCCAGTCAACAAGGCATCAATTTAGACTAAGAAGCTCCTGCCAGTTTTGGATCTATAAACAACTCCTGGGCTGAGCTGCAAATGCACGAACAATCTGACAAATGTGAGTGAGCGCGTGATGGTGGCGCCTGGAGAATTGGAGATGATCTGTCAGCAGCATTAGCAGGAGTCTCTCTTCAGGCCTCATTAGTAGTCTCCTGGCTCGCACCTTCTCAGCGTGGTGGAGGAGAAGCACCTGCAGGATTAGCGTTTATGCTAAGAGCTAAAAGGGCCGAGACGGGAGAACGGGGAAGGTACATGAAGCGAAATAGAGCTCATTAGTTACCGTTACTCCAGTGAATCGGCTGCACAGGGACCGGAGTAGAGAGGGCTCAGCGGAAACATTTAGGAACACATGCTAAAGAGATGACTACTCACAGCCACAAAGAAACCACACAGAAGAGCGACAAGGCCAACGCTGAACATGTGCACTAAGTTAGATGTCGTGCGTAAAGATGTTTTGCTTCCCATGAAGATTATTTGGGATCAAGTGGTATTTTTGGGCGAAATCCACCATGTGAGCATCTAGCAGTGTCCATAGACGTAAGAAAAGAGCTGGTTAACAACCTGTTCAACTGCCATATCACTAGAGGTGAACATACAACCCACCATTGTCAAAATAAGAGATATCTGAATGGGGTAAAAATGTTTTGGTTTTAAAGAGGGGGTATTATGCTTTTTTCAATCACATAGCACCAGTCTATAGCATACTACAATGATGACGTAACCTTCTGTTGGTCTGTATATGCAGTAAATTAAAATAACTGCCTTGAATAAAATTGCTCTCTCAAAATGGCTGTACTGAACGTCTTGAAATAGGCCTCTGTCTCTTTAAGAAGCTTTCCGACACGCCTTCTTCAGCACACTGCTGTGGCATCTAAACAACACTACTGTGCGGGGAGGGGGCTCTGCTGAGCTGAGGAGCAGTGGTTGGTGGCTTGGCTGGTGACGAAAGGTCCAGAGGCGTCTCCAGGAGGTGGGGGCGTTCCTAGGAGGACTGAGGCATAGCTACACCTAAAATGGCTGCCGTCTAAGTTTTTACTGATTACTCAAAAATATGTGAATGAGCCAAGGCAACACTCCAGGCATGTGTTTAATGACATAACATGATATAAGGCTTGAAAAAGTCGATTTTACATAATACCCCACCTTTAACCTTACTCAATATTGGCCATTCTCGTGCCGTAGACCAACTTCCGACGATGTTACATTTCTCAAAATACAACCAGGACCAGAACTAGAGCATCAGCATCAGTTCTAACTGGATGAAATCGTGACTTAGTAGAAACCCATGCGCCACAGTTTGGGAACCACTGCTCTCTTTTGAACCCTACAACATAAACATGTCTCCGTTTTGCCCAACCCCGTCGCTCGCCGAAATGAATTTCCCCCCTTTACTTTGTCTCCTCACGTGTCGCTTGGCCTCATTTGTCTGTGCGCCTGGGTCACGCTCTCCTCAGGTGCAGAACTTAGCCACTGTGAACAAAGAGGGAATCAATCACTGTTCACCAATCAGCTAAGCTCTGCGCCTGGCCGGAGACGAGGCGCGCACGCTTTCCTCCTTCACACCTGCGCATCACGCTACCCTCAAACGCTCAATTATCTAATCATGTGTGGAGTTTATGGTCGCCCTGTTGGGGGAGGGGCTACTGTTGCCATGGCAGCAGGCTGGGTCAGGGCTGTGTGGTAATCCCTGGCAATGTGATTTTTATCATAAGTCACAAATCAGCACGCCAGGAACCCGCACTGCCCAGACACGAAAACGAGCGCTTCTCAGATCTCGTTTTTTTGAAGGCCGTTCAAAGTAAAGGCTAATGATGAGTGTGTTTAACTGTTGCTAATGGAAAACATATTAGTTAGCCTATATATTTACGAACATTTCTCTACAGCAGTTTCCAAGCATGATTGTGAGAGGGGAACTGGCACTACTCCAAGTATTCATACAGTAGGTGAAAGTATTTTTTTTTTCTCTCTTAAGCCTTCATCACATGCTAACCACCAACACCTTGTCACAGGCCTCTCCAAAGTCTTTGTGCTCTTTTCTCAGCGGCCGACCTGTAGCTCTCTCTGGCTCTCACACGCTACTGATTTCCTTGGTTAGCCCTCTCCTGCGCGCCCATTCGCCACGCTCCGATAACCCGGCGATATGCCCCTCATTAGGCGGCTCAAGAGGGATTCCGGAGGCATGTAGTGGGAAGAAAAAGAACGAGGCGCAGACCACCCTTTTCCTTTAAAGGGTTGTGCACTTCAACGTTTCGAGAGAATACGACCGACATGTTTTTAGTTCAAACACTTTGAGCCAGTCTGGACCTAATCCCGGTGTTCCCAGACTGTGAAGCAGACGTTTAAAAGATGGATTTTAAAATATTCAGTTGTCTCCTGTAGGGCCACACACACCCCAACAGAGACCCTTTTTTAAATAGTACTCCAGTTGCGATTAGATTTGCAATTCATGATTTAGAATTTAAAAAAGTCAGTTGGCAGTACATAAAAGAGAAGACTGATATGAAATGCAACTTAAATCTATCACAATCTTGCCATGAGACCAGAGTGATAACCGTAATGCCACCAGTAGACAAAGTACAGTCGTCTGGGTCTCTTATTTGGGCCAGGCTATGTGTGTCACCAGTGTAGAAAGGTTTGCACTCAAGTGAGTCAGTGATAACTTGCTGTGCTTTCAATGTTATGAAACTTACTTCTATGATAAACTGTATGACAGGAGTGTTTCAATTGAGTTATGCTTCGTAGGTGGAAAAAATGGCTTGTTTTCAGTGGGAACACTTGATCCCACTGTCCAGGGTGCAGTTAGAGGGTGCAGGGGGCGAGTGAAGGGAGTAGAGTACAATTTAAGGAGGGACAAAGAGGGAACACCAGCGGAGCAGTACAACATAAATCCATCTCCCAACAGTGCAATATGAGGCAGCAGTCGGGGGTCTCTTCATCCATCATTTTAATTGGAGAGAGTCGGGAGCAGAGCCGCACTGATCCAATGGTGTTTACACTGGCCTGGGCTCCAGCCAAAGGGACGCAACAGTTCAAGTGACGTGTTTATTTATTTATTGGTTTATTTGGTCGGGACAGTGCTTGTTAATGAACATACATGGGTCTCATGCATGTAAACATGCCACACCGGATTGTAGCCTTGGGCTAATTTCCATCCGTCGTCCCCATGCGCACTCTCAAACACACTCACATTCATCCTGGCCTATTGTACATGTTTTTAGTGGTAGGGGAAACCGGAGTACCCGGAGGAAACCTACGCAGACACGAGGAGAACATACAAACTCCACACAGAAAGGCCCCGTCCCTGGTGGGAATCGAACCCGGACCTTCTAGCTGTGAAGCACGAGCGCTAACCGCTGTACTACCTTGCCATGACCTACGATGGGTGGATAAACTGTCTGTTTAAAACACAATTTGAGAAAGTCTTTTAAGTTAATTTGGATGCCGTAGCATCCAAATTAACTTTGACCAAACATAACTTTGACCAAACATAACTTTGACCAATGATACTTGATCTTTCCTGTGAAAAGGCCTGTCAATCACCTGCACAGGGAGCTTGATCGTTTACTTTTAAAATATTTCTCTCTATACTAATTTTGCAATTAGCATAGAGAGACTCTGAACTATCACTTTAAAAGGGGACATGATTGAACTACTCCTATAAATGTCAATCATCTCTTCGCTTTTATTTTGGACTATATTAAACCAACAGTGTATTAAAGAGTCTTTGCTCTTTACATTGCACTTGGGCTAATGTATCATTCCCATCCACTTCCACTTGTTATTTTTACCTTCACCAATCGACTCCTACAACGTCTAGCGAGTCAGGATTTATCAGCACTGGGCCAGGCAGCGCACTTATGGAGAAAGCCTTGTACTTCCTGTAAGTGCAGCCGGCCATCTGCATGTACTCCATATGTGTATGTTTGTAGTGGAGATAAAAGCCTTGGCCCTGGTCTAAAAGCGTATTTGGTGCAGACGAGACTTGAAGCTTGATGCGGGCGGTGTTTAAGTGGCAATCGGTCCAAGGTCACCCCCGACCCGGAGACGAGCTCCTGACGGGGCGATGATACAGCTGACAATCAGGCTGGTGTGATGGCAAGGACAAATGGTACCAGGAAATCTGTGCTAGAATGGAGGTGTTTATGGGATTAGGTGCATGCATAATTCATGTTTTATTCCAAACGGACAGTAAAGTGACGAAATAGGAGTAAAATAGTAATTCACTTCTGCAGACGTTTACTGTTCATTTTTAAGGGGCTTGAAATCTTTGGAAATTGAAGGACCTATTTTGGATGGGGGCAATAGCCAGTTTTCCTGTGTCAATTATATGGCACTACTCAGGTTCAACTGACTGAAGGACATCTTCCACCAGGCTGTCAGGAAGCTGATCTCTCCCCTTCCCAATTCTGTACATTAACTTCTTTTTTTTTTTGC
This sequence comes from Neogobius melanostomus, assembly GCA_007210695.1. Classification (NCBI taxonomy): domain Eukaryota; kingdom Metazoa; phylum Chordata; class Actinopteri; order Gobiiformes; family Gobiidae; genus Neogobius; species Neogobius melanostomus. Next base: position 1,113,629 of record VHKM01000006.1, on the reverse strand, counting down.
AAGGATATGAGAGCAACACAATTATCATTTTCTGAGACTTTCTGTAAGTGGTTTACAGATGGTAGAACTAACAACTGGCCACTATAAAAAACCTGAATTCTTTTAAGAAAAAAGTTTCTGTAAAAGTATTCGGACCACACAGACTTGGTCCCAAACTAAGCAGGCCTATCGTGAATTCCGGCATGGGCCACTCGTTCTGTGTCACCTCCTCTCTGCCTCATTTGATGTCTATTGTCTGTCTGGCCCTATTCTCCCGAGGTCCAAAGCATCCAAAAATACAGCGGAGACTTCAAGAATACAAAGTAGACTAAAAGCCTCATACTTCCTCTGCCACCGCTAAAGTCATGCATTAGCTTGTCACTGTCAATTGCCCGTGAGAATAAACATGCATGTCTAGGACTGTCTGTCATCTGTGCCATTAAGTTGCAATCCTTCAAGCGCTAGCTCAGTGCATTCTTCAGTTCTTTTGCCATTAGCAAAAGAACTGGGTTTTTAATTATGGTGCAAATAGCTTTTTCTCCCAACAAGCTGCGGCCGGCTTTATTTACTGAACTAATCACACCACAAAAGTCTTAACATGTCTCTAGCATCAAAGACTGTCCGTTAGAACCATCAAATATTGTATTATAATTGATATATATATATTATATAAAAGGGCAAAATGGATTTCATTCTACTACAAATAAAAATATGTACAGCCACTTTAAAAATACATAAGGCGGCAAGCCACTTGTTAATGTGAATGTGTGATACAATTATGGTAAAGTGGTTAGCGGTGCACCCTCACTGTGACGCCTCATTTACGTGGAGTACGTTATGTCCACGGCCCATTTTACGTACGTCTGCCAATACAATAGAAATCAAATACAATTAATCTGGTGGTTTACGACACCAGTAAAAGTGGAAAACATTTGGCCCGCGTCTCCTCTTCTTCTGTACATATTCAGCCGAAATGAGCGAGCTATAGACGGGTCTCTCCACCATCACTTTTCTCTCACACGGACTCACTACGATCTGACACTCCGGGCGTCAGATATAATGATGGTGATGATCGGAGGAGAGAGAAGTGCAGGGAGGAGGGCAGGGCAGGAGGAGAGGAGAGAGGACACAGACCAACAGTTTGGAGACCCTGCGGCTCCGTGTGATGTTTCTTGAGGTGCACGTAAACACATAATCACTGAGTTAGATAGATAGATACAGGAAATGGATATATGCTTTCTGAATTGTATTTTTAACTTGCCATGTCTAAGGTCTAAGTCTAATGCGTGATATGACGTGTGTAAAACGGGTCGTGGACATAATGTTCTCAATGTAAATGAGGCACAAGAAGTTATTCGTGTTTCCCAAACTAAGTAGGGCCTTTCTGTGTTAAGTATCATCCCAGTACCTGGTCATGTGCTGGAGGCAACAGGTGGCCCCAGTGACATTAAAGTCAAACCCATCGGACAATTAAGTCTCTTACCGCTAGTACTCTCACTTCTGAGTTTTAACATTGCAGTGTGGACCTATCTGTTCACAAACGCCTCTCCATTTAGACTGAGGCCAGTAAAGCCATCAGTGGAGACAGCGCTGATCATGCACTCACACTTAACTCACTCCACACAAGGGAGGAATTTGAGGGTCACTGTTGTAAAAAAAAAATCCCTTTTGGAGTGGAGAGACAGTCCTAGGGCTCTCCTAAAACGTGCGATGACCCTTTCTCTCCCTTTCTTTCTCTTCGGTGGCGTTTGTTTGAGGAGCGCATTCCCGAATTCCAGCGCTGACAAACACATCCTGACGGCGCTGCTGAGAAAAGGCCCCCATTCTCCGCACACACACACACATCTATACGCACGCACACGGGAGGCTGAGAATGGAATGTGCAGTGTACTGTAGGTAGCAGCCAAGGGAGTAGCGTCCAACACAAAGATCCTTTTATCTGACCCCGGCTCACCACCAAAACGCTGGAAATAACAAGCAATAAATGTCCTGCTGATGGTTTATGAGCTTATGGTCAGGCGCTAAGTGCTTCTCCTGATGGTTAATATAAACTGGCTGCCATATCAAATAGCAATTATTCCTTGTGTGACAATTTGAGCCAATATGAATTTCAAAGGTTTGCACTTGTAGACTTTATTGTTTGACTCATCTTGCAACATGCCAGATCTGAAGCATCTGGGGCCCCGCCTCCAGATCTTGAGGTCTTGGTCAGGACTACCGCTGGAGCTTTTAGCCTAATGTGCATGTTTTTAGTTGATAGGGGGAAATCTGAGAATCCCAAAAGAAACATGAACAATCCACACTGGGGCTCCAAACAGTCAGGTCAAATTTAACCCGTCTCGGTGGGTGCATACCTATGTTCCCCGGGTGTGATATTTTTTCCGTAGGTGAGATGGTACTTCAACCAATCACAAGTCATGAGAGGGAAATGTCATACATATATCAATCCGCTTAACCCTGACCCTGCCCTAGCCACTAACCTTAAGGATAGTGGGCTGGTGCCTAATCTTAATCAATAGAAGTGGGGAACATAGGTACTGGGGAACATAGGGCTGACCCCGTCTCGGTCTCAGATTGGGTTAATTTCAGGAATTTGTGTCCACAGGAAAAGCCTATTTTGCATCTTTAAATCAACGTGGGAAATGGAGGTACCCAGAGGAATGTGAAGAGGCTAAGATGGCGCGAGAACTGAGCTCACAACCTGCTCGCTGTTAAGAATGGCTTAACTGCTTTGGGCCAACATGTCAAACAGGTCAAGTATATCCTTTTTGACTAATTGCTTAAAGCCGATTTGTTGGATATTATCCGAGTTATCTGGTAAACACAATATGACAGTAGCTTACCACCACCGAGTATGGAGTGACTTGGTAATACAGGCTTGTAAAGCGCAATACAAGTGTAAGGCATTATTATTATTATGAGAAAAATCAACTCAAATCTAAAAAAACAGGCAACAGCTTTCTGGAATCTCTCCTCTTTCCCCTCATTTTACCTCCTTAAAGTCTAGTCATTTACCCAAATTCTTCTGCGTATTCCCACAAATCACTTAAGCTACAACTGCTGGCTCTGAGCATTTGGCCAAATCTAGGAGAGAGAAAGAGTGAGTGCACAGAATCTAAAGAACGCAAGTGACTTTGGGGCAATGAAACATTATGTTTCCCTCTATTCCTTGCCAAAATTCCATTGCACACAACATAATTTAATACGGAAACATTACCAGTCAATTTAGAGGTATTAATCGCAAGCAAACCTTTTCAATGGAAAACTATTTTAACGCAACTGATTTGAGTAAACGATCGTGAACAACAATCAAAACTGTTTTTTTTTTTTTTTTACAAATAGCGAAACACACTTTTCCGAACTCTGGATGTTCCCTTGACCTTAGGTGAGAGCTTTACCTTTCGAGTCACCACAACAGTCCAAGACACTGCACTGATCCAACTGTCAATCTCAAGTCTCAAGATACTTAAACTCTTCCACTTGAGGCTTCAAACCTGAAGAGGGTAAGTACTTTTTTTCCCCTATTAATAACCATCGTCTCGGTTTAGATAATCACTTTGACAACCTTTACAAACTCTTCACCCTCAAGTTAGCTGAACTTACCTGTAGACTCTACAGAACCATCTCCTCCACCACTCTGCGCGACGACGGGTCCATATCCTCTCTGACCAGTGAGAGACAGTGGCGAGCCAGGGCCTGCTGTCGAGCGTCTTCTTGAACCATCAGCTCTCCGTACAGATACACCCCCATTGCCTGTAGAGTAACAAGCTAAATTCAGTACTCCATTCCATCTTAACCCAGTCAAGTGTAAGTCAGTCCCGTGGGAGCGCTTACCTGGTCATGAATGAGGAAGTTCTCCACGTCTTTGTACGCTTGAGAGAAGCGGTGTTTGACGACCAGCTCATACCAGCGATGTCTGATCTGGGAAAAGAAAAGAAAAATGCTGTTGAGTGTCATGGATAAATGACAGAACAACAGAAGCCGCTTATGATGAGACCAATGAGGCTGATTGGGTTTCAAAGATGAAAAGCATGGTATAGTATGCAGTGTAGTGTGCACTTGTGGCGTGTACACGGGTGACTGTGAAAGCCGATGCCTGGCCTTTCTTCATCAGGATCAATAGGAGCTCTGTTGCCGCGGTTACAGCCCAGATCAGAGCCGTTGTGTCCGAGCCTCGACCGTCTTCCTCCAGCAGTGTGCATACGAGCGGGGACAGCCTGAGGAATCCTCATGTCGGATCTCTCTAAGCACTGTCACTATACTCTAAAGCCCCTCACTTCCCCTGGCTGCTTTTTCATGGCATTTCAATCTCGTCCATAACCATCCCCACACAGCCGGGATCATAAACTAGTCCGGCCCAGCGCGGCGGCGTGATTTACTGGTTTTCAGCGGCTCGAACCCCGGCAATAACTCCAGTGGCTATACCTCTGTCATTTTAACTTAGTGCTCCCAGCCTACTACTGCTAATACAATCTCTCACCCCAGCGGCGAAATGAAAATAAATGATGGAAAACTGGACAGGCAGTTTTCAGATTCTACGGTGGGAAGATGCACCTCTCCAAGATGGGTTCACGATTTTGGAAAAACTGACTAATTGAGATATTTCTGGCGAGTATTGGGACGTGTATGTAAGACGGCCAACAAGCAGTTCACTTTGAATTCACATCGTTTATTGTTTACAAGGAAAATGTCATGTAAAGTCGCGTATCCAATTCATCTGGTAGTAGTGTAGGTCTCCTCCTTTGTTCTAGCATGACACTTTTACATTGGAGAACACACAGGGAGCTTTTCTCATTTCTGCCGATAAGCTTTGTTGTCTTACACATGTTGAATATCAAAGCACATCAAATCGGGCCTCGCCTCTGTTGTTATGTGCAGACGGTTCATGGTGACACCGGGGAAATGGTATGAAAAGGTTACAGAGAATTACTTCTATAGAGGATGGTGCTGTCAAGGTGCCGCTGTAAAAATGTGAGAGAGATTGATCAAAGGAGAGTCGACCAATCATTAAAATGATTTCAGTGCTCGCTGTAAGACATATCCAACAGACACGCAAGCAACAACTTCTCTGAACCACACCATTTAAAAGGTTTAGGAAATTATTTAGGATATTTAGATTACATATATGTCAACCCTATAAGTTCACCGTTTAGTTGCACTGTGCATGGTTTATAAGTAAACTACCGGTATACAGACAATGGTTGCACCTACTCTCATTCATCCAAGAGTTTTCCATTGCATCAAAGGTTTTTAAAAGTAGAACCTGAACAGAGTTGCTTAGAGGGTTTAAGGATGAACAGATGAGCTAAAGAAGCGTCTCGGATGGGAGGGGAAATGTCCTTCACTTTAAATAACTCGATCCAGATGAAACCTTTGTAAGCCTTTGCTAGAATGCTCAGATTATGAGCGCAACACAAATACATTGCTCTTATTAAACCTGCTTTCATTTTTAAATAAAGTTAAGTTCCACAGCACAATGTTGCAACTGGATTTACTCATGACGCATGTTTTTGTTCTTTCAACTTCCCCTGCGTCGCACTTGTTTATGCAGCAAAACAATTCCATTCAGTCCGCATTATCGCCGCTGCCTAATAAATAAACATGACTTTAATTGGTCTCAGATGGCTCTCCCGCGCACATCGCACTTCTCCATTTGCTGCCCCTGTCTGCTGTGGGTGACGCCGCTTAATCTCTCTCAGCGGGTCGGACTACAAGCTGTGACTGCAGGTTGACTGTGTGCGTGTGTGTGCGTGTAGTTCGCATGCCCTGTGGTGTCGTGGTTGCCCTTCTGCCCGCGTACACCCAGCAGCTGTGCAAGGAGCTGGGGTTGCATTCCTGGGGAGAGCCCTGGGGCACGGCAGCTGCCTGGTGCAACTCTCCTAACCAGCCCCCCATATATATATTTCAAAAAAGGAGAAAAATCTGCTTCCTTTAGCTGGGCCCCTAACCCTGACAGCACATGCAATTACATCGTGACATTCCTTCATTTATTACAGCAGCTCCACGCCTACCTCGCCCTCCACCACTGCTGCAGCAACACACTGCGCTCTGAGCTAATATCCATAATTTACTCCCATTTGCATGCAATTTACAGGTGGAAAATTTCACCTCAAAAAAATCAATCAGTTAAGGGTAAGGCTAAGGATGGATTTATTGTCCTTCAATGCTGCTGGGACAACTTGCGGGATGCAGAGGGTGGCCATTTATAGTACAGTCTACAATATTGCAATAATATCGTCAAGACTGTAATCAAATATTGCATTTTATTCGTCACTTTGTAGCTTTGTGGATAGAAGATTAACCCATACGATGCTAAACTAAGCTGTGTAATGGACAGAGGAAAAAGTTTGATAGAGCTGAAAGTCAGAAAATAAGGATGGCGCCATACTCGGTGGGCAATCATAGCAATCAGTTGCCTCACACAAAAGGTAGACTGACAAAAAGTCCTATTTATAGTACGCAGGAATACATTTTTTAACAGCTTACACTGACAAAGCCGGCTTAGTCTGGCTGTCTGAAGTGTTGCTTGACTATACCTCATCCAGGACCCTGTCAAAAGCCACCGTACACAAAACTGGATTCATTATTAGTTTTACTTGGTGTGAGATTTCTCTTTATTTTCCTGTCTCCTGTCCTCGGCTCCTCACTGGTCCAGTCACTGCACTCATCAGGTCTTCCGTAGTAAATCTGCCGGAGTAACCTGAACTGGACCGTATGACACAATATGTCCTGTGTGTCTGACCTGCACTTGACCTTTAATTTGGACCAGAGGCAGCAGAACATCCGCAGTCTGGCACGCAGCTCCGTCACATCACATGAGGCTCATATGAAGGAATGTCTTTGTATAATGTATTGTGTAGCAATAAAGAGGGAAAAAAGACAATTTACAGCTATCAATTGATAAACTGATAAAATGCATTTACTGTTACCATTGTGACAGAGGACATGCGGTTCAAAGTTTAAGGCCTTGTGCCCGATTTTTATCTCTAATTAGTTTTGCCTCATTAGAGAATATTGTAAACGTAGATATTTGTGGAAAAAAGACAGCTGTGTGCAGTGTATTTTAATAATAATGGCTTACACTTGTGTTGCGCTTTACAAGCCTGTAGGGCTGAAACAACTAATCGATTAATCGACGACTAATCAATTATTGAAATAGTCGACAACTATTTTAGTAATCGATTAATCGTTTTCTGGTTCACACAGACTCAAACAGAGCAAAAATGACATGAAAATGTATTTTTGATGAAAACCTACTTTGTTTTTATAGTTAGTGTCTGTAGTGTTTTGTACATTGTAAATTTCATGAATATCTGTCTGTGTCTCATCCAATAAGAAAGCAGAATTAGCACCAAGAGCCTCCAACAAACATTTACTTTAAGTTTACACACCATCAATATGTCCAATAAGTGCTGCCACTTTAGCTTTTTGTGATGAAAAAAAATGAAAACATACAATTTTTCTACACAATTCACAGCCAAGCGATTACTCGATTAATCGTAAAAAATAATCGATAGATTAATCGATTACAAAATAATCGTTAGTTGCAGCCCTACAAGCCTGTATTACCAAGTTTCTCAAAGCGCCACACTGTAGTCATTATTCTTTCACACCAGGCTCTGTGGTGGTAAGCTACTGTACTATTGTAGCCACACTACCCTGGGGTAGGCTGATGGAAGAGCACCATTGGCCCCTCCGACCACCAACCCACACCAACCAACCACTCACCCAACCTGATTCATTGGCTATTGAGTATCTGGGGAGAACGGGGAGAACAGGCAACCTCAACACAAAAAAAGGCCCCCGCCGGCCGGGGATTGAACCTGGGACCTTCTTGCTGTGAAGCACTTGTACTAACCTCTGCACCACCACCTATTTTTAGCAAGCATAAACCTGCAAGTAGCATTAACAGTGATGGTGAAACTTGGCTTTACCTGCCAAAGGTTGTGAAATGTGCCAGAAAACTATTCCCTTTGAAGAATAAGGTTGTTAGAAATAAGTTTGTGACAAGTTCACACTCAACTTTATCTCTATTTTTTTTTTAAACTTGAAAAATACTACAAAAGCTGTCTTCAACAAACTTCACTTCAACTTGGCCAATCCACAATGTGTTACATCATCAAAACCTGTTCAGCTAATTTGTGTGAAGATATGATTGAATAATAATAAAATAAAAAATGACGCAAGTAGCTTTCAAAAGAACTCTAGCCTCGGTGACCAGCCCTTTACAGCCGGTGCCAGGCTGTGCTCACGGTTTCCAGGTCACTCACAGTCACAAAGCTCACACGAGCCCCTCTCGCACATTTTCCTTTCACTATCTGTTACACAGCAGTCTCATGGGCCGACTTCCACACAGACACTAGATTCTTTATCACTTTGGCTTTACAGCGTCTCACTGACGAGTTTGTGCAGAGAGAGACCAGATGGGAAAGCAATATGTGGCTCAGACTATCACCACTTTACATAAACAGGCACAGAAAAACATATGCATTGGCCATTCAGTACAGGGATGAATAAACGCACGTCTTAAAATATATGTGATAAATTTACTTTCTCAGTCCCACAATTTCTTGGCACATTTAATTTACACATCTTTGCCAGCGTTGAATCACTATAGTAACGCCTTCCTACATAAATAGCCACCAAAAAGTTATTAGCAAACCAAGTTGCCATAGCCAACAACTTTCTGTTCACAAACACAGGACCCGGGCATAAAAATAGTGCAACTCTTGACATAAAAAGTGTTGTGACATTGCAAAAGCTTATGAAGCCAGAGCGAATAAGCCCCGTAAAAAAGCCCAAGGCAGTCCAATGAGTGCTTCAACTCTGAAGATGAAACGATAGCAGCCGCAGTGCAGTGTGATTCCAAACATTGCCATCTACCTTCCACAAAAACAGCCATTCTCTAATCCCACACCCATCCATTTTTAACAGTTCTCATAAAGTTGAAGGCAAACATTGCACCCTGCCTTGAATTTAACCAAGAAATTTTCCAAGAATCCCCATCAATCTTGAGAAGTGGATGCAGCGGCGGGGAACTAAAAGCTGGGTGCTATTAGACGGGCAGGAAGATGGGAGGCTAACAGAAAAAGAGCGCGCTACGAGAGGAGAACAAATGGGCACATTTAGGGCTGGAGCCGTGGGTGATTAACCTCTCGTGAATGGGAGCGCCAACATTAGGACTGGACCATTGCCTTGAGTCAGGTGCGTGCAGGGGTCCGTTTGTTTTCTCTTGTGGAGTGGGCCGGCGTAAATTTGGATCCGTTATTTTTTTACTCTTGGCAATGGCACTCAGGAAGGTCCAGAAGATTTAGATTAAAAAAGGGTCTCCACAAGGACAAATGGTGTGGTCAGCGATGTGTCAAGGTAATTTGACTAAAGTTAGTTCATCTATCCCTTGCATAAACCCGGCTTGATCATATCAGTCCAGTTACAGAGTTATTTATGTATGTCCGGTGTATAAAGCATTATCTGCACAGCTCATGTTTCTTTAAAAGACACATGTTGGGGCCTAGGCAGAGCACAATTCATACACAAGGCAATACAAAGTGCTTCACAGTTCAAAAAAAAAAATCAAGAAAACATCAACATAAGATTAATCAATTACAGTACATACATCAAATTATCAATACATATTTTGTAATGAAACAAATTTGCTAATCATCACATCTGGACTCGACACACTGGCCATTACATTTATTGTTGAACAAACAAAACGCCTCGTGTAATTAAATATGCATCAAATTTTCTTGTGAAGTCAAGGCGGGTGCCAAAACGACGAAAGCTAGCATGACGGCTTTATGACATTTTACGGTCTCCAACACCCACACCCGCAAACAGAGGTAATAGTGATAGGAACAGTATGCAGTACTAAAACATGAAGCGAATACTTGAGGGATTGGGGCAATAATGGTGACCGCAAAGAATAGAGGGGCTATTACAACAGAATTTACTACACATTACTAAACGCTGCGCCGAGGGAGGAGTGGGGAGTGGCGAAATAGCACATTTTAGCACATTTTATTACTACCTCGGATTATGGGCTCGGGTGCTTTACGTACACACACTTGTTGAGGGAAATAAATCAATAATACAGATATATGGAGATGATGTATGGAGATGATTATTTAAATCACTGCTTCAGGCAATACAGAATAAACAACTATCTTTTTCCACGAATATGCTGAAAAACATCATTTCCATAGGCCATGCATACTCAATGCTGTCTAGCTACATTTTGCCTAATAACTACGTCATATACTTCATAACTGTGCGGTTGAAGCAGACAACAAATAAATGAGATTTTAGGCCCAAGTCATTTGGATACCAGATGAAATGTTTCCATATAAATTCATGCCAAATGTATTCTCATTTTACATTTGTAAATGTATTATCAATCCTATTAACATCTGACTGGCGCATACTGTTATTGTGCTCTTGGGCAAGTCACTCCACCTCCTGTATGAATGTGCCGTGTGAGCGGTGGTGGAGCTTCAGTCAGTCTACCTCAAACACTATACGCTCTAGCTTACTACCAATGAGTGTGGGGGGAGTGAATAAAAATGGCCCACAGTAGCACAATACAAATCAAGACTAATATTATTCCTGAGGCAGCCAGAGTGGAAGTGGGATCCGGTACATTTGTTTTATTACGTAGGTAATCTAGAGTGCTAGCTACATGCACAGTGAACAAAACCATGCTTGTGCACCTTGTTGACATTACCATTGTAAACAAATGTGAGTGAGATTGGGCCATTACAGAAAGTGAATTGAAGCCAAAATACAATGGAGTGCGACATGTGCGGACCCAGGTGTAAATGACTACCCTGACGAGCGCTAACGAGGACAGGTGCGCGGCCTCGTTAGTGCCACCTGTGCAGCATGTTTGCCTTCTCACCGTTAGCATAGCTCCTACAGTATAGAAATGCGCAGTGACATATCGGGTTTTTCCACTCATAATGGCTGTAATGATGATGGAAAAGGAGCGGGTGAAAGCTGATGTCATACAAGGACGTTTGAAAGAAATGAGTTAATTTGAGGAAAATTAACACATTTAAGGTTACATCAGTTTGTATTGATCACTACCCAACCTGCGGATCCAGTCCCTTGAGGAATTTTGTCCGGCCCTTGACTCTTTTTCCATAAGTTATACAATTTAGTCAGGATTTTCCATGCCAAATTTGGGAAGCGGCGTAACAGTTCCTCCACGACCCTCCTCTGCCATGAGTGAGCTCAAATCTCATTTTCATTTTACTTGTCAATGCAGTTTAAAAGAAAATGAGATGAAAAAAGAGCAACCTTATATCTGCCCTTTTGGTAACGTAATAATCAGTTCTGATATTTTGTCTATTTTTTCCAAATTCCAGATATAATTTTGTGCATTTCGCAAAGGGAGAAAGCTGAGCAGAATTAAGTTCAAGTTATAGTTGGTGCGGCCCTCTTACTCAATTGACTCGGTGCATAACTTTAAATCATAACAACTCCGCCCAAGAAGTGACTTCCTGTTTCGATCCATCAAGCCGAAATAAAAGCACACAGCTCGTCTCATTGATTAGTTCAGCAGGTCCTTGACCACTGCCCTAACACCTAACTCAATATCTATAAAAGGATTCTAAAAATGCCCACTGGCGTCAGGGATCTTTCTAAACCTATTTTGGCTAATGGATTTTGCGTCATAGCATAGAGACTGAGGAAAGGTTATCTTCAAGTCCTCGTTAGCCGATATCGTCTCCTCAAACCGCGTTACACCTTCTATGGGTTACACCCCCATCATTCCGACACCCCCCCACTCCGACATTGAGGTCTAATTGTCAAACGTCCCGGCACTCCGACATTTTTTTTTTCCCTTTGGTCGGAGTGGTGACACTTTTATCTTTTGTGCAACGTCCCGCCATTACGACACACGTTAGTTTGTTAGTTTACGAACCGTAACCTTACCTTAGCCCTAACCTTAAGGATAGTGGAGTTTACAAGCTAACCCTAACCTTAAGGATAGTGGAGTTTACAAGCTAACCTTAGCTTAGCCCTAACCTTCAGGATAGTGGAGTTTACAAGCTAACCCTAACCTTAAGGATAGTGGAGTTTACAAGCTAACCTTACCTTAGCCCTAACCTTAAGGATAGTGGAGTTTACAAGCTAACCTTACCTTAGCCCTAACCTTAAGGATAGTGGAGTTTACAAGCTAACCCTAACCTTACCTTAGCCCTAACCTTAAGGAATAGCGGTGTCAAAAAGTGTCGGATTGATGGGATGTCGCAATGGAGGGATGTCGGAATGATGGGCCGACCCCCCTTCTATGGCAGCGTGCTGATGACCTCACAGATACGGCTAGTCTCAGACTGATGACCTGAACGATGACCTACAAAAGTGGCGACAATAATCCGATCAATAATTAAGTTCAAGTTATAGTTGGTGCGGCCCTCTTACTCAATTGACTCTGTGCACAACTTCCTGTTTTGATCCAGCACGCCAAAATAAAAGCACACAGCTTGTCTCATTGATTAGTTCAGCAGTTACTTAGTTGCAACACTACAAGAATATAATACATACACACATTTTAAGTGTTTTGTCTGTTAATAGTTATAGGCAGAAAGAAAGTTGAACTGCTGGACTGATGAATAAGATGGTGCTTTCATTTTGGTGTGCTGGATCGAAACAGAAAGTCACTTTTTGGGCGGCGTTGTTACAGTATGATTTGGAGTTATGCACATAGTCAATTCACGTCACTCATGTGGCCTTTTGTAAACATCAATTGCCCACTCCTGGTGTAGAGTCAAATCCTTGTAATCGCTTATGCGGACATAAAAAAACCACTCAATAGTTGAACAGCAGCAGTTATTTGTGACCTTTGAGTGAGAACAGTTACTCTTTTATCCAATGCTTCAAAGTATGATGTCCTTTTTGTTGCTGGTTATTCACAGAACGGCGTTGGTCGGGCTTTAAGCAGAACTTAGTAACTCATGCCCCTAGAGGCCATAAGCGCCACTGCAGATGTGGTGTAGCATGTTGCGTTTGTTTTTACTCATTAATTGTACGTGAAAGTAAATAACACGCTGACAGAAAAGACAAAGGGAGAGAGGGATATTGTACACCCAATTAAACAATGGAGACAATTTTTTTCACTCAAACTTGGCTGTAAATACTGTTTAAAGTGGCGCTAGCCCGCAGTTAGCTTTGCCCGTTAGCCTGTTAGCTTCTTCTTCGTGATTCCATTAGTGTGTACTGGTGCTTGTGGTTTTCTGGCCAGAGACACCGGGGGGAGATGAGAGACTGCCCAATCATCCCATTAACACTTGGATTAACCCCAGCGGGATTACGGAAATGATTTATTAAGGTAAACAAGTTACTTAGCACTGCTTTAAATGCTTTGCGGGTGTATGAAAATGCGAAGCTGGGCCACATGTGACCTCCCGGGCCTCTGGTTTAGAATGCCAATGTTTTTTGTTCGCTGTTTATTTATTATTTATGTTAATGTTATGTTTATTTTTCAGATCTACACAAACCAGAAACTTAGCATAATACACCATACAACATAGCCAATGCACATGGTTTAGCTGCAACTTTACCCCGCAACATCAGAGTTGTTGTGTAAGTTACATTTTCCTCTTTAATTGTAACATGCCAAAAAAAATCTGGGTTAGCGAGAAGTGTGTGTGTGTGACAAAAGTCTTACCTCAGCGTCTTGTTTGTGAAGACTGTATTTTTTCTGCAGACGGTGCATTGTTGCGTGGCTCATTGTCGCCTCTTCAAGCAGGAGTTCCAAGAGCATCACCATCTGGTCCGGCGACAACTATGGGAAAACACACACACAATGGGCAAACTCGTAAGTAAATCACCTCCCAATAACTGAGCATTCACGGCATCAGCGGGTTCAAAGCGCCCGAGTCGGGAAAGCATCAAGGCCAGCAGAATTATCTCACGTTTAATTGGCTTCTATTGCGACGCGCTTACACGAACTTTATTATCAGGGAGTTTTATTTGCTTTTTGTGCTGCTTGGGAGGCTAATAAACACCTTATCAAAATCTGTCAGGTTATTAATGCCGCCTTTTAAACGGGGGGGAAAGTGCCGCATAATAAAAGCCAGCCGAAAGGGTAATTACATAAATATGGTAAACCGGGTGCATTTTTTCCGCACCATTAATATCGCAAAGAAAAGGGCACGCAAGCACATATTTAGAGTGAATTTTTCAACCGAGAAGTGATTCAAAGCATGCAAAAACTGAAGTCTTGAGATTTTTTTTCCCTCCCAGAAAAGTCAATTCCTAGTGCATGCTCTGATTGTGTTATCCCCAGGTAAACTGAGGAGGAGAGGGGGGAAAAAAGGAGAGAGAAGAAAGCCAGCTATTTTCTTATGATGACGAAGATCTTTGGGGAGTGGGGAGGTGTGAAGCGGCAGGGATATTGTGAGGATGAATGTGGGCAGAGATATGAGCGAGCGCCGCGGGGAGAGCTGTGCCCAGCCTCGCCCAGGATCCCAGTGACATTTTCGGCTTGGTCCCAGTCTGGGATTCAATTAATGGCAGTGCCTCCCCTCGAGAGCCATGTGAAAATAGGCAAGTGTGTGCAGCCGAAGGAAGCAGAGCGTGAGAGATGTGGAGAGAAGGATTGTTTTGTGTACATATTGTTATGGGCCATTGCCATATTAACACTTATTAATAACTTATTAACTCAAAATTTACACATCATCATCATCTTTGTTCCAATTTGTCAACAACAAATACAGCTAGATCTTTCAAGGTTCATATGGTCGGACATTGGATTAGAGCAAGTGAAAAATGTAAAATTATATTAGGAACAAGTGGACAAAATGAATGTTACTAAGCAGCAAATACACCACAGCTCGGTATCATAAACAAAATGTATTTAATTTCTTCATTGTTTTAAAAGAACCCCTAAATCAAAGTTAAAGTTCCCACACCTCACCCTCGCTTTGCCTTAAAAGGGGGGTATTATGTAAAATCGACTTTTTCAAGCTTTATATCATGTTATTATGTCATTCCCACATTAAACACATGCCTGGAGTGTTGCCTTGGCTCATTCACATATTTTTGAGTAATCAGTAAAAACTTAGACGGCAGCCATTTTAGGTGTAGCTATGCCTCAGTCCTCCTAGGAACGCCCCCACCTCCTGGAGACGCCTCTGGACCTTTTGTCACCAGCCAAGCCACCAACCACTGCTCCTCAGCTCAGCAGAGGCCCCTCCCTGCACAGTAGTGTTGTTTAAATGCCACAGCAGTGTGCTGAAGGGGGCGTGTCGGAAAGCTTCTTAAAGAGACAGAGGCCTATTTCAAGACGTTCAGTACAGCCATTTTGAGAGAGCAATTTTATTCAAGGCAGTTATTTTAATTTACTGCATATACAGACCAACAGAAGGTTACGTCATCATTGTAGTATGCTATAGACTGGTGCTATGTGATTGAAAAAAGCATAAACCCCCTCTTTAAACCTCGCCCTAACACTGCAAATACACCACTTTCCTCGCCACCATTCTGGTCAAACCGTTTCCATAGAGCTGCGACGAAAACCAAGCTACAACCGTGGAGCTTTTTAGCATGTTAGTGCAAGAGCTATGGGACTAACACCCAGGCTCAAGCTGGCAAATGCTCAAATCAAACACGGGCTATTACTGGCAGCGTGTACACACTTCTACACACAGGCTGTCATTTAGCGCGGGGAAAAATCTGATCCTGCCAGTGAACTGAGGCGGCTCGCTCACCCCTCCCCTCTGAAGTGGCGTCTCGCTCTCTAAGGGGGTCTCGATGGGGCCCGCTCTTTGTAAAGTGAGATGTTCAGACTGGGGCACACTGCGCTGTATCCCATGCTCGTGTTTTGTACGCATGTTGCCATGGAGAAAATCGATTATGTCTGCACAAACAAATACCTCATCAGTGGTGAGCAGCAACTTTGTAATAACAGCAATCGAATACAGTCAAGAGAGCAGTGATGGTGTCGTGAAGTCATCTAGTCTACACGCTGGCAAACTGGAAATCTTTCTTATCCATAAAGTATAATGTGAAGGTATGATCTAGTCTCGATAACTTGCCTGGTCATACAAGTGTTGACTCAAAGTGAGCCCAAGTTACTCTTAACTCTTTATCCTGAACCCAGCCAAGATGACGGTTTATCCTTTTGTAGTAACACTAATTTGACTTTATAATGCACTTTTTCGTACTTCTCAAGTTCCACTTTTCTCAAGCTTTTATACCGCATTAGTCCCCTTTCCTTGCAATAATACCAGCTGCAGAGGCTTGACCATGTTGTTTATCAAAGTGCTTATGCTTACACATGCACCTCTCAGCGCCCAACCTTCCTCCAACCTTGTTCCAGCCGCTCCACGCGTTCTTCCCCTGCATTTCCCACATAACTGCGGAATAATTGCTGCTCCTGTAAACAGCATGAAACGCGATTAGTAAAATCTAATACAACGGCAATGATGCACAATGTCTTTCAGCGATGTTTGGCTCGCCGCGGCCGTGCACCGTGCGCGAGTGGGCGAGAGACGGGGAAGGAGAAGCGCAATTATAGGGGAAAAAGGTGAGCTCTATGGCTGAGTAGTCCCTTATTAATGGGCTGAAGCATACGGGCGCTTTACAAACAGCCAGTCCCAGTCCGCGTACACTATACACAGGTCAACACCAGGTCACAGCGGGCTCTCACAACAGCCTTTAATAGCACTGCAGTGAACGCAGTGATCCATTAAACACATCCACCTAATGTACAAGATGAACTTTTATAGTTAATACGGAGGTCGGATAACATATAGTTGGTTACAGGGTCTGTACTTTGCATTTCTTTCTCCTCACACTGTATACTGTAAAAACAATGCAATACCCTCGGATTGCAGTGCAGTAGACGTCCCCCCCCCCCACGCTATATATCGAGGCGCGCTATGGTAAGACTTAGACGACTGGGGAATTTGCTGCTATAAACAGCCCCTTCACAAACTGACCTCTCCACCCTGGCAGAACAATGACACAAAGATAGAGTCGCTGACTGACAGCTCAATGAGGCAGGCCCGGCAAATACAGGACGTGATGTCCACCACACAGCACAAACAAATGAAAAGTTTACATGTACAGTAAAGCGGAGTTCATGGTATGTCATGTTGAAATGTGGGTTGAGGTCAAGGAGTACGTCATATTTAGAGCTACATGTGAAGCAGTGCTGTGGCAGACCTTCATAAGACTTGTCAACTAGAGATTGACCGATATGTAAAATGTGTCAGTGTTGAACTGTGACCGGGGGCACTTTAATAGGGGCATAAGGCTGAATTTTTCAAGACATTCCTGTTTAGTGTAGGTATATCACAGAGAGCTTGTTTTAAAGACAAAAATCAGCAGATTCCAAAACTAGAAACTGTAAGTCTATCTCTTATGGTTCCGAAAATATAAGCAAAATAAAATATATAAAACACTTTCCGAGGTGTACAAACATGTAACCAATTTTCATCACCATGGGAAGTCTTTATCAGTTTCGGTTCCGGAGTGATCAGCTTTTATCGGCAATAGATCGGCCAATATTGTAAAATACCCAAACATCGACCCGATATTTGTGTATCTAATATAAACACTCAGACTTATACAGAGGCGACGCTTTTCTGTATCACAGCCAATGCATGGAATTTAGATCTGAACTTGTATGAATGAAAAACAGTACAGCTATGGCTGAAAGCAATGGGATGTGTATGCAGTTGTTGCAAAGCAGTCGTTCTCAACTTTGGGAATCACACTAATACTATGAAGAAGCGCACTACTCCAATAAAAATATTATTTATTAATTAACCACATTTTGGTAGGGTCACTTCATTTTAATTATTAGATGGTATAAAACTAATTGGAGTCAACACATACTTCAACCAGGGGATATAAGTGTAAATACAATCCTGCTGTTCCATGTCAAATTGTTGTCGTATTACCATATTTTACTTTTTATCTTATTTTAATATTCTTTATGCATGCACCTATAGCCTTATAGTTTAAAGTTTTATATCTTATTTTTTATCTAAATTCAGTGTTATGTATATATGTTTTATGTTGCACGAACCTGTGAACCTGTTCTCAAACAACGGCAATAAAAACAATTCTGATTCTGAAAAAGGAAAAAGAAAATGAGTGAGGGGTGATGAATAAATTAAATTACTTGAATAGAAAAAAAACTTGTAGTTATAGGTAGAGCTGGTGGCTGATGTTCCTGCTGCTGTGAAGAAGTTGGGGAGGATGACAGGTGAAAGAGTGAAGCTAAAATGCCAGAATGAAGCAAGGGCATTGACAAGAATGATCACAAATTGAGATCTTTGTGTTCCAGTGCCTCTAAATAAAATTCAAAACTCTAGAATCATTATAATGGCTCTACAGGCATCATGACAATGTGGTGATCGTAGCGTGGTGTGTGTGTGTGTATGTGTGTGTGTGGGTGTAACATTAGTCATGCGGCTGACTGCAGGGCTGTTTGTAAGCAACAACATCAGCGCAGAACAGTCAACACAAACATGATACACATTGTGATACTTCAACTCATAACTACCTTTTTCAGGCACTACACTCAAAAGTACATCTATTCTTTCAGTCATTTACAACAATACGGCACTTGTTGAGCAGCTCTATGGCATCGGGGCTCAGTACCCGTCTGCGTCATGCACGGTCCATAAAGAGCCAGTTTCAAGACGTACTAACAATGAAGGGGTTATCTGCTTTTGTTGTGCAGTAGAATTTGGAAATCCCTGTTTTTCCCCCTTCTGTATCATGGAGAGGGATATTTTCACGGTTGATTGGTTCTTTTTCCCAAATCAGACAAATTACAGGCTGGAAATCCTGAGTCACAGAAATGGGGCAAAACAGGAGGAATGTTTGAATGAGTTAAAAGAAGTTATTTTGTAAAGTAAACAGCAAGTAGTTTGCTTTCAAATCAGTGAGAAATGATTAAAGAGCATAAGACACGCTGGACTACCAAATCAACAGAATGTAATTCACACAGTTATGACATTTCGCTAAAACATGTTACCAAGACTTTCCTAACTTGACATTTGCTGTGGCATTTATCATTTTACTTCCGTATTAGAAACGGGCACAGGATGTAACACAAGAGGCAAACCTTCCAGAATTGTCAACTTACAACCAAACTGCAAAATTATGATTAATACTTACCACTCGCACTGTCCTTCAAAATAGGCAACATAGAAAAAACTGTCATTGTATGCACTTTAATGTCTTCTATGTCAAACTGTTCTAAATCCAAACTCAAAAAAATACAGATTACTTTTTTAAAATCCTCGTTTTTGAAACTCACAGACCGTCCACGCTACATGTTGAGAGAAAGTCCACAGGGATCTTGTCAAAAGTGGCTGATTAGCCGTACGGACCACGCAAAGAACAAATGAAAACCCCTCGACTGGTCTTAAAGGAGACCTAGTGCTGTTCCTTATACTTTTGTTCACCCCCTTCCTCCGCTGGCTGCCCCTGTGGATGCTCCGTGCTTGTTCAGTCACACTACATTACTGGGTCTGGAAACATTGAATAACTGTGACATTATAAAACCACACTGCGGCCCGTGCGCTCGTGCGGTTGTGTGTGCGCCATTTAGCCGCTCGGCAGAACCTTTATTTGCGTCTGGCCGCGGGATCGTAAAAGTCGCCTCCTGGCACCGGCGGCTATAGCCCTCAGGTGCTAAGGTTTCACTCCTGCTCTTTTCCCTGAAATCCCTCCCACTCTGCAGTCGCCATACCAACAACCCTTTCAATCCCCTCTTTTAAAACGCGCCCGATCGTGCGTCAGACGGCTCCAATTAAACCCTTCCTTTATCTGGTTCTGTCCTGTCCGTCTTTATTCGGTGCTTGATTTAAGAGGCTAAACATTTTATCTGCGGTAAACGGGCGGCGACAGGCTCTCGGAGTCAACAAGCTCAATGCCAAGCAGCTGTTAGGGCTCTCCTAGCAGCTATGACAGAGCAAATGGCATTGCAAATAGTTACACTTTTAATTAGGCTGTAACTGTCGCAGCTGCACGCGGTTCCAGGGTGATGGCGAACAAGGCAGATGGTGCGGGATACAAGCGAAGAATGAAAACAACCAAGTGACACTACAGGCGTCAACTGTTGTGAACCTGTAAAAACTGTAAACTGTTAGAATGGAGCACTGGATTAAAGAACGGGTATGTGACGCTGTGTAAACATTTCATAATCATGATCATTTGTGTCCCAGTGAACATGTTCAAATCAAATATTGGTTTTACTGATGACAACTGTAATGCAGTTTAACCGCTAAGAGCATCCAAACAATGTGGTATTCAGTCAAGGCAAATCTGTACCGGAGTGGAAATGCTCTAAAACACGCAGGAATAAACAATACAGATCAATCAGTGACAACAGAGATGATCATTTGCTGGACACATCTAGTCGAAGGTCATCTTTATTAGATCAGGCACCCGAAAATTGTGATAATAATCTGACCAAGCACCATCAATCACACAGGCAGGGTGTATGAAACATGGTCATACACAACAGAGGTCCAACCACCAAATCTCTCATTAAAGGAACCGTTTTTACATACTGAGATATGTTCTTACGGGAGCTTAGATGAGTTGATGCGTACCTGTCTGGTCTTTGTGTGTGTGCTCAGTCACGCAAAAAGACCAAAGATGTTGTTAGCATTTGGCCTCTCCCAGTATATTCCTATAGCTTAAAGAAGTGTTCAAAAATGAAACATGAAATATGGATGCTCGTTCTATTAAAATCAAAATCATTGTTTTATTCCCTGAATTTACATTCTAAAACAGAAGTTATGCAGCTGTCCCCAGGGACACATGTTGAGAGACAGAGCCCTCCCCAAACCACACACAAAAGTACATGATGAAGTAGGCGTGTCCTTGTCGAACCAATCAGTACTCTAGGATGTTTCTTCAGCGCGATCTGACTCCTCATTCTAACACACTGCCCCCCCAGTGGATCCAAGAGTAAAAACAACAAAATGTCCGCCTAATTCAAAATGAACCTTAAAGCACAGATTACAATCAACACAGTTTCATATATAATCATTGAAGCCTATTATGACAAAACGTATATAGAAATAGCCAACAAGCTCCAGACGGGGTGAAGTTAGAAAAGTCCACGCTCTTCCACGGGCACAAAGACCAGATAGGTACGTATCAACTTAGTCTAAGCTCAGGTAAGAACATATCTAAGCATGGAAAAATGGTGGCCTGTACCTTTAATACACGCATCTAAATGAACTGCGCTACAAAATTTTTTATGTAGATATAAAATAACACTAGACACTTTGCAGCCTCTAAAACACAGCTTCTACAGCCAAAGACATTAGTGAATTGGAGATTGTTTGACAAATTTGCAGCAATAGTTTAAGGTAAACTGTATTAATCCCTGTAGGGACTTTAAATGGCTATAAAGATAAAATAAAAACACAAATGGCCTGAGCCGCTATACATGCTGCAGTCTCACCCTTAACCACTGCCCTAACACCTAACTCAATATCTATAAAAGGATTCTAAAAATGCCCACTGGCGTCAGGGATCTTTCTAAACCTATTTTGGCTAATGGATTATGGGTCATAGCATAGTCACCGTGAGCCGATACTGTCTCCTCAAACCACGTTACACCTTCTATGGCAGCGTGCTGATGATCTCACAGATACGGCTAGTCTCAGACTGATGACCTCAACGATGACCTACAAAAGTGGCGTCAATAATCCGATCAATAATAGCACAATTCTCACTGAAATAATCTGCGGGAATTATCTCGGTTCGAAGACCTGTGTATTTGGTTAGGCCTGTTGTAATCAGCGCTTGTGTGTCCGCGACGAGGCTAATCAGTAATCACTGTGTGGCGAGTGGAGGAGGCGGCGGTGACTGAGGGGAAGGCTGAAGATAAAGGGACAGCGTTTGAAGTTTGACCTTGCAATCACGATGACCGTCTGAGTCACCAGTCTCATCAGTGTGTGGCCCGACAGAGGCAACGTGTCAGGGAACCGGCGCACTTGCAATATCACCGCAATGAGCAACAAGTCACTCAGCACAGAGACACAGGCGAGGGAGTGACGAGCAATGGACAGACTGTGCAAACTTGTCTTCATTTATAGCCAATGAGACAATATGACTGCAAAATTGTATGGTGCGGGCTGAAATGACAGAGCATCCAATATCTCATTTGTGGAAAGATGATTACTACTTATGTGCGACTAATTAGCTTTAAAATGTAATACAAATAAATAGGTTAGATACACAATCACATTTGTTAGTGTAGCGCTTGGGAAACGGAAGCCATTTCTGAGGCTTGTTAAAAGAGTAAAACAAAAACTCATGTCACATAAACATTTCAAAAGGCAAAATGGACGTCTTGAGCCAACCGCGGCCCTGGGGATTGATATCTGAACTGACGTGACTCATTTGACTCGTTTATTTCTGCTCAAGGCTCCGATACACTGCCATACAAACCAGCCCGAGAAAGCGTGTGCTTGATCAGCTGCCGGTTGTTAAAACCATAGTCCCCAGTAGCTGCGCCTATACATTTCACTCTTCCTCCTGCGCCTTGGGGTTTACAGGTCTCGGCCAATCAGAGAGCAGCGTGAGGTCACAGCGGGTTCAGAAGTGAGAGGGCCCTGAGGAGGTAGGGCTCCAGAGGTGAACACAACTGTTAGCCTTTCAATGCTTGCAGTGTGAAATCCAATGTTTGCTTCAGTTAAGCTTTGCTCACGAAAGTAATCGGGTTTGTGATTCATTCCCACTAGGCAAACCTCCAAAACAGGAAGCAAATCACAAAATATAAACAATAAACAGCTCACATTATCTTTTTGGGGCTTTGTCTTTTGCAAATATTAGTTCATCTGATCATAAAACAATACACATTTTGTCTGTTTTACTTACATTTTGCATCATAAAACTGAAAACTTTATTCCTGCTCTATCTCTCAATACATTTTCTCTCCTCTTCAATGCTGATGTAGTCATGTGGTGCTTCTCTCCGAACCCCATCTCCACTGCAGCAGAAGTAACCTCTGCTTCCCCATCTCACCCTTTTACCACCACCACCTCTGAGAAGAGATACAAATCAATCATTCTCCGACACACTCGCTGTGTATTCTTTTGTTATAAAATAGCCTTAGGACACTGAAACAAAGGGTCTGCTGTCGCTGTGAGGAGACTAATCCCATCTATGCCACAGTGACACATGCAAACAGATGGAATGACACCAAGCAGCTTCCAGAAGATCGAGTTCAAAGGGGACGTAAGGTTATTGGATATTTAATCCTCAAGACACAAGCACATTATGTTCACGCCGATCTGACAAATGAAAAAAACACACACACGAAATGCAGTATGAGAATGAGGACTTCATCAAACAAGTGAACTTTAGGTCGACAGTATATAGTTACATAAATAAAACTGCATAACATTGCACTACATCTCACCTATACATATGCAAGGCAGTTCTGGATTGTATTGTACTGTATATGCTTAGCTAGTTGAGAGGAAAAACTCGTAGACCTTGCACTTTATGATCCAAAACACTTATCTCAGATGTTTAAAATAGCAAGAGGATACATTTCCCCTCCTTTTCCGAACAATCAACACCAATAATTTACTCTACAAGGGCCACATACAGGTGCAGCAGAGGTCTGAGCTGGGATTTCATTTCCTCCTGTCATTTGTTCTGGCCGGCTCCTGTGGGGTCCCGCCTTAAACATGAGCACATGGAAAAACAGCCCTCCGCTGGGCCACACCGAGGCTTCCTATGAGAGCACATGGGTAAATATTATCAGTGCGGAGGGCTGCGTTTGATTAGAATAATTGCAGGGGTGAAGAGGACACGCCATAAGTAGCCAGCGAGGAAATGAAGAAGCGGACATGTGCGCTTTTGATGAGAGGAGCGAAACAAAGAGCAAAGTGTAATAAAAAGTAACCCAATGAAATAAAAGTCAGTCAACTGGGTTTTTTTCCCAGCTCACTCCTTTCTGCTATTAGACAAAATGTATGTGAACTGGACCCCACACTACTTTTGAACTGGCTATTGTATGTCATCCATCATAACATTAGCTTTTCGATACCATTCAGGCTGGTGACATCTCGTCAACTTTATACCACATCGGCCCAATATCCTCTACCTCAATAGGCTAATAAGATCTTTAAAAACAACAATGTCAGTCCTACAGGTGCTTATGGACAAACAAATCACCGCTTGTCATCCTTGGATTGTAAATGTCACCACACCTCATTCAGGCGGCGCGGTTTCGTCCGTTCATGCTGGGGTTTAGCCGCTTGACAAAAATAACAGCGCGCCTAAAACGTCAACACGCACCGGCTCTGACCCTGACTGCGGAGCGATGGTATCGCAGGAGGAAGCCAGACTGAAGAGAAAGGAATGAGCGCGCTAGTGTGGCCAGGGCAGCCAAGGCAACAGTCACGGCGTGGCCAAGAGAACAGGCCGACAATACTGGGAATACGGGCAAATAGACAGAAATATTGACTGCACCATAGGGCAGTGGTTCGCAACTGGTGGGCCACGTCGAAAAGTGGGTCACAGGCCTTTCCCAAAACTGACTGCTGATAAAATGTATAGAGTGTTTAAAGGGGGGTATTATGTTTATATCATGTTATTATGTCATTCCCTCATTAAACACATGCCTGGAGTGTTGCCTTGGCTCATTCACATATTTTTGAGGCAGCCATTTTAGGTGTAGCTATGCCTCAGTCCTCCTAGGAACGCCCCCCACCTCCTGGAGACGCTTCTGGACCTTTGTGCCCCCTCCCCGCACAGTGTTGTTGTTTAGATGCCACAGCAGTGTGCTGAAGGGGGCGTGTCGGAAAGCTTCTTAAAGAGACAGAGGCCTATTTCAAGACGTTCAGTACAGCCATTTTGAGAGAGCAACTTTATTTAAGGCAGTTATTTTAATTTACTGCATATACAGACCAACAGAAGGTTACGTCATCATTGTAGTATGCTATAGACTGGTGCTATGTGATTGAAAAAAACATAATACCCCCTCTTTAAACACAGCTTTTGTGCAAGAAAAGCAGACCAAATGCGTCTAAATAAGGTGCAGTTTTACTAATCTCAAGTATGAAGTAGTGTAAATCCGTGCAGCTCACTTCAGTTTCACTCTGAGTCACCGGCCTCGAAATGCATCTAACTCATGTGAACTATCGGGAATGTGCGGGGGGATCGGATTGTGAGAGCTAGTAACCCACTTGGGCAGCAGATACGAGATTTTACTCCGCTACCTTCAACCTTGACCTTGCGATGATGAGTGAATTGTAATTCTAGCTTAATTATGGTCTAAAAAATGTAAATAAGATTAACTTCCGTAAGGCTTGATTGAACAAAAGTGAAGAATAAAACTGAAGTGAACCAGGACATAACATGGCTTTCAGCTTTAGGGCAAACGAACACCCAAACCACAATTACTTTCATCCGGACACTCTGTTGTGTGACTAATGCTCTGTGTGGGGAATCATTTTACAGGCAGTTAGTAAATGTCAAAGGCTCAAAGGCTTGTTTTCACTTACGTGCTACAGTAAGGCTGGATCAATCCTGTATCGTCCATGTATACAGAACAATATGCAGGCGCTATATCATTTAGCTCTTTACAACTAATTACTGAAACATGCCCGAATGAAGCTAAACACCCCACGTCTGTTTTTGATAAGGATATAACACAACAGGATGGTTAAAAGCTAAAAAAAAAAGATATAGGCCCATTAACTTTGTATCTAAAGCTTTCAAACTTAAATCAATGTGGGGAACGGCGGATATCCAAGTCACACACACACACACGTCGTACAAAGCGCAGCCACAAACACACAACAGGAAGAAGCAGATCTAGCGAATGACAGAGGGCGCCTCAGAACACAGGGGAGATGGAGTCTGTAAAAGAGCAGCGGAAAAACAGATGGTCTGAAACTCGAACTGGCTGTTTACATTAAATTCAAGCCAGCCTCCCTCCAGGAAAACAGGCTTGTTGTGCGCTATATTTCTGCGCTAAAACCTCTTTGGCCCGCAGTAACATGTGATATTGCGGAGAGAGAAAAGAAAAGAAAAGCGGGGCGATGAGATGATGGTTTTTGGCTACATCTCGGAACATGTGTCTGACTGTCTTCGTACAGGATTACACGGGGTTTGGGGAAGATTGCGCCGGCTACTCAGACATGTCATTTCCTGGCAGGGCAAAAATGATGACAGCATGTCTTTAAAAGGGCAATACAAGCTGTTCGTGATGGTTCCTGGCCTTTTGCGGCGAGTTTAGGTAATCAAATAGGAAATAATGAAGGTCTTGATTTAATAGCAGTCTTGGGGCTACAGCCATTAGTACAATATGACGAATGACCATTGAATTGCTGCATCATGAGTAAAAAAGTAAAGGTCCGATATTATGCTTTATTCGGGCTTTTAAAAGTTCCTTTGGACAGCTGAGTTGCTTAGTTAGCTTTTTTGCGCTACACAACTTAGAATAATGTAAGCGTCTGGGTCCTTAGATTTAATAGTAGTAGTAGTTATATAAAATACCAGCAGAGGGCGCAAACAAGTTCAGACCAGTTGTTATGGCCAGAATTTGTCGCTGATCCGATATTCGGTATCGGTAGCTGATCCGGGCATTTTGAGAGTATCGGATTTGAGAGTATCGGATCTGATGACTGGATCGGGTCCGATACAAAAGACGTCCGTGAATATGCGGTCCTGGACTTTTTCAAGCTTTATATCATGTTATTATGTCACTCCCTCATTAAACACATGCCTGAAGTGTTGCCTTGGCTCATTCACATATTTTTGAGTAATCAGTAAAAACTCTGATGGCAGCCATTTTAGGTGTAGCTATGCCTCAGTCCTCCTAGGAACGCCCCCACCTCCTGGAGACGCCTCTGGACCTTTCGTCACCAGCCAAGCCACCAGCCACTGCTCCTCAGCTCAGCAGAGCCCCCTCCCTGCACAGTAGTGTTGTTTAGATGCCACAGCAGTGTGCTGAAGGGGGCGTGTCGGAAAGCTTCTTAAAGAGACAGAGGCCTATTTCAAGACGTTCAGTACAGCCATTTTGAGAGAGCAATTTTATTCAAGGCAGTTATTTTAATTTACTGCATATACAGACCAACAGGAGGTTACGTCATCATTGTAGTATGCTATAGACTGGTGCTATGTGATTGAAAAAAGCATAATACCCCCTCTTTAAAAACTTGTTGCATGTTTATAAAAAAAAAAAGAAGCCAACTGGTGAAACTACTGTAATATCCATAGGCTGTAATATATAATATACAAAAAGATCGGTATCGGCCAGCATGAAGTGTCAAAATATCGGATCGGGAGCTCAAAAAAGCGGATCGGCACATCCCTAGTTGCCAGCAGGGGGCGAAAGACTATTTTCCCAAGTGGCTTGTATATTCAGATACAAAACGTGAACTACTACTGCAAAGGTGTCCAATAATAAAGCAAAACTATTCCATTACCACTTGCCTGGTTACATTCAAACTTGGACACACTTGATGGACATTGACAGACAGCCCTCTCCACCCACATTCACTCTATTGCAAATAAACAACACAGTCCAGGTCTGATGGCAAGTCTCTGGCTCCGTATCAAGAGGTCAAATGAGGTAATGTGCATGTGCCAAGCCTCGCTATTGCCCGTTATCCAAATTGGCCGGTAATCATAATTTCCAGATTACATTACGCTAGCTGCCTCTTACAGTGCACTGCATATAGAAAACGGTACAAACTGCTTCAACAGTGAACGCCCAACGCTTGAGTGTGTCTTTTCTTCGGGAACATTGTTATTCTCGCTATCTGCTTCCGTGGAAATGTTGAGCATAAATTCGATTCGGGAGACTGCCTTGTATTTTTGATATGATTTCGGAACGAGACAAGAGTCAGCCGTTCCATCATCATTTGCTGGAGCCCTTCGCATACTTTGTGAAGAAAAAAATACGTATATCCATATCTGCATCTCGAGCCAGACGCGCTAAAAAGAGAGTCGAGGAAGAGATAAACTTATTGGTTTCATGTGCAGGGAATGGGCTTTTATCATCTGTTTCGGCGTCACTGGGGCTAGTAGCGCACAGCCGATTTTGCTTTACTGTCTGCCTATGCGCTTAAGCTTTTTTCCCCCCCTTTTTTTTTGACAAGGCTAATTGCGTCAGGGCTGTCTGAGGGCCCCTTTGGCTCCCCACTCATTACCAGGAAAGACAGATGTTTTAGCACTTTAGCACGGCGCGTCGCATACACTTCACACACGAGTAATGGCGCAACATTACGTACTGTACCTATGAGGAGACGCCCAAATTATTACTTTTTTAATGTGAAAAGCATTGATTCAGCTCCCAAATGGCTGCTACATTTTATAGCGCGCTCGAGTATTGAACAAGACTGTACTAAATATACGCTGAAAGTCCAGTGTTTTATGCTCAGTGGCCACTTGAGGATAGATGCCGGTACAGCAGTGTATCAGAGCAACTACTCCTTTTTGGATTCGCTTTCACCTTCTCCAGGAAGTTGGAAATAAAAGGTGACGACAGGCATAATAAAAATGTCCAAAATAATATTTAACTGAGACAAAATGGTGTTGTGGAGTTTTGAGTCTCTTCACCACTATAAAAAACAAAGCAAGTCTAAACAAACTAAGAAAGCTGGTCAACTATGTCACAGCACCAAGTCCTTATTGAAGTTTCCTGTTGAATTCGCGGCCAGTCCACAAAGAGTATGGTTTACACCAAATTAGTGGAATAGATAATTTGTCAGACATCCCAGTGCACTCCTGTTTAAAACGTGAGACTGATTTACATATCATGGAATAGAGTTTATTCGATATTATTGCTAGTATATAGTCGTCTTAAAGTCATGTGATTTTATTCTGACATCTATGACCTCTAATCATAGACTCATTTCATCCCGACATCTCTAGAGCGAGCCTTATTTTGTATGCACTGTGGCGGCCATATTGCACAGGGCGTGTTCTCCCTGCTTCCGTCTGTCCCTATGTGTTTTCCATGTGCGCTGGAAAGACAAACACAGCTGCACTTTAACGACACTCGAATGCTTGTGGGACGGGCCGTGCGTTTGTGTGCGTTTGCGTGAGAGAGTGTATCTTCCTCTTGACCATTTCAGTTAAAAGCCTGTTGGAGCTATTGCATGACTGTGCCCGAGTAGACGTGGAGGGCGTGTGTGAGCCCGTGTGTGAGTGTAGTCGTGCATTCTTGAGAGAGAGGGCCGGTGGCAGCGCTCGAACCCACGGCTGATATGTTTGCACTGCACACGGGGCGCAGAGGGGACCAGACGACACCTGTTGTTTTAGGCTGAGACTGGCAAAGAATATGCTGAGAAAACATGGATGAAACTATGAATCAGATGGAACATGCTCAAGTTTGGGTTTGTTGTTTGCAAGTTACAATAAAAATGGTTGATTTTACCTAAAAAAAAAAAAAAAAAAGTAAGAGTTGCACCGATCCAGCTTTTTTGCTTATGATGCCGATATCCGATATTAACCGATACCAAGAGACTTTATTAAAAGTGTTTTTTCTCTGGAGTTGCAAAGTGAATGGTCGTCTTTTCTCCATTTTAAGATCAATAAGGTCTTATCTTTTCTTGTCATGAATCATGATAATATTGATCAATTGTAAATTGAGGGGGTCCAGTAACACTTGTTACATGTTTTCCCATTAGTTTATTAATAGATATAGTATTAATAAACTAATGGGAAAACATGTCACAAGTTACTGGACTTTTCTATTCTAAATATCCTTGGGTATCTGACAGTTTTTAGGTTACATTAATATAAACAACTCACATAAAGTGATCTGATCATTACAACTTATTAAAAATATGTCAGATCAGTTATTCTTTAACAGCCTTTCATGAACTAAATGCAAACTAGCTTTAGCATGCTGTTACTAGCCCCGACATTTTGCATGGCGATCAAAAATATATAAAGGTTAAAACTAACTCAGCGATTGAATTCTCCAAGTTTTGCCCTTCAAAATTACATACAGCGTGCCCATATTCACTTTGATTTTAGTTGGGGAAAGTTGTGTTTTTTAAAACTGCGAGCCAAAACAGGTATTGGTTCAGTCTAATGTACTGTGTGTATAAACGTTGAATATGTGGTGTGCACACCTTTTTTAATTTGTATTTTGTGTGAAGGCCTGCATTACTGTACCTTATACGGCCTCTATTGATCACATGTCGTGTCACATGATCTATTCAGCTGTTAAATAGGTACCAGCCCTTGTTCATTCAGAAATTCTTGCCCTGACGAAGACACGCGTACTGTACGTGTCGAAACGCGTTGGCTGTCCGGATGTAAATAAAGGCCTTTTAACTTTTTGTACACGGAGTGCCTTGGATACCCCTTTTTTGACTGCTATTACACAACAAGGTACATACTGTACAGCAAGTCACTCTACACTGTTTTTTTACGTATTGGTTCAGTATTGGATATTTGTAGCTGATTTTCCGATATCGTATACAGTATTTTCCAGTATCGGCTTCGATATCTGATACCAGTATCGGATCGGTGCATCCCTAAATGTAAGCATTCGATCCATAACTCTTCTGATTACCAATCGAACCAACGGAGTTCGCTCGTAGGTGAGTGATCAATAAGCGGTGTCCAGTTATGGCTCACGTCGGATTGCATAGGTAGCTCATCATGTCAGAGTTACATCAATCTAGCTTAATAGGGCCGCAATCTATGGATGGACCTCTATAGCTGTTCAAATCAGACATGATGATAACTGCGGAGAAAATATCGACTGCGGAGCTGATGACATTTTTTGAACTACGGTCGATAGCCGGCAGCCTTTATGGAGCCAACCTTTACTTTCTCATAAAAGTTGAATGATCGTGACGTCCGTTGCTTTTCGGCGGAACATATAGTGTAAAGCTGACAAAGGTGCTACTACATGGAGTCCCTATAGGCGAGACAAGACAAAAAAAAAAAAAAACGACCCCTGAGAACACGCCCGCCGCTGAGTGATGAATGAAACAGATCCGCCCTGGCCCTCTCCTGGAGTGTCTTTCTCTCTCTCATTACCGCTACACAAATGGAGCCATCTTCTCTTCCCGCAGCAATCAAAAAAGCTTTCCAATGCACTCTCTCATCCTCTTACTCACCTCCTCTCAAAAGTTTCTGCACACCCGACCGTACTAGAGCCCCAAATTCAATATATGCGGAGTAAAAGATAATTGAGCATAAAATAGGCCAATTGTCTTTGATAGAGAGATTAAACGGGCATGAAGCCTATGGGGATGTGCAAATGAGCGTCTGTCTGAAAAGTTGGAATGCTTAAGACCAGCTGGGATGGATCTATAGAAACTTTTCTTTTCATAGTTGAGAGAAATTATACAATGTTTTAAGAGCTATATTTAATAATAAAAAGGTCTTAATGTGGAAGAATGGAGGAGCAGAAAAGAGAAGTCAATGTGTTTTGAGGAAAGAGTTAGTGCTGCGAATTACAGCAGAATTTTAAAGGGGGGTATTATGTAAAATTGACTTTTTCAAGCTTTATATCATGTTATTATGTCATTCCCTCATTAAACACATGCCTGGAGTGTTGCCTTGGCTCATTCACATATTTTTGAGTAATCAGTAAAAACTTAGACGGCAGCCATTTTAGGTGTAGCTATGCCTCAGTCCTCCTAGGAACGCCCCCACCTCCTGGAGACGCCTCTGGACCTTTCGTCACCAGCCAAGCCACCAACCACTGCTCCTCAGCTCAGCAGAGCCCCCTCCCCGCACAGTGTTGTTGTTTAGATGCCACAGCAGTGTGCTGAAAGGGGCGTGTCGGAAAGCTTCTTAAAGAGACAGAGGCCTATTTCAAGACGTTCAGTACAGCCATTTTGAGAGAGCAATTTTATTCAAGGCAGTTATTTTAATTTACTGCATATACAGACCAACAGAAGGTTACGTCATCATTCACTGGTGCTATGTGATTGAAAAAAGCATAATACCCCCTCTTTAAGGCCCTTTTAAGGTTAAATTCTGACAACAATACCACTACGTTAAACAGCTGCATATAGCTTCAATTAGCTGCCCAATAGGGATCTTTCTTATTTGAGCCCACCACCAACCTGCCTAATCCTGCATAAACAGCATGCTTCACTGAGGATAGTGAGCGAGGCCCAGCTGTTGTTCTCGAAGACTTTGGTCCGTGTCAGCACTTTTATTTTCTCCGGCAGCAGCGCGGCGCGGCGAGGGAAATGACAAAAGCCACCATAAGATGCTCGTATCGATCTGTTGTTGTACGGCTGTTGTGTTTGTTTCTTTGAGATGTCCTCCCGCGCTCTCTGTCTCTCGGCCTCCAATGAGCTTATGAGTGGAGGCTTTTCACTCCGCGGGCTCAGGAGGAATGCACGGATCAATGTTTCTTTTAGTAACTCGCGCTATCGGGGCCCATCTGGGAATGCCGGCGTCACAGGCGTAATGAAGTAAACAGACTGGGAAAAGAGCTGAACGTTGTCCTTTGCACCGGTGTCTTCAATGCAATTAGGCTCTCGCAGTCTTGAACAAGCGAGGCTCTCTTTGTGTCTGTCCATCTGTATATTCCACTATTTATCACTTTAACAAGAGGCAGACGACTATAAAATCCACCACGAGACAGCGCATCTGTTATTCAAGGTTATGAGGCTGGTGCTTCATTCCAGTGTGTTCAAAGTACAGCTCAGCACATGTTTAAAAGCCCTACTTCTAGAAACACAATATTACGTAATATTTCGAAAACCGGGTACAATTCTAGTCTATACATCGATGTTAGGTTCTTGTGTTTCTATAAAATGGTCATACTCCAGTCACAGGGGTCAATTTCCAACATCTACTTGCAAGTATCAGACTACAATCGCAAAATTGACAAGACATGGTTGGGAAAACTACATTGTTACAAAAATGCTGAGTAATACTTGAAGTTTCCAGCTGCATTCATCTTTTGATTGATTGAGGAGAACTTATAAAACTGCTTTTTCAAATACTTTCCCCTTTGACATTACTCACGGATCTTCTGTTGGGTTTTATGGAGATTGGCCTCTAAGGGAAGGTTATATTGCTGCCACCCACCGTCGTGAAAAGTGTTAGATATGAGCCAATACAAAACAACATTACAGGCGGATGGTCAGAGACACCATATAAATACTCTCAAACACTGCCAATAGAGTCTAGGTAAGGTTTGGTAGATTTTAAAGGGGGGGTATTATGTCAAATCAACTTTTTCAAGCTTTATATCATGTTATTATGTCATTCCCTCATTAAACACATGCCTGGAGTGTTGCCTTGGCTCATTCACATATTTTTGAGTAATCAGTAAAAACTTAGATGGCAGCCATTTTAGGTGTAGCTATGCCTCAGTCCTCCTAGGAACGCCCCCACCTCCTGGAGACGCCTCTGGACCTTTCGTCACCAGCCAAGCCACCAACCACTGCTCCTCAGCTCAGCAGAGCCCCCTCCCCGCACAGTAGTGTTGTTTAGATGCCACAGCAGTGTGCTGAAGGGGGCGTGTCGGAAAGCTTCTTAAAGAGACAGAGGCCTATTTCAAGACGTTCAGTACAGCCATTTTGAGAGAGCAATTTTATTCAAGGCAGTTATTTTAATTTACTGCATATACAGACCAACAGAAGGTTACGTCATCATTGTAGTATGCTATAGACTGGTGCTATGTGATTGAAAAAAGCATAATACCCCCTCTTTAAAGTCCCCGTAGGATAACATGTTTTCTACAGGAAACCAGGACATTCTGAGGACCAAGCGGCTCAGATGGTCTGGAATCAAACTCAGAACCTTCTTTTTGTAAGGAACAAGTGTGAACCACTCTAGAAGGTCTGATCTCTTTGAGGTTGTTGTACAGCCGCATGCAACAAGTTAGTGACATAAATTGGCTTACAGCGGGGGATTTCAAGTCCTTTAGTGATGTGCTGATCTGGGGAAGCAGCCTGGACACACACACACATTACCCTTCTGACTATTTCCTCTGCTGATGTGATGAAGTCTGTCCGGAAGCAGCCATTTCCCTCCGCGTTCCCGTCTCCTCTCCGGCGTACTCCCTCATCCCTGATTCATGGCCAATAAATCAGGGCTCCAGAAACAGACACAGATATAAGACGGGACTAGCAGCAGCAGCAGCAGCAGCAGAAACAGAGCAGAAATGCCAGAGAGAGAGAGATGTGGGGTAAAGGAGTCGGACAGTTGTTTAAAAAACAGATGTGTCCTCACTGCGCAGAGGTCAGGTCTGTTTCTAAAAGTCAAACAACACTAGTGGGATGTTTTAATTCTGCCAGAAAGACGGAGAAACGTGGCTCACTGTCCCAGGCATAAAGAGAAAATACACAGGGTCAACAAAGTCAAATTGTACTCGCTTTTCTACACTTTAGTTTCAACTACTGGCCTTAGATCACAAAAACGTTCAGGAAATAGTTCAACAAATTCAAAGTTATTTGACCCAAGCAGCTGCTGCACAACATGAGGAAGGTCTCAGGTCGGACTCCCAGACCCAATCCAAAACTTGCACGGAAGCTTCGTACCACTGGTAAACATCTGCAAAACAGGCCCACAGT
Source organism: Neogobius melanostomus (assembly GCA_007210695.1). Lineage (NCBI taxonomy): Eukaryota > Metazoa > Chordata > Actinopteri > Gobiiformes > Gobiidae > Neogobius > Neogobius melanostomus. The sequence continues at coordinate 1,079,130 of VHKM01000006.1, read as the reverse complement.
ATTCAGTATATCCTCCTTGACAAGTTGTTCCAGCAGCGTTGGAAAAATGGGCCCAAATGCAAAGAACACATTTATCCAGCTCTTCAGTAGCTCTCTTTGACTCACCCGAAACCTCAATGCATCTTTCAAACACTTTGGGAAATGATGATCGAACCCCTTTCTTCTACAATTAGATTCCCAACGTAGCATTACAACCCTAGAGCTGCCAATCCATCAAATCACAAGTTACAAAGCCGTGTTCGTGCGTACCGCAATCCTACAAACTTACTCATGTAATCCAATCTCTGCATTGGACAACTCTCTAATTAAAATCACTGCAAACTAATGTACTGTGTCTTCTGTCAGAAAATTACCATCATTATTAGCGCAGAATGAATTAGGTTGTCTGATGAATGCTAAGAACTAAATCTCACATTACAACAAATCACCCAGAGCCAGCAGACGCCAAGACAAAACAAGACGGACAGCGAAGGGGGAGAAAAATCAAACGCGGCCGGCAAACGGTCATTTTTTCCAAATCAAAGTAATTACCGCATCCATAAACGCCAGACACGTATAGATTTTCCGACAGCAAAATTCAATTCAGATGTGTCTTTCTGAGCGAATCAACAAACCCCCACTTCTTTGGCTACTTAAATGGTAAACAAAGTGCCAGACTGAAACAATTTCCAGATAGCCGCCCCTTGTGCGTTACCAGAAGCGTGCAGCAGGTGGGCTAAATGCCTGCTAGCTGCCCACTCCTTAAGGGGCCGGGGGGAGTAGGGGGGGGCCTCCGAAAATAGACAGTTGCATCTATGTTAATGTACAAGATGACAGTTGATGATGGCAGATGGGTGAAAGCACATGCAAGTTATGAATGCGACAATAAAAATAGGAGGTAGTGTTTACTGTAGTACAATGATTAATCCTAAGCCAATATTAGCCGTCACCCTCATTCCCGTTATCATGCTGTTTCACTCCAGTTACTGTGCTGTAAAGGGAAGTGGGAACAGTTAAAATGTGGGCTTTTGGTTCACTTACAATAACAACATTTATACAATGTAAAAGTCAGTGCTTAATTTGATCCCCCAGTTTTTCAGGGTAAAGGATCCGGGAAATATTTATTAGATTTGATCTGATATAATGGTGTTTAATGAGAGTGTTCCGGCAAATGTTTTGGCCTGTTCCCCGAATCCATCACATCAGACCAAAAGTGTTCCTGAAATTACTCATTTACAAATTAAGCACTGGTAAAAGTGCATTAGTAGTTTTGGTTCTTCTAGTCAATTGTTTAATTCAAAAGCAGAATGAGCCCCACACTTTAGGTTGCCAGATCCAATGGCTTAAACAAGTGTGAACATTAATATAGAGTAGGGCTGCATGAAATTGATAAAAAACCTAACCTGCAATTTTACTGGCAGATAATGCGATTGTGATTCGACTTGCAACTTTGATATTTTACAAAGTCTAAGATTTATTTTTCCATGCAATGGAGCTGCATATATACTTCCAGAACTGCAGTTAAACATGATGGTACTCATTTATTACATTTCAGCTTTATGCAGCAACAAGAGAGAAATCTACAAGAGGCAGCATAAAGGTTTTAAATGGAGAACATTCTTAGTTTGAATCATTCTCAAATGTAGCGTTCTCACACTCTTTCTCCCTCCATATTGAGTGCTGTAAAGAGGTGACAATGACAAACATGTATGGCGATGAGCAGAGGCGATCGGGATTTTCTTGGACCACAACCAACTCCGCAATGAAATGACACGACGTGACCCCGCAGGTCATTAGACACTTGTTTGTTACCAGGAGTGAGGATAGTTTGTAGTTTACTGCAGCACAAACATGATTCTCCTGCAGAGAATTTTGATTGTCCAAATTAAGCGAGGCTCCATAATTCTGGTTGGCGAACATGTCCATCACTCAAATGGCAGAGGCACAAGGAACAAAAAAACCTCTGCCCCTTGCGGTTAGCCCAAAATTCAATTTCGATGTGTTAAAGGTTAATCTTGCAGCCCTAATATAAAAGGGACTTTCTCAAACTTCCACCATCCCTTCTCCTGTCTCCGAGTCCTAATTAAAGCTAGTGTCAGCCTCCAGTAGCTAAAGCAATGACTGAATTCTAGAGCTGTTTTTGGTAATGATTCTTTCTCACTAAATGTTTTATGTATTTCGTCAGTTTTGGTGAAACAAACAAAAGAAAAAAACATCTAAAATGCTGACAATAAATTACTGACAAGCCAAGGCTAACTTCGCTTGGGGCTCTCACAACAAACAAATGCTTACAGCTTTTTACTTTCTCTAGTCCATTTTAATTGTAAAGGGTACAGTACCGGGGCTTTTTATGTGAAGCTCTGAAAGATAAGGCTACATATTTTTCCTCAATTTATGACACGCTGGTTCCCGACCTCAGACGTCCCTCTCACCCCAACCTTTTGAATTGGACCCAAGTAACTTTCAGCGCACAGCACTTAGCAGTTAGCAGGAGCATTTGGAGACAAGCTGTTCCTCTAAACCTGTTGACATTTTGTCCACAGCAAACTAGGGAGCTACATGTTTTGGCAGTACAGCCTCCCCATCCATCCATCGAAGGTGCCGACTGCGACGTGGGAGTAATTGAGGTGACAAGCCTGACTCATAGTCCACCTATCTGGCTGCATCTGTGGAGTTATTATGGCGCACTGAAAGATGTCCCTGTTCTCCGATACATAATAGTCCAAGCCTGTGCCACCCCGCACAATCTGTTCCCAGAATCTGCGTGTGTGTGCGATCATATGTTGTCTTCTTATCGGGTTGTTGTGCTGCGAAAAATGAAAAAATCTAATTAAAACCATGTGGTCTGCAGGTTCAGATGAGGTGAAGTTGTTTTTGTGGATGCGCAAGTTTCTAGATGCGAGCACTAAAGAAATTGCTTGGTGTTGGGGGGGAAAAATTGGGAAAGAATGACAAGAACGTGGCGTTTCACAATTTTCTTGATTTGTTTCTCATGTGGAAGAGCCAAGTAAATTCCATCTATTTGCAGAAGTAAAACAAAGGTGTTTGGATGCGTCTTCCTGCATCAGTCAGGTTTTACCCGGCAGACCCTGCTAATTTTAGCCATGCGTGTTTTGTGTAGAGCTAATTCAGTGTCTGGCATCACTAGCTTGCACTAACTAACTTTGCCTTCTCTCAACACAGAACATTTTCCAAATATGGTAATGACTTCTGGCTCATATTTGAGAGGATGTGCGTATGTGTTAGGAAACTTTTCTTGGGGAAGGGGTGTGTGTGTGTGTGTGGGATGGGGGGGGGTGTAAACAACATTTTCAAAAGTTGCCAGGAAAAAAATCTAAATTAGGAAAGTTTTCATTAAGTAACTGATGTCACACAGTGGGAGATTCTCCACCAGGCCACAGGAGACTTCTAATTTTTCCCCAAGAATTTCAAGTCATTTCTAAAAAACAAAATTCAGTTCATTTCTGTCCAGCTCTTGAAGAAAATGTGTTCATTCAAAGTCGCTCAGAAAAACACTGAAATGGCCTTGCCTTGTCTCTGCACGTCAAAAGAAAGTTGGTGCCCATCCTTATTCACCAACAAAACATCTGTGGTTTGATTAACTATTAGTAACCATTTTATAAAATAATGTACCATTCAAACGCACACTCAATACTTCAAAAATATGTTCTTGGATATACGAGCCTCCTCACCTTACTTGCACTGCATGCGGTCAAAGAAAAGTTTCAGACATTAGATAATATCCACCTCGTGTGTGTGTGATGGAAAACCCAGACGCCCGCGCTGTTGCCAAAAAAACTTGTGTCCCGAGTCTCCAACTCTTTCACAGCCCTTAAGCCCTACAGGGTTTCCTGTTCTGATCAGCAGGGGCAGACGGACCCGCTCATTACGCCGACCGCAGATGAAAATGAGAGCAAAATGAGGCCCATTAGCGCACAGGCATGACTAATATCCTTCTACAGACCTCCGCGCACACGCCGGACTAGCGCGCGCACGCCACTCACAGATACATGCGCCGCGCACGCGCTGCGGCTGCTCGCAAATCAATAAACGGCACGGCTATGCAACCACCGTAAAGAGGAAGTTGATGGTAAACTTGTCTGTCTTAAATTGAGCAGAGATGGGCCTTGCTCTGTGGGAGTAGTCCGTTAGTGTTTGTGTGCATGTGTGTGTGCGTGCTCCCTAATCATCCGTGATATCATTAGCCCTAAATGCTACACGCGGCCCCGGACTAATTCGCGCGCAGTAAAACTCCCGCTTCAACTGTTTTCCACGGCAGCCATCACTTTTCATCTCCATGTCGTTAGTGTAATATTTCAGCTCCTGTCTTCAGATATCCATCGAGCTCGCCGTTTATTAATGGAGCCAGTGACTTTACGGGAATCCGCAGTCGTCTAGTCTGTATAGTCTTTCCGCCGTCCTCACCACAAAACCTCTGCTCCAAGATGGTACCCCCGAGCAAACTAAAACATTTTAATATTACTAGAAAAATCAACTCGCTCGCCATTTCAAATATAATGTCGCCTGTATAAAAAAGTTGTTGTTATAATTGTCAATAGAGCCCACTTTGAAAATTAATGAAGTTGATCCTGTAAGCCGAGTTGTTTTTCAAATAAAGCAAACATCTCAGCGCCAAACATGTCTGTGCAAATAAATGGGGTAAGAGAAAGTCAAGTTATAAATGTGGAATTATTACAGTCCATCAGTAATCATTATTATTTATCATTGCCTATTCTGATATGAGTTCCAGGACAGAGACCAAAGACCACAAACTTTATCTGATGGATTGGACAGACTTAAAAGCCAGGTTGTCTCATGCCTTACCTTATGCTTAAAATGACTTCATTGCTAATGTGAGCGTTGCGTAAAGAGCCCTCCCTATTTACAGATAAGCAATGATGAATGCTCTATTTGATTGGAAAACATTTAAAATATGTTTATGGCTTTCGATTGCTTTCTAATCAAACTCATAAGGGACTATGTAAATCCATAGAAAGAGGCTACAAATAGTTATGACTATTTGTATAATAGTAGTAGGCAAGTTTGCTAGTGTTTTGCTCTCCAATATGTGCAATATTTTTCTAAATGAATTTGGGGGGAATAATGGGAGGGATGGATCTGGCTCGCAAACCTGATGTTACCTCAGATTCAGAAAACTTTATTGGTCCCAAAGGGCAATTAATTGGTAGCAAAACAGAACATTGCACAAACACATCACAAACAGTCACTCACTGTGTGTCACTCCCAGCAGTTCAGATAAGAGTAGATGCTCAAGAGAGCAATAGTCCATAACAATAAAAATAGGGCACATTTCAAAAGGTCTATGTTACTTAATAAACACACTCCCTTCAGAATTCAACAGTTCAGTGACAGAGGGGCCAAACGTTACCTACTGAGGCAATGCGTAGCCAACCTATGGCATATGTCACATGCTTTGGATGAGGTGTGCACTCTGGTTCTTCAAGGCTATAGTTGAGATTTCCCACATCTCATATACAAAATAAAACAATACATTCCCAGGCCTCAATGGAGAATTAGATTTGTCAGTGTTTCTGTAAAAAATAAATGTCTATTGTCTAATGCATCTTGCACAAATAATTATTCATATTTCTAACAAATACATTCTTCTATGGTCTTGTAAAGAATGTATAGTAATGAATTGTGTTTTGTATTGCATATATTGTACATATTTTTTAATGAGTTGTATTCTATGAACCAGGTGACAAAGAACCCACCCACCTGGGCCATGTGACCAATGCTAGTAAGCTTATAGCTGTACAGAGGCAGCCATCTCGAGTTTGCCCTGAGGAAGGCCTAGAGCCGAAACACGTTGGCAATGATTTGATCTGATGTATTAATAAAGGCTTTTTAATATTTCTACTTTTGGAGTGCCTCAGTTTTTGGTCCCTGCACTGAAGAGCACCCAAAGGACAAGGTTTTACACAACTTTTTTTTTACATCCGAGTAGCACTCCAGCCTTCCAATTTTTTTAAAAACATAATACGTGTCATAACAATCCTACCTCCTACGGCTAAACGTCTCAGATTCCCCAATCAATCAACAATTCTTCAAAAAGTCATCTTTTCGTGAAAACCCAACTTATATCCCCCTCCCTCCTCATTGCAGACCAGATCCACCAGGTGATTTACGGTGGTGCAACAGGCGGGGATAGCGGGGCGGTAGAGCCGACGGGAGGAGAGGTGTTTGAAGTACATGAAACGGTAATATAAAATACACCTGGTCCATCCATGGGGTCCCTGTGTGTGGAGAAACAAAGAGGCGGGTCGGATGGATATGGATGGGGGGTGTCTCGTGGGTTGGGGGGAGGTCATGACATGTTTCCTTTCAGTACCGGCTTTTATGGTGTAACTTCAAACGTTGCCCCCCCCCCACCCCCACCCCCTCAACTCTATCTATCCGTCTCTGTTTCAGGCCCCTCTTCCGCTGGCCCCTCCCACCTCTGCAGGCTCTCCATCCGCACTATTGTGTAAAAGCAAGTGAGCAGTAATTGGCTATTCTTTCAGGAAGAGGCCCTTTTGGCAGCCCCCTTTTTAGACGTCCGACTGGGAGGGTGCCAATGTGGCATGTGTGTAAATGACAGCAACAGGATCGCTTCATGGTTAATTAATTGCAACGGGCAATTTGTTTGCGGACAACAAGGGGTGGACCAATATTGTTTGTATTGAATGCCCAATCAGATTTCAAAGTGGACCTATCACCTATATCTTTTGGGAACCTCAGCTTTGATACTTTGTGTTTTGAAATTTGAAATGTTTACATACAGGAAAACCGTAAGAAGTGAGAGACTCCTGGCAGACCAAGAGTGCCAGCAGTGGGAATGACAGCTAACAGCATACTAACAAATACTGATGAACACACTTTCAGCAGTGTTATTATAAATGTGGATGATAGATTCATGTTGCAGCTATGACAACAAAATCCAAAATACAGATGGAAACGCTTCAGCAGAAAAACAACCAAAGTAAAGATGATTCCTCAAAATGAAAATGAAGCAGAACGCCACTGCGGGTACATTTTTCATGAAGGAACAGTACAACAAGCCAAGTCAAGTTTGCTTGATACATACGTCTCCTTTAAACTAAATGTTTGGAAAGTGACAATTTGTTTTAAATATGGTACAAAGGTCATGTGACACGCAAATGGATGGATGAATTAGATTAATTCATCCAGTCACCATCTCAAATCTAGCGCATTAGAATATAAAGCAATGGTGACCAAAGTTAATTTAAAATTTGCCAGACAGCGATAGCGGTAATTAAAAACGTTACACAATGATGATGAATGGCGTAATTTTGTCGGATTGTGAATGATAAACAACATCCATGCCCTTAAGCAAAATAGCTCATAACAGGAAATGGTAAAAACTGCACAGAACTCTCGCTCACTCTTCTCTGATAACAGGATTTTTTTGAAGTATTCCCAGCAGTTTCACTTTCTCATAAAAGCTCAGCCTCAGGCAAAGACCGCACGTTCAGAGGCCTATTAAAAGGCAGTTTGGAGTGTTTTAACCCTTTTCACCCCAGTAAATGCATAGCCGGCCTAATGGGCAAAAATGTTGTGTCTCACTGTCAGCAAGACCGAAGCACCTGTTGATTAGGGGACAGAAAGCGCCCACTCGTGTTTTTTCTAAAGCAATTTAAATGGTGTTATAATGTTACCTTGTTACTTTATACTGAAACGTTGAAACAGAATTCATCAAAGAATGGTAGCAAAACAGAGCCATTTGTTTAAAGGAATAGGCCACCGTTTTTACATACTGAGATATGTTCTTACCTTAGCTTTGACGAGTTCATATGTACCGGTCTTGTCTTCACGTGTGCCTTCCGTAATGTAAACACAGCACAGACGGCGTTAGCATTTAGCCTCTCTCTTCTCCTCTATAGCTCCAAACGAGGTGAAGATAGAAGCTACCAAACTCTTCCACGTTTTCCCTATTTAAATATGGTTACGTGAAGTGTTACACCATGAAGTATAATTACACAAAATTAAACAATGTGGATTTTCCAAGCGGATAAAAAGGGGAACTATATTGTAAGGCGTAATAATACTAACGCCGTCTGTGCTGTGTTTACGTTACGGAAGGCACACGTGAAGACAAGACAGGTACAAATGAACTAGTCAAAGCTAAGGTAAGAACATACAGTATCTCAGTATGTAAAAACGGTGGCCTATTCCTTTAAGCAAAAATGTCAGACAGGCAAATGAGTGGAATGGGCAAAGTGGTTGAAATGACTTGCGCGCAGGGACTCGAGGGTAATGGGCACCTGGGCAAGGCTAGAACTGGAAACCTTTTGTTAGGTCATCAGAAATTTCCCCCCAAATCTGTGTCTTATAATGAGTTGTTTATATTCACTGCACTAGCAGATACAGCATATAACAGGTAGCCTGCTCATCAGGTGGTCGAAAAAGTAGCCCACGCTACATTTCACTCATGTCTTTTGCTGCCAGCCAACTTTCTACACATACATGAATCTCACATTATGCAGCAGATTCACACTTTGCTGCACACTCTGTGGGTTTCTCCTAGACACCGCTTTGGTTTGTAAGATGAAATCTCCTGTTACACATGTTGAAAGCTGCACTAGGAGTAAGGAGTAAAAACAAATCCCCACAGTATTCCAGGCTCATGGAAAAAAAACATTGAGCACTTATCTAAATCAATCTTGCCATAAAACATACAACGGCAACCTCACTAAAATTATATTTTCCGTGTGTAAAATGGGTTGTATAAATCTTCTCCAGTGCGGATAATGACTTGTGAGCCCTTGTCAGGCTTACAGACCAGTGTGTGTTCATGAAAGATGCAAGCCTTATGCTTACCTGTGTGTGTGTGTCAATTAGTAAGAGAAAAGGATTAGCGACTTCCAATTAGCCTTTGTATGTACGACACAAGGCTATTTTTACCAAGAAGATTTGTCAAAAGCTGAGTTAGAGAAAGGTTATGACAAGGGCCCTTCCCACGCACGAGATTGGAGGCCATGTGATGTATACAAGTTCTTAAAAGGTTAACTATCAAGATGTAAACAGAGACAAGTACAGGGTAAGTCCGGCTGCCCAGACACAACATGTAAACATATAGGGTTTGAAGTTTTTAGGAAGCAACAACAAGTGGGAAAAACAAAGTAGGCTTCCCCCTCTAGCAGGGCACTAGTTTGGTGGTCTCGGGTCCTACCTCTTTGTGGTTCACCTTGGGCTCCGTTCTTTTCCGCTTTCTGCCCTTCCCCTGATGACTGTGGCTGGGGAGAATCCATTTTACAACCTGCGGGAGGGAAGGAAGGAAAGGAAGGAAGGAGGGAGGGAAGGCGGGAAAGGAGGAGAGGAAAGGAGAGAGAGATTTTTAGTGAGAGATAAAACAGTGTGATGCGGCAAACAGGGGGAAAAACTGAACTAATTATAGAGTAAGGTTGATCGGAGGACTTTTTCAATTGCATAATACGAAACAGGCTTAAAAAAAAGTTATTTAGGACATATTAGCTGTTTGGCAAATCTCATGTTTTCATACAGTACGTGCCAGTTCTCAGTTTGCAATATGTTCATGTTTTTTGGTTTAGACCACTTGATAACGAATTCAGTGCAAATACAAAAAACTAGAAAATTGACACGAAAATTACAACAAAAATAAATGCCATTCAATACACACACACACAAATTATTAGTTAACTCCTCACAATTTAGTTTTTCTTTCTTTCTTTGGAAACAACAGATTTTCACACAAGCCTTTTCACCGCATCATCTTTGCCTTGTAACTTTTGCGTAACACAAAAAAAGCTACAGCAGAGATAGAAGAGCGCAGAGCAAAGCATGAGATGTGAGAGAAGTCCCTACAGTAAACCTCCAATCTCTGGCAAAACTTTACTTTCTCATCAAGTGCCATGTATACACTGTGCAATGCAACTTGAATAGTCCTTGGTCGCAAATGGAAAACACACAGGAAATCTCAATACCTACATTTACTTGACATAGAAATGGAGGAGTAGGGAGACGGGGAGAAAAAGCAATTAGAGGAGAGCAAGGGAACCTTTATGGGAAATCGGATAGTCGGCTCCAAATGACACGCAACAGATGTAGAGCGCTGCGTGCCGCACTCCGCTCCACACGGAAGGAGCCGAGGGGGAAAAGGTCTATGTGATGGGAATAGGGTGACAGTGATTTCAACTATTCTAAACGTTATTCTAGACGTCGGATGGGCACGCAGGCAGAGAGGGGGATAGAGATAGAGTGACTTACCTCAGCTTTGACTTCCTCCACCAGCCTGGCTTGTAACCACACGGCGCTCCGATCGCGCAGCCACTAGAAAAACGGCGAGAACAAGAGAGAGTAGCTGTGAGCCGGGGGCAAGTGAGAGGAATGCTCGGTACAGACTTGGAGAGGAGGAGAGAGAGAGCGACGCGAGCAGAAAGGGGAGGGCTTGGAGGAGCGCAGAGGAGAGAGAGGGAGGAAGCGAGCACTTGTTTCTCCGATGACTTAATTGTGTGTTTCAGATAGGGCTGCCATGACTCGGCTTATGTTGGAAAAATGGAATCAAAAGCAATAAAAAACCCACAATCTCAAATCTAAGACGATATCACAGCATGGCAGACGTCTGATGAGTTTCAATGTTGAGGTATGAAGATGTTTAGACATTCACTAAAAAAGTTCCAGATTCCGTTTAGAATTATTTCATTAATTAGTGGCTGAGTTGGTCAGAGATTGGCGGGGCTCGTGGTGCAGATTGGCAGCCTCATATCCGTCAGTCTGTCCCAGGGCAGAGGAGTGAATGAATAAAGACGACAGAGAAGCTTGTAAACTACAGCCATTACTATTATACAAGACTCCTGAGTAACACGGTGATCATTTGCTTTTAAAATACTGTTGACATCTAATCATCCATCAGTCTTATTCCGCTTATCAATTGCCTGGTGGGGCAGAAGTCGAAGCTGGCCAGATCACTCTGTACCAGACCCTTATGGCTCCTCCCGCAGGTGGTGCGTCCACAGGAGGACGACCCCACAATGCTCCTTCAGGCTGTATGACGTCTAATCACATTAGTACTATCAGTTAACACCATTTTCTGACATCTCATAGGAGAAAACAATGATAATGATGTCTGCCTGAGGCAGGCTCCATTCACGGCAGCTGAGGTTCAACGGGTGTCATCTTGTGAATATGCAAGTATGGCCTGAATTAAGGTATGCTACAGGCTATTGTTTTCCTAATAGCTTACTTAACTAGCATATAGAATAGATTTGCTTCATGTACATACCAATTACCTTCATTGGGGAGCTTGGTGCAATAGCTTTTTTCGTTTTCCATTCAATCATCAATATAAACACAATGATTGCATTTGTCAGAGACAATATGCCAAGAAAAAAAAAGGTTTAGGTGAAGCTCTACACACAATTTGTGAAAGAACGATGGAAAGCGACTATGTTAGTGCCATGCTATTATTTATAGTCATGATATTGTATCTTTTCTAATACCTTCAGCTGTAACAAACACTTGAAAGGAATATGAAAAACGGTGCTGCAATAGAAGACTTTTCTTTCTTTATATAGGATTTTCAATTGCATAATGTGAAATGCTGCATCATTTCCAAGAAGCCAAACCAGAAGCTCAACTTAAAGGGCCCAGTAGATACTAAATCTGACGTTTGAACTTTTAACATGTTACAATACAAAAACATACCAAGAGTTGTTGTGTTTTTTCATTCCTGCATGTTTGAGCAATCCACCATATCACATCACAACAAAAAAGTTGTTAGCCATTAACATTAGTTGAAACTGCTTAACACTCCTTTGTGCCAATAAAGGCTTTTTACTACATGTACTGTATATGATCAGAAATAAGGTTTCAGTCATGTTTACCCGTTTTCCACAAATATACACAATGTAAAACTCCACTGCCAAGATTTCCAATTATCCTAAAAAGCCAGGATTATGTGGGACATTTATGCACGACAAAGGATAAAACTGAGGCAATTTTTCACATAGTGTGCACTATAGGCAAAGCATATATAAAGGATTAATGAAGCATGTAATGTCCGCATCAAACCCACACCATTGCTCCTAACTATCAGTCAGAGGATGGACAGTGACCTGAGCCGCATCGCCCACACACTACTCTCTGCGTATAACCTTATTAAAGCTTTCGGCACATCCAACACTGGCTGATGTGAATTGCACTTCAGAGGGCTGTGGAGAGGACCGTATACATGCTGGAGAGGCTGCACATAGTATGCTCTGGGGTAGCGTACAAGGACAGAGTCGGACTATGGAAACTAGGCAACAAAATGTGATAAGACAGATGGATAGAAATGTAAACATAATTCAAGCTCGCCACAAACACTCTGCTGTGATCAATTATATTAAACCAGTTAAATAACATGCAGTAAGGAAAGTGCATTACTACAGTAAAGTAATATAATAACCAAAAGTATCAGGTTGACCAGTGAACACCACTGTAAACTCAAAACTGTCAAGGAGTCTGACTAAAAACACGGGAGAAAAATGCAGGTAAAAATGGGAACAACGTTGTGGCCTACATCTGAATTTAGGCAAAGAGTGTGGGGTTTTGTTTTTGGTGCAGAACAGAGCACATGACAGGGAGCTGACAGTTCGAGTTGTGTACATGTTTGATCATGCTAATTTCTCTGACATCTCGTCTCTTGAGTCAGTGCTGTGAAATCATTAAAAGCGCCAGGCATCTGTGTGGTCCTCTGCACGTTTGGATCATTATATCAATGGAGTTGGATCAAATTATCCCCCCGCGCCTCACTCGTGATTTTAGACTTGCCTTTTTAAATACCATCGTGTTCCTGCAGGGTTTGATGCAAATTAGAAGTCAGGTTAGATTCAGAGCCTACTGGGAGTAGCAACAGCTGGAAAAGGCAGACAGTGGTATTTCCCTTGACCACAAGCTGCGACAGTAGCATTTAAGATGAGTGGCAAGACATTCATTCCTATAGCTGAAACACATCCCAGCTGCTTTGGGCCTGAGATGAGGGAAGGCACTGTGCAATGGTAGATTTGTTGCAGAAATATGACGCTGTAATAAGCCCACTAAACAATTTTTCATGTTTGTATTGATGAACCATAGATTACAGGTCACCCTACACACTGTACATAATAGGGCTTTAATAATTACAGATTTTTAAAGGTCAACTTATCTGTGTGAAAGTCAAGTTGACTAGTTGTACGATGACATATTGACAGAGGAGGAATAACGCCTCATCTACATTGAGTATATTATGTCCACAGCCCGTTTTTTTACGCAAACCATGTAACAATGTAGGCTCACATGTAAGCAAATGCCATTATTTCCTAGGAAATGTTAAGAAACATCACAGAGGCTCTCCCGGCTGTGGGTCTGTCCTCTCCAGTCTCTTCTCCTCCGCTTGTCTCGTCACTCCTCTCTCTTCCGGCCCTCCTCTCAGTACTTCTCTCTACTCAGATCATCCTCCTCGTGTATCCAAGGTCTGAAGCAAATGTGCTTTCGGTCCCCGGAGTGTTCAATAGAAATAAAAAGGTTAGCTCGTAGTTGATTCCGTGTGAATGAGTCCCTGTGACAGTGGAGAGCCTGTCTCGGCTTTAGCTCGCTCGTAACGGCTGAATATGTCAGGAAGAGATGCGGGAAAAACTTTATCCTGGAGCACTAAGTTTGTTTATTATTATTGTTTGTTTATTGTCCCACCGAAACACAGAAAGGGGTTCCGCCCTGACATTAACGTTAAAACTAGACAATTATCCCGTGTTTTTCCAGACACACAGCCGTTTAAAAATTAACAACTTGAATTAAAGTTCACTGTAACATTAATGATGTACAGTGGTGTAGAATGAAAAACTAATATATATATATATATATATATATATATATATATATATATATATATATATATATATATATATATATATATACACACACACATACATACACAGCATACAATTAGGACTAAATAAATATATGTCAGTTAAAAGCTAAGCTAAAAAGGTGAGTCTTGAGCCTGCTCTTAAATACCTGAACGTTCTCTGCGGTCCTGAGCTAACATGTCCAAGGGAGATTAAAAAATGACTCCAAACACAACTCCAGGTATGTTTTTGATGGAGGAAAAACATTGCAACATGGTCCGTTTTGCAAATATAATCCCTCCCTTTAATTCACATAATTTTTTATGTGGCGGTGGAGCAGCAGTTAGCGCTCGTGCTTCACAGCTAGAAGGTCCCGGGTTCGATTCCCACCTGGATGGGCTTTTCTATGGAGAGATGGCATTTTCTCCCCATGTCTGTGTAGTTTTCCGCCGGCTGTTCTAGTTTCCCCTACCACTAAAAACATTACAATAAACCAAGATGAATGAGAGTGTGACAGTGTGCGTGTGGGACGATGGATGGAAATTAGCCCATAGCTACAATCCGGTGTGGCGTGTTTACATGCATGAGACCCATGTGTGTTCATTAAAATGCACTGTCCCGACCATATAAACCGATAAATACAATTATGAAAAACTCATAGAATGACATAACTCATTAGTCTCTCTGCCCCTCCATCTTATCCATAGTCCCTTTGCACAATAATGTCAAGGTGGTCACAAATGAACATAGATCTCTTTCCCTGTGATGCGTTTTATTCCAGGTCAAATCCTTGAAACACATTGGTTTAATTGTAGCGGTTATTGAGCCTACCACACCACTCCGCACCATGGTAACTGAAGTGAACTAGTAACAGATGTAACGTTACCATAGCCACATGAAGAGTTCAACAGTCTCACCCCACGCCTCAGTGCATTACACAGAAGTCCTCCAGTATAGAGGGAGGCATGAGAAGCGTGAAGGTGTGTAGAGGCAAAGGGTGGGAACAGAGAGACAGTAAGAGGGAGGTGTTGGAGTGGGCTGGAGAAGTGAGTGAGTGAGTGGTGGAGCAGTAAATTGGCATTGTGTAACAAGATACCACACATAGCTGTTGTGCTGCATTCAGTGAGTAAGGCTTTGGTGTGTGTCAAACTCCGTCATGTGTCCTCCTCTGTGAGGGGACCCTTCAGGGGGGCTCCATACAACATGTTGCTCAAGTATATAGTAGTACAGATAAACTTTAGATACATCTTATATAAATTTTGAATAGTCGGGGTTCTTCTGTGTCTATATCTCATCTTATTTAATACTAAATAACAATATAATGTGATGCCATCTGAAAATTGAATAACACATGCACTTTGGATGCTTTGTATGCAACCACAAAGAGGAGGAAACTATACACATTTATTTTTAAGGATCCAGCCATATGGATTGGACTTCACACGACATTAGCTCTGGGAGAATCAGAATCAGGAGTGTTCCTTTGTTTTTACATTATGCATAGAATATGATAATTAGATATTATGAAGTATTAAAACAGGTGTTCTTAATACTAAAACAATCTAAAAGGACACTTTCTATTGCCTGGCAAATCCAGAATGATCCCCGTCTGTATCGTTTATACACATGGATATATCATCCTGGGCCCCACGCCCTCGTTCGCTGCACATGAAAACTCACAACAGTCCCGTGCAATCAGATTTGTTTATTTGCAGTCACGTGTTGTTCACGTATTGGGACGTGGAAGTCCCCTCAATAACAATCCACGGATGGTGCACGGTAGGCCGAGAGTTTTTTCCCCAATCGGAAATACATGAACAAAAACAAATTAACAGTCGGTGAGTTTTGTGTTTACAACCCTAGAATAACCCACTAATAACATCGCAACAACAACACATGCCCACCCGTCGCTGATTGGCACGGTCACAGAATAGGGGTTGAGCCATTCAGCTAACCGTTTTAGGCACAAATCAAACCTGCAACGCTGAGGAGGTTCAGGCCCCAAAACATGGGAAAACAAACTTATGAGACTACAGTATAAACACATTGACTTTCCAACAAGGGGAAACATCCTGGATCTGGGTTAAACCACCAAAAAAGGAGCGTACAAGGCAGACCCCCTCCCCCATCTTGGTGCCTCGGACCACATAACTATTCTGTTACTGCCAGCATACAGGCCACTAGCTGGGTCACTAAACCGGTTCGGAAACAGATTCAAGTGTGGAGTAACAACTCTTTAGAGAAACTCAAGGACTGCTTTCACACAACGGATTGGAATATGTTCAAGCAGGCTGCCATTCACAATATCACTGATCTCCAGGAGTATACAGAGACTGTCAGTGCCTACATCACCAAGTGCACTGAGGATGTTACAGACTCCAAGACCATCATTATCAGGTCCAACCAGAAACCTTGGATTACAAGTGAAGTCCTCAGGCTCAGGAGGGTCCGGAATGCTGCCTTCAAATCTGGTGATAAGGAGAAACTGCGGACAGCTAGGGCCAACCTGTCCCTAGCATAAAAAAAGCCAAGAAGCAGTACACCAAGAAGATAACTGATCACTTCAGAGACAGCAGAGACACTCAGAGTCTGTGGGAGGGGATAAAGACCATCACAGACTATAAACCTCCTCGACAAACCTGTGACAGTGACACCTCTCTGTTGAACGCCTCTAGATTAATTCTTTGCTCGCTACGAGGCACTCAACAGAACCCCGGCACAAAAGTCAACACCCCCTCCTGAAGACCAGGTGTTGAAGCTATCTCCAGAGAGTGTGAGAAGATCTCTGAGCAGGATCAACGTACGTAAAGCACCGGGTCCAGACAACATACCAGGTCGTGTACTGAAAGGTTGCGCTGATGAACTCACTGAAGTCTTCACCGACATTTTGAACACATCTCTGCAGCAGGCTGTGGTCCCAACGTGCCTCAAAGCGACCACCATCATTCCGAAGAAGTCACCACCATCCTGCTTTAATGACTACCGCCCAGTAGCACTCACTCCAATTCTTATGAAGTGCTTCGAGCGGCTCGTCATGGAACACATCAAGGCCCAATCTCAATTCTCTTTTCTACCCCTACCCCTTCCCCTAGCCCTAGCCCTTGCCCTTTCCCTACACCCTGAAACCAAGGGCTAAGGGCGAGGGTTGAAAATACCACCCTAAGAAATGGGACAGCCCTCCATTTGACTGCATTTACTATTAACACAGATGATTAAGGTTATGTAAAAATAAATAAATAAATAAACAAAATAAAAGCAAGCCTACTTGTCTATAGAGCATGTTTCTACTGAACCAGTTTATCACTTGACTGATGCTGTTTTGTAACACCTAAACAACAGGACTCGGTCTCAGCCCAAACCCTACAGATTTTCATCTGCTACATTCTCCTTCCACCTGTCCGTGTGTTGCAGCTTCTACCGCGGGTCGCTGTGGCTGCAGCCAGAGCTGCGAGAGATCAGCCCATCCGCTCCTGTAGCGCACTCAGCGGGGACAGTCAGAGGATAGGCACCCACAGCCTCGGCTCTGAGCCCCGGGCCTGAGCGGAGGCTGCCGAGGTGCGCTCAGACCGGGGACAGACCGCCTCGGACCCGGGCTCAGAGCACAGCGGCGCGGGGAGAAATCGAGCGCAGCAGCGAGGCACTGAACCCCGTGTGTCATGTCAATAGCGACGTATCGAAAGTTTGGGATGGGAGCGTTCGCAGCAGCAAAGCGAAAACGTAGAACTGACACGTTTATAGCAATAGACTGTTTTAATTGTTGCACAAAGCGAACAAAGTCATGAACGAAGCGTTCTGCAACTTCATAAAAGTTGTAAGAGTGCTTAATGATGATATTCGTGAATTCATTTCGCAGCTTATTTCCGTGTTTTGTCAAACTCCTCCTACCCCTTCGTCTGAAGTGTGCATCTGAAAAACCCTCGCTGGAAGGGCTATGTGGCCCTCTCCCTCACCCCTACCCCTACCCCTCACCGCAAAATAGAATTGGGACACCCCTTCGTCTCTCGTGAACGCGCACAACGAAGGGAAAGGGCTAAGCGGAGGGCTACGGGGGAGAATTGAGATTGGGCCCAAGTCTGTTCTCCCTCCCACCCTGGACCCATACCAGTTTGCTTATCGGTCCAATCGCTCAACTGAAGATGCCATCTCCACTGCGCTTCATTCAGCCATCACTCACCTTGAAACAAAGGACTCTTAGGTTAGAATGCTGTTTTTCGACTTTACCTCAGCATTCAACACTATAATCCCACAGCAGCTACTACACAAACTGCTCCACCTGGGGATTTACACATCACTGTGTAACTGGCTGCTGGACTTTCTGACGGGGAGACCACAGGCTGTACGTGGCAAGTCCTCCAGAACCATCACACTGAACACGGGTGCTCCCCAAGGCTGTGTGCTGAGCCCCCTCCTGTTCACTCTGCTGACCCATGACTGCGCTCCAAAGTACGACTCAAACCTCTTCATCAAGTTTGCAGATGACACAACAGTGGTGGGTCTCAACAACAACAGAGACGAGTCAAACTACAGGAGCGAGGTGAGCAGTCTGGCCACATCTCTAAATGTGGAGAAGACAAAAGAGATTGTTGTGGACTTTCGAAGAGTGCGGGTCCAGCATGCTCCTCTAACAATCAACAGTGCTGCAGTGGAGAGGGTGACCAGCACAAAGTTCCTGGGTGTGCACATCACAGAGAACCTTTCCTGGACCATGCACACTACATCACTGGTCAAGAAAAGTAATCAGCGTCTCTACTTTCTCCGCAAGTTAAGAAGAGCCAGAGTCCCAGCCTGCGTTATGTGCAACGTCTACAGAGGGACTATAGAGAGCATCCTGACCAGCTGCATCACTGTGTGGCACAGCGCCAGCACTGCCTCCTGCCGAAGGAGCCTCCAGCGCATCGTGAGAGCAGTGGAGAGGATCTACGGAGCCCCTCCCCCCTCCATTAAGGACATGTACTGTACTCCACCCGTCTCACCCGCAAAGCCGTCAGAATCACCAGGGACCCTACGCACCCATCACACAGTCTCTTCAAAGTAATGCCTTCAGGGAGGAGACTGCGGAATCTAAGGCCAGATCCAGTCGACTGAAGAACAGTTTCATACACAAGGCCATCGGGAAGCTGAAGTCTTCCCTCACCCCCCGCTCCACAATCAAGGATGAGAGAAATATTTCATCACATGGTTTGACAAATGAAAAATCTTGACATGAACTCAAGAACAACTTAATGCAGGTAAAAAGTTGCCCATTTCCACTGATGATGCCAAAGTCTGAGGCCATTACAAACTTTGGCTAGTTGTGGCCAGACACCAGTGACCAGTTGTTTATCTTAACTACTACAGTGTATTGGTCATACCTATTTTAGATCTCAGCTGTAATCCATAAAAAATACTATTGTTTGTTGCATTCTGTCAATTGAAGCAACTTTTTTTCTCCTTTTAGATGTGTTTGAGTTGGATGCTTGCAGAAGTTATAACTTCAAGTTGCAACAAACATGTATAGAAAGAAAGAAAGAAGAAAGAAAATCCTATAAAGCAAAAACAGTCTTCTCAGCACCTTACAATCACCACTGAGGGTCTGTGCATTTCTAACACATAATTTTCATAATTATTCTGTGCACTAAGGAAGTAATGCCTCTACAGCTTTTTATCTGAGGGATTTAAGGTGCATTTTCACCAGCGCGCAGGGGTAGAATTACATCACTGGAGGTCCTTGGTGAAGAATGCACCGACTGTATCCTGTAGTTATTCATTACAGCAATGGTTAGGTCTGTGTCAACAAGGCTATGATGAATTTTGGTGGTTTCAGTTATAATGACTGGACCGGCCGGGCGTTAAAAGCCATCAGTATGGTCCCAAAATTCTCAAGACAATGTTACTCAAACCTGCTCGAAAGGCTGCCAAACAACTCACAGCATATTTTTCATGTGGGAACAACATTGTAACATGATAAAAGCTCTCAATTCAGTTTTGCGCAATATCCCCCCTTTAAGTCAGCAAAAAAAGTATATTTTTCCAAGTGTCTGACAAAGCAAGTATAATAAACTAGTCATTTGTGGTCTCTGATATCCAAAGTCTGTTTCACAATTTAAAAAAATATCATTACCCTTTTTCCTGGGCTCACAGGACACTTACTGTAGTAATTTACACACTTATCTTCTCTCTAGTCATGTTAACGAAAACCACAAGACTGTCTTATTTTCTCCACTAAGGCTTAGCAAAACAGATGTCTAGACAGAATGTTAGTGCATTTAATCTAGATTTGAAGGGAAAGTCCTTATTTAAACCACACTATTCCTGCCCAGATCCATCATTCCAATGGGAGCGCTTACTCATCTAATCTGGAGGACAGCTAAAAAAAAAAAGCCCGTGCTGGCCATTTCACATCACCTACTTGGAGATTTCTGGATGTCATTGTTTATTATTAGGCTTCGACCATTTCCTGCTTTTCTACCGCGGCCAGAATAGTGTCAAGTGATGGATTTAGAGAGAGGGGGAGAGAATCTTGGCTGTAATGTACGTAATCACAAGCACTTGCATTTGTAAAAAGAAAAAGGTTGCAATCGATCCGCAGTGATCCTATTAGAGGGTGGCTGGGGACATCAAACGCTCGACACAAAAAGCCTCAGCGGTGTCCAGTATTGTCGCATTATCAGTCGCTCCTTTCTCTACATTGTTTGCCTCTGTCACCGAGCTCCGTCAAGCATCTGCTTACATCACCGGCGCTATCTGCGAGGTGAAAGTTCTCAGACGCGCGACAAAAGAGGGGGACACACGAGGCACGGCACAGAGGTAAATTAATATCGGTTACCATGGCGATGGGAGGAAACTGAAGAAGCGGTGAAAGAAAGTGAATTGATTGTCCGTGAGTGTGCATCTTTCTAATCCTGCTATCTGTCGTGGCGGCTGTCCATGTGCAATGACTTGGGAGTCTGGGTGACGGGTCGTGGCTATAACTGGGCCAAAGATAAACAGTGATGGGTTACACAAACAATCATTTATTTTATGAAGTAATTTTAGCCATGGAAAATGTAGTTTGCGCATCTAATGCAATAACAGCATGGGGGACTGTAGCCAACCTTGGCTGTAGCAGCTTTGCTTCATGCCAGAGTTCATGTTATTCAAACAGTGTCAGAATAATAAAACTAGAAATATATCACAAAATAAGTTTGCTTCTCAGCATTATGTACACGGGAAGATTTTACAATAGTCACATCATATACTGTACGAGCGATCATGTCGTCACATACAGGACATGAATGTTTTATTATTTCAATGATGGGCAAAAACACTGTTCATAAACAGATCAGTTTCCCTTGCATCAGCTGTTAACCTACTGCCTCATTTCTTATTTCAACAAAATTATGCCATAAGCCACACCCTCGCAAATTGTAATTGAATGACACTCGAAATTGAACTTTTCAGTTGGCTTTATTAAGATGATAATTTAGTTTTACAAAGGGTTAGGGCTAGGCGTTAAGGTTATAACAATGTAGGGAGCAACTGGGTTGAAAAAAAGAAATTCACTTGCCCACCATTCAAAACATCCAGTGAAAATCGAGAAAGACTCGCTCGTATAGTCATATACAGTATATGAAGCTTGTGCTCCTAGTGGTGCTACAATAACGGCTCAACCCAAGTTGCCTTTGCTGCATGGACACGAGTAAAAGTTTGTGTTGACACCCCAAGCTCAGAAAGTCCAGAACTCCAAAACACCCTCCAGAATATCACCACAGCAGCAGAAACCCCCGTCTCTTCAGCCTCTCCATCTCCTTCAAAACAACCAGTATCTAAGTCTAGGGGAAAGGTATTTTTCCAAGTAAATCCACAATTGTTTCTCATTATATCAAAGCTGATGTCTCCCTGCTAGGATCTAAGCGTCAAAGTCTGTTCTATAATCATCATTGTCTGAATCTGAACAGAAAACCTCAATGTTTTGATAAAAAGTGGTGAAATATGGCCCTATAAAGTCAACATCACCCTAACTTTAAAACTACAGACTACAGTGTGAGTGTGCAGTGCTGTCAAGGTCAGTGGGGGATTTGCAGAAACCAAAAGCAAACAAAAGTACTCAGCGGGGTCGGATAACCCTTGTAAAAATGGAAAGATGATTAAACATTGAGTGAAAACAAGAGAGTCTGGGCTATGTATCTCGTACGGAGTCTGGATTATGCATGGTCATACCCAGCTATGTGCAAAGCTACATTGCATTACCATACCATTATGTTATATATAAAGTAAAGAGTTAAGTAGAAAAAGTGCTCATACCGTTGGAATTCCCGGGCAATCGAGCCAGTCAGCGTAAATGGCACCGAGGGTGAGGCCTTTTCTGGAACACAATGGGCCCAATGTTAGCATTATTACTATTATAACGGTGACTGTTACTGCTATGAAAACACAACGCTGGAAAAATACTGAGAGGCTCATGGCACACCTCAAACTAAACCAATGGGCACACCTACGACTGAGACGACCTAAATGTATGGCCATGTGTGTTCTACGGGTTACATACAATGTACAAACAAAGCACATGAGCCAAAAGAAGAGGAAATTGTCATACATCATTCACAGTGCAAACACAGTGAGAGCAGCTAAACACACACAGTTCAGGCAAGTCCACACGCAAGCACCTACCTTCCCCGTCATCATCAATTTTGCCTTATAGGAAAATTCCACATTCGAAAGCCATTACGCTACATTAGTCTTGTCATGTAGTGCCAATTACAGGGGATAAATAGATTCTTTCTTTGGTGTTTTTTTCCTCTGGTCGTTCAATCAGACTTTGCTGTGGAGTGCGACGGTAATTACAAGCCAAAACTATTAATTTATTCCTAATCAGATGTTAGAGGAAGGGCAAGGGTTTATGGATGGATACAAGAGTTTGCGGCAATTATTAGCTGCGGTGTAATGACTGGGTGCCTGTCAGACACAGGCAGACAGCATAAGCGAGCAATTCAGAAAGTCTTGTAAATAATATTTCATCTCATTTTGCGTCCGTGCACCGTTATCGCTGGTAGCTGTGAATGGGGAAGAAAGCTGCTTTCAAGTTTTTCAGACATTGGTCCAAAACTAGTCAGTCCCAATCACTTCCTCTTCTGCTGGAGCATCGTTAATTCCTTTTCCTCAACACTGGCTTCTATGTGCTTGACATAGAGCACTGCAATGTCTGTCTTTCTCTCCATTTCTGCACTTTTTCGGAAAGACTTGTGTTGTCGGTGCATAACAGGTTGCCGTTTTGAACCTTGAGGTAAGGAAAATATGATATGTTTTAAGTTATGAGTGGCACACTGTAAAAGTCTTTGTCTGGCCAATTCTCTTATCCTGCTTATGTGGTCATCACCTTGATTGAGGTTTTCCCTCTAGTACGAGAGCATGGAGCGCCCTAAAACATGGATAAATTAAAGTCAGCCGTATCTTGGCTGAAGGAAGTAATCCTGTATTCAGCTCATAGAGAACATCTGCTGCTCTGATATGGAGACACTATGTGGGCGGATTACAGGGGATTATGTCAGCATACTTTCTTGTGTGGCAAACAAAACCCTAATGCACTTAATACATCACCTGACCTGTCGCACACTCTGGGTAATAGGACTAAAACACAAATGCGCTTTAGGTCTCCGGAGCGCACAGGAGTCCCACTCGCATTTTCATGTTGCTCCGCTAATCTTGTTTTAATCTATTGGTTATTACCTTAATGGCGTTTGGATGAGAACCTACTGCTGTTTGATGCCTGGAAAATGGCGGTTTCCTGTTAGCGGGCAATCAATAACGCCGCTGTGGAGTTAAAAAAAGCCAGCTCTCTCTTGGAGTGTGTTGTTTACCAAAATAAGCGTCGGATACACACAATATCGAGCGTCATCAGGAGTGCTCTCTTCGCCGGGAGAAATGGCACTTACACAATGACGGAGAGGAGAAGGGGACGAAAAGTCAAGCTGAAGAGGAGGTTAATGAGCCAATCAGGGGAAATAGAGAAGTGAGTGAGTGAGGGGAGGGAGGAAGGGAAGGATGAGGGGAGTAAATTGAGGAGGAGAGCAGGAGGAACAGCTATCCTTTTACACATGGATTACTGTGGGAGTGGATGGGAGTGCCGCCGTTGCTGCTGGGAGCCATGTTTTCACAGTGGGACGTACGCAGTGTAGCAGAACCAAAGCCAAATTAGCACACGCCCAAGAACTAATTTCATGTATTCTCCCAGAAATTAATGAGAATAAAAAATTAAAGAAAAACAATTATTTTAAAGTCGGGGCTTTAGTTTCTGCTAGTAATGAGAAAAAATCTCTTAAAAAGTTGCTATGCTGTAGAAACAGGCTTTGACTTTTGGATGGTTAAAATGTGCCAAAGGGCGGTAGCTGCATTTTGACTCAGCTCCGCCTCGTAGATCAAAGTGGGCGAAGACAATTCCACATTCCGAACAGTTGGACACAAGGTTTAGAGTTATTTGTATATTCTAGGTTTATAAACTGGCTTTAGACAACACAAAAAAGTGGTTTCAGTTAATTAACATTCCATTGAAGTTGTTATTATTTCAGATGGTAATCAAAGAATGGAGTTGTATCAGGACCTGATCAGTTTAACCTCTTAACCCCCACCTGAACCGAGCACATTTTCTCCAGTTTAGCTTTACCCAAATCTAAAAGTTTCTTGAACAAAGCGTCGAAATAGCAATGAAAACGAGGATAAAAATCCAACCGAAAAAGTGACAAAAAAAGCAAAAAAAGAGCCACAAAAAAGTGACAAAAAGACACAAAAGAGTGCCAGAAAAGCAACAATAACACAATAAAAAATAAGCGACAAAAATATGTCGGAAAAGTGACTAAAACAAGACGAAAAAAAGATGAAAACATGACAAAAACCGTAGGCCTTAGCTTTACACTGGCCTATAGGCTATAAGCTAAAGTTGAGAAGCTTTTAAATTTGTAACTTGTTTACCTTAATAAATCCTTTTCGTAGTGTTAAGTGTTAATGAGATTATTGGGGGAGTCTTTCATCTCCCCTGGTGTCTCCGGCCTGAAAACCACAATTGCAACTTTCCCTGCCACCGGGTCGGAGGCCCCAACACACACTAATGGCATCACGAAGAAGAAGCTACCGTAACAGGCTAACGGGCAAAGCTAACTGCGGGCTAGCGCCACTTAAACAGTATTTACAGCCAAGTTTGGAAAAAAAAAATCTATTGTGTAATTGGATGTACAATATCCCTCTCTCCCTTTGTCTTTTCTGTCAGCGTAGTATTTACTCTCACGGACAATTAATGAGTAAAAATCCATGCAACATGCTACGACACCTGCACTGGCGCTTATGGCCTCTGGGGCATGAGTTACTTAGTTCTGCTTTAAGGCGGATAAATCTTCTAGTTGGCTGCCTTTAGTCAACATCTTCCAGCAAAGTTACAAGTCCAGTCTTATGAAAGCAAACACACTATAAACACACTATAAAAATAACTGTAATTAAATGCTTGTATTTTATTGTATTCATTGGGGGAAATGTTACACAGTGTGCCTTTAAATAACATAGGTGTGATGGATATATAGTGTACCTAAACAACTCAAATCAGCTTCTACATTTGAATTAATTTTTCATGCCGTGGTCTAATGTCTCCATAGCTACTCAAAGTATTTTCCCAGCGTGATTTATTATGAACCAATTACCCCAGAGCCATTAATCACTGTGTCGTACATACCTCTCAATATCAGGAAAGGTAAACAGCAGCATTTTCAGGAAGTCCTGTCCAAAACAGAGACACAAACAAAGGCATGTTAGCAGACGTGCGAGGAGAGCTAAAGAAAGGGAAAGGTGTAACTGATCTGAAGACGGGAGGAGTGCAAGGTCAACCGGTGTTTAGACTTGATCCATTATTTAGAGTGCGGGCTGTGGTGTGGCGCTGAGGAAACAGTAGCCAGGTGGAACTCATCCCATGTCAAACACAGCAACATCCAGGTGCGATGGCTCAGCTGCCCGGGCCCCAGAAGAGCCGGCATATGCCAACAGCTAACGCGCCAATTTAAGATGCAGCTGCAGCCGCTGGAGCTATTGTAACACCAGGCTCCCAATTAATTTATGGAAATAACATGGTGCCTTAGAGACAGGTCATATTAAAGAGGTTCAAATTTGAGCTTTATTAACGGGCTCTCTGATGGCTGCGAGTCAACACGCTACGCTGGCCGTTTAAGTTAATTGAGTGGAAATGAGGTCCCTGCGCAGACTTACCTGAGAGAGAATGAGCTGTCCGTGGGATTTATTCACAAACACCCGGAAAAAGTCCAGAAAGTGTTGCTCCCCGACTTGACTGGCCAGGAATCTGAGAAGGAAGTAGCCCTGTGAAACAGAACATTATTTGACTTTAAGTGGAGATTAAAAGTCTCATTATGCTATAATTTACAGAAAAACAAAATAACTACAAAACCTTACAAACATGTTCTTGTTTTATTTTACTCTATTCAAACAGCATTCCAAATGGTGTGAGAATTAAGTTTCTTCCCCTACTTTCCTCACTGCAATTCTTTTCAATTTCCTTCCACCAATAGTCTCGCACCTTGAGGTAATGGACTTGCATGAATGTTTTGTCCGGGTTGAGCGCGTGTTTGACGGTTGACGATCCGGACTCGCTGACCTCGCCAGTGCTGTCCAAGTTGGGTCTGCCAAAAGAACAGGAAAGCATTGGCTGATGAGTGGATAGTAAGATAAGAACTGAAATTGTCTGATATTTAGCAAACACGAAACAGACACAATCTTGACTATAACGAATAGAACTATTGTCAGACGTTTATGTCTAAAAGTAAGTAGAATTTTGTCAAAACTTTACTACTTTATAAACAATGAGCTCTGCAATGCATGATGGAGGGCACTTGCTACGACCAGACTTGTATTTCATCCCATTTCTGAAGTCGGCTGCAGAGAACCATCTACACGGTCTGTGTGTCAGCGACTGTAAATCCAACCGGCTCTTTGACTGGGGAGCATGTCTTTACCAAGATGCACCGCCTTGCTTTAGGCAGAAATTCTGATTTATAGGAGGCAGGCTGCAGTGTTTATGTGACCTCAAGGCGCTGCAGGCTGACTTTACCAGCCATGACGCTCTTTAAGCCAACGGCAAAATGCCCCAATCTGCAAGAAAAGATGTTATTATTCCCCATCTCGTAGATCCACGGACTTGGCATGGGTTCAACCTGGGCTATAGACCTTATTGTGCAGTATATATATAAGGTAATTTTCATACCCCATAATTTATTCCTATGGTAAGTTTCAGAGTAGCATCTTTACAGATAGAAAAGTTTACTTTATATGACTTTGGTATCAGACTGCTACATAATAATATGGGATATTAAAAGAGGTTAGAAAGATTGCTGAATCCGCAGCTTATCATGTACTATAAATAAATAACACACTTTAGCCAAATGCAAATCAGCCTTTCACCTGACATGAACACACAAACTAAGTGAACAGAGGCCAACAGAGGGGGATAGGACAGCGCCATGATAGTTGCAGTTAGTGCTATTGATTGGCCTGAGCAGATTAACTCAGTGTGTCGATGGGAAGGCCTTGAAGGATCACCCGCTCTGCCCCGTCGATACACCAGGCGCCTTCTCTGACGATCGATGCCCCCTTCATCACCACGCACGGTCCGGAGGTCTAGGAAACACAGCCACGCTCTCCTGCCACATTCTCCCGTCATGTACCAAGTGGGCTGCAACGAGTCGGTCAAATATTTGTAGGAATTGCGCAGGCGAGGGTAGAATAACATAACGGTAGGAGGAGGAATAGGTGGACAAGGGGTGTTTCAGTGAGCTCATGAGGAAGACATCAGGCTCCAGGAATTTGGAAATCGAGCCGGACACTGTTACAAGGATTTGCATCATGCGCATGGAGGGAGACGCATGTGTCATACAAATGTGAACAGACCATGACTTTCAAAATACAAAGATGCTTCACGGATTTCTCTGTGACGTTTACCAGAGTGCGGGCAGGTGTTTTGAGTGTGGAAGAGGGAGACATAACACTGGCTTACAAAGAACTTCTTTGTGAGGCGTCTAAAAACATTGCTTTAGACATTTTTTTTTGCAATGCTGAATCTGAAAATGACATCTATTTGTTCTGTATCAGGTCAGGCTTTTGTGCCAAGGGGATTTTCCAAGCCATTGTTAGTGAACACTGGTTCACAAAATAGGAAATTTCTTTGGTGCAAGATGAAACATTTAACATAAAACTATTAACTAATATCAACTAAATATTTCATGGTTGAAACCTTAAAAAGTCGATCTTGCATAACAACCTTTAAATGTGGTACAATCTCCTGACCGTCCAGTCTTAAATCACCGTGTTTGGAAATGATTGGAAAGTGTAACCTAGAAATTTGAGGGTTAATTTGTTTGTATCATGCATCTAGTATTTCCTGCCTGTAATTCAGTAAGATGTCTTCCCTTTTCGGTGCTCTGTCCGGCCCGTGGCCTGCAGTGACCGTGTCTGTCTGCTGCAGCTGATAAGATGAAATAGACTGTTTTTAAGACAGCAGGACGTGCCGTTTCCCTGGGAAATTAAGTGTGTGTGTGCGTGTGTGTGTGGGACATGTATTTATACCATCACAGGGACATAAACTCTTCTCAGACGCATGGAGCCTGGATGTCTTGAGGTCTGGGAGATTATTTGCAACAAAATACAAAGTCATTAGGGAGTAATATCATGGACTTGGAAGCTGTGCATTATGGAATCCATAATGTAATTAGTAGAAAAAACAGCCAAGTGAGGAGAGTGCATAAAATGTAGCCCTTACAAAATGTACTGGTGAACTTGTGATTTTCTTTAGCATAGGCAGTGAGATTGAGGTGAAATTAAGGGACTATTAAATGAATTATTGGATTGAATAGCGCTTCAGTGAACATGAGATAAATTAAGACTGTTGTGACTTGTTACCACTGATATCATTTTATAAATCTATATCCCAAAGTGGCTGTTGATGAATTTAGCCCATGCTTGATGACAACGGTACCTGATTTTATTCCATGTTATGTCCTTTTTCACATTCAGGGAACACTGAAAATTACAATTTCCAAGTTCAGATCAGTGTCGTCAATTCCACTTGTTAATAAGAGTATTGGATATTTCCAATTAACTTTCAAAAAACTATTGTGGATCTGCAACTGAGATTTGCCATTAACAACTACAAAAAACTAAACAAATTTCAACTTAAGTTTGATTAGTTATTCCACCTTATATTTTTCATACTGGAAAAAGGTACGCCTGCCGCAATAATTACTATATCGAGTTATCGCTTGATAAGTAAAATGAAGGACGATAACATTTTTTCTCTCAGTAAATGCACAATAAATGCACGTGCTGCTTGTGCTCAAAATAAATACAGAAGAATGAACACTACACAACGGTGAGTGAGCGGAGCGTCCATCCAACCCATCTCCCTGTGCTTGAAGACAGCATTGAGCACATCAGCCGTATCCCCGCATGTATCCAGATCATTTATAGATCAGCGCTGCTTTTGGAGAGAGGCGGGGTGTAAACACTACTACGGAGCTTTGCTGATTCCGACACTTTGTGAACTTTATTGCGGACTCGTGTGAAAACACTTGGAGTTCCAGCCAAAAGAACGCATCACGGAGAGAATAACAACATTAATGCGACTGCAGGTTTGTCCAACGTGAGAACGAAACGAAACCACCGCCCAGTCAGTATATCAGAGCTAATCAGCGCTACTGTTAGCGAGAGGAACCCGACCGCTTTAGCCACTATCCAAATACAAGCGCGATAGTCCTGAGAACATTACTCAGTGCTTAGGTCTACATGTTACTGATCAAAAGCCAGAGAAATGCAGCAGCAGTTTGACAGAGTCAACAAGTTTCCCAAAAAAAGCTGCTTCACTCCAACAGCCGTGTGTACAGGAGGTTATATTTTAAAAGTAAAGGAAAAAACAAAACATATAGCTACTTTACTTTAGAGGTGATACAGTATAATATGAATCCATACATTTCATATTTTATTCTAACCAGGTTTAATTTAACACAGAAGTGAGTTTTGTCTGGAAATATTTAACAAGAATGATGTAGATGAAATATCAATATTGCTATTGGGATATTTTTAAAAGATGATACTGTATATTGACTTTTTTTTTTTAATGTTGTGACAGGCCTAGTTCAAACACAGAACCTGGTGAGAGTGCAAGTTATGTTAAAAGGTTGAGAAGCACAGATGGATACAGTGTCCTAGAATATATATTGACCCTTCTAGTTTGCACTCTGTTTGGTATAAGGAGTTAATATTGAATGCCAAAAGTTCAATACATTTCAGTTAAAGAGGGGGTATTATGCTTTTTTCAATCACATAGCACCAGTCTATAGCATACTACAATGATGACGTAACCTTCTGTTGGTCTGTATATGCAGTAAATTAAAATAACTGCCTTGAATAAAATTGCTCTCTCAAAATGGCTGTACTGAACGTCTTGAAATAGGCCTCTGTCTCTTTAAGAAGCTTTCCGACACGCCCCCTTCAGCACACTGCTGTGGCATCTAAACAACACTACTGTGCGGGGAGGGGGCTCTGCTGAGCTGAGGAGCAGTGGTTGGTGGCTTGGCTGGTGACGAAAGGTCCAGAGGCGTCTCCAGGAGGTGGGAGCGTTCCTAGGAGGACTGAGGCATAGCTACACCTAAAATGGCTGCCGTCTAAGTTTTACTGATTACTCAAAAATATGTGAATGAGCCAAGGCAACACTCCAGGCATGTGTTTAATGAGGGAATGATATAATAACATGATATAAAGCTTGAAAAACTCGATTTTACATAATAGCTCCCCTTTAAAATAGTTGCTTACAGTTTTCTTTTTATTGCCTACAGTATTTGCATTATACTCAATATTATCGTTTATCGCGATATTTTTTGAGACGATATATCGTCCTCAAATTTTTTTTATCGTGCAGGCCTACTTTAGACAGACATATCTTTCATCTGGCCTCTACAACTGAAAACTAATGGCAGAACGTGCATTTTCCTGTAATATAAAAACATGACAGTTGTGTGCGTCAGAGACAGTAGAGACACAGCCCATTGGAGACAAAAAAAAAAAAAGCTGATACATCACTGCCAAGCCCCACAAAGAAACTCCACCCTTCCACTGTCAGCGCCCGCCACGAACGGACGAGTAAATCCCTGTCTTTCTTTGTCGGAGATGATTTACAGTAGTGCGACTTTAAGAGGAATTGCTACTGGCTGCCCAGGAGAATCACACAATAGCTCAATGTATCGGAAAATAAATGGCACTCTTATCGGACCCGGAGGTGTGTCAAACGTTGCGGTGTGTAGCTATGCGCACACCTGGAGATTGAAGCGGGAGGAAATCAGCCGCTATTACGGACACGAGCTGACACACACACACACACACACTTGGGTTTATGCCGCGGCAGGCCATATCCGGACAAATCAGACTGTGGAAGGTGGATAAGGTAGCGCCGTGCTCCCTACAGCCCCGTAAATCAGCGGGGAGAATGGCGTCTGGCCCGCGCTGCCCTATATATAACCGCTCTGAAATGAGGCTGATAAACGGTGGACATTGGGGTCTGGTTGGATCGCGGGGTGTCGATAGTGACCCGCTGAACTAGGGACGGACGGGCTGCCATTTAGAGGCTTTGTGCGGCGCGTTCGTGTGCAAGATATCCGTCGGTGCCGTGAAGCCAAAGCACTCCCCGTTTGTGTATGGAGGCAAGCTGTGTCCATTCTCCTTCTGAAGATCGGGGCTAACAATAGAATCTCATATTAGGGCCGGTCGGCGCCATTAATATTTCAACAGCCATGACTTTAACAGGTTTGTCGAGATATGTGTCAAATGATATATGAGAATATAAGGTGGGATTATACTTGTACTGTATATATATAGCCAATCCCTTCTGCCATAAACTGGTGTAAGAAAAATGGAAAAGTCAGGCATTTACTCATCTTTCGTTTGATCATTCTTCCTGGGATATTCCTCAGACTATTGAGAGTTGAAGGTGGATGCAAACATACTGAATCTCAAAAGTGATACAGTATCTTTACAGCTGGAGTATGAAATAAAACTGGCTCTATTAGCACATTGTTTCACAAAGGGAGAGAGAAAGAGACCCTCATTTTGCTTTGCATGCTTAAAAGGTCAATGTCAATGTCAACTTTATTTATATAGCACATTTAAAAACAGCTACAACTGCCCAAAGTGCTGTACAACAAACATTATAAAATACAATTGAAGAGTAAAGTTTATAGAGCTAAAGTTAGATTTCACACATTTTGTTTTTGCATTGTTCTACAGATAAGAGGGGTAGGATAATGAGTGAACTTTGATTTTAAAAAAAGTATTCAGTTATTTTATACCAATAACATTGTTTTTTTTTTATCACAACTTGCTTTCTTCCCATCTTTCAAGTGTGTGCTTTTGTTCCCTAGTTACTCTAATCCTTGATTTACTGTACTTCTTTGATTCCCTTTCTTCCTTTCATCCCTTCACTCATCTCGTGCCTCCTCCTTTATAATTTTGTGCTCATCCAGTCCCACTTTTTATGTCTTGCACCATCAATTATCTGATTAGTTGGTACAGCCACAAAATTCAAGCTAATAGTACTATTTATATAAGAAAGGCACAAAAACCTTTATAATGCAAGTTTCACATTTTGTTACATCTTTGAGTCAAAATCCCCAAAGCTGTTGGGAACAAAGCAAAACTGGCATCAACAGTGCAATGCATCACGGTCCCTCCTACACATTTTCCTCCTAAATGTTTGCTACCACCATAACTCATCCAAAATATACCAACTAATTTCCATAGCCTTAGTTTACTGTCCCCAACTTCCCCCACGTATTTGTTAATTTTGCTCTCGGTCCCAACATAATTCATCCTATAATTGCACTATATTTTGCACTGTTGTTTACACTTTATCTCTGCCCTTTGGCTTTGCATATTATTATTTATTTTTGTTTATCAGTAAAGCAGTTTAAGTATTGCTCTAAAAGCCTTGTTAAACTGCTTCATTTGCCATACAGCTCAGAGTGCCACACACATACTCAGCCCGTTAATGCGCGGGCTGCGTTCTTTTATGTCTCTACACGTTTTATCAGCACTCAAAGCCAGGATTAAGGAGGCGCTTTCTATGGGCACCACTTAAGAAATGACTGGTCTTTCTGGCGCTAATGTGCGTTTCACGTCACACACTATAGAGGTGGTCATGTGTCCCAGCATGTATGCCAGAGTGCGTGTACAGTTTGCACTTTTCAGATGATGGTTTGATGTTGTTGCACTCGCCCCATCAGGAGAAGAAACCTAACCCTGCGGTCTATGTGTAGTCTGCCGTACGTGAGGGAACTCCCCGATCACAAAGGCACGGCTCGCTCTTCAGTTCAGACAGTTACCGTCTACAACTTACAAAAAGATATACAAATGTTAGCAATAAAGAAAGATTAGAAAAGTCTTTACGTGTGTGATCCATTTATGGCTGTTGAATAAGCCATTGTTGGATCATACAGCACCAAGATTCCAGCTTTGGCTGAAAGGAGCGTATTAAAACGTCGATTTCGATTGTGTTTAGCGCATTATTTGTTAACACATGCTAGTGTTAAGCACAACTGCCATGCAATCAATAGCACATTGATTTGCTGCTACTTTTGCGAGCGCCACCGTCAACAGACCGCTAAGTGGGAACGTGTGCTCCCCAAAGAAAAGGGGACATTAATTCAGAAGTAGATGACTAAATGTAGCATGTGTCTTAAGCAGTAAACCTAATCCTCTGCTGACGTTATCCGTCTGCGGCTGGGGAGGGTAAACGGGGTGTGTTGCCTATTGTCAGATGGGATGAGTGCTTGTGCCCTTGTGGTGAGCTTTTGTAGAACACGACACAACAGAACACCTGGTTATTATCCGCTGCCACACCTGTCCGTCTGGAATCCACTAAGCTCCTCGTCACGTTTGAGTCTGCACGTGAACACATCCTGAGAAAGCAGCAGGCCAAGTGAAAAATAAAAGTGAAAAGACACAGCCATAAAAAAATAAAAAGGTTAGCAACAAATGTCAACTGGATATAGTGTGTTGCTTTGTCTCTTCATCAAAAGGACTTTCTTGGATAACCACCTGCACACTTTCACATTAATCGTCAAGACCTTGCACCAATGTCACTCTTATTACTAGCATTGTTTTCCTGTATTGTAAATATGTATTTTTATATAGACGCAAGTCTCACCACATCATTTCAGTATTTAACATACCTAATCTATTGGGAATTAAATGTTACATAGTCGTGAAGCATATTTAAAAGTTTTTTATTCAAATAACCAAAGTCACAAATTTGACAAATGGTGACTGCATGACTATAGGTTATTTAAAGGAGCTACAACTTACTGTCAGTCAAAAAAATTAAAAAAAATCATATCCACATTTACTATTTAGGGTTGCGATTGTATGGACGGCAGAAAAACAGACAGAATTCAAATTAGAAAAACTCAGACAAAGTGTCTCCCTTCCACAATTTTATTAGGATAGTGCTATTAAGTCCTACAACTACACATGCATGCAAATAAAACATTGCTGTATGTTAGTTGATAGTACATGGAAGTCACGAGATTTTTCCTTCAGTCACAAAAAACAAGACACTTTGCTGTAGGGGGGGGGTCCTTGGGGGGGGGGGGGTCCACGGAAGAACTGTAAAGGTGGTTACAAGTTCCCATTAAACCTTAATTTATTATTATTTATTCAATTAAATGCAGATCTTTACACTGTAGAATTATACAGTTCATTCTTCATCAGATACATATTGTTTTGTAAATATATTTAAAATAAATCAGAAAGGTTACTCCAATTTTGAGCATGTTCCGTATGGCCCTAAGTGAAAGAAACTGAACTCAGCAGCTACCAGAGCATTGTTTTAGAGGCTGCAAAATGCTCACCGGAGAATCTGCAGTTGTTCTTGCGAGTTGTCCAGCTCGTCTGAAAGTCGTCTCCACCTCAGCAGTGCCTTCAGGTCAGACTGTTCTGCTGCCTCCTGCACCGAGAGCTGTTTGAGAGACATAAACGAGCTCAGTGGATCGGATGGGAATGATAAAAATACAATATATCGAGTGTTGAGTGCAGGAGAGGTGGAGGAGAAATGGTTATATTCTGCCAAGGAACTAATGCTAATCATATCAACATATGGTTGACAGATCATTTCTGTGGTAAAAGGTACATGCTTGCTTTTAGACACTTTTGCAATGGCATTTTCTGTTTTGCAACTTAAAATATTTATGGAAAATTAGCTAAGATGGCAACATAAGCATTACAATGATCAGAAGTTTCTTGCAGGCCGTGTGCGATTTCTAAATTCTTAGTTGTAAGAATGACAAAATGTACTTTTGGGAGAGTATTACA
Organism: Neogobius melanostomus; assembly: GCA_007210695.1. NCBI lineage: Eukaryota > Metazoa > Chordata > Actinopteri > Gobiiformes > Gobiidae > Neogobius > Neogobius melanostomus. The sequence goes on along the minus strand of VHKM01000006.1, from coordinate 1,043,950 downwards.
AATCAAGCATACTTGTTGAGCTTGGGCCCATATGACGTCCTCCAAGAAGGTAGCGAAGCCTTCGCTGATCCACTCCTCGGTCCAGTCCCGTGCCCCGATGGCCAGGCCAAACCATGAGTGGGCGATCTCATGGCACAGCCTGGACCCACACAGAGAAGCATCAGTCTGGGATTCCCCATCAGAAACCGCCAAGACGCTCTGGGACAGGAAAACGATGTGGGGGCTGTGGAAGACAACGCAAGGTGTATTTATTTAAGCTAAGCTTAGGAGATAAGAGCAAAATGTACAGTATGTGTTTGCTCAGTCAGGAGGCTGTGGACAAAGAGACCAAAACAACAGAACTAAATGTTCTCCTCACCCCCACCAAGTGTTGTCTAAACATGCTACATCCCGGCATGTCTAGGTGTTAATTACTGTCAATGCAAATGAAGAATTTCCCACACTTTCATTATCCCTCCATTATACTCCAAGGCTTACTCATCATCCACTCCTGCCAACAGGCATTAGGACCACACCAAGAAAACAATACCCTTTTAGGGATGCATCATACATCAACTCACTGTCCGATGAGTAACATAAGACAAACAGACTGAAGAACGCACCAAAAGCTGTGCTCAAGTAAATGTAGGGATTACGGTTTTTAAGAGTAGGGTTATTATAGCAATTGCCTCTATCATTATTTTAAAATCTTGACACGATGTTCCACCATTTTGTACCCGATATGACAAAAGGCACAACTACCGACATGTTATGACCCAACTGGCAGCTCTGGGAATGTTAAACTACTATTGATCACCATCTCAAAAGGAATCCTTGAAAGCAGCCAATTTTTAGAAGCCAGAAGCACAAAGCATACATTGTAGAAAGCATTTGTGAAGTCATGTGCAGCCTGAAGAGATCAGAGCGAGCCTCCCACATGTGACTGCTGATCATGAGACAGTGGTGCGGCTCTTGGCACGGTGGGGAAGGGGGGTTCAAGGCGAAGGTCACGGCTTTAGACTTCTCCGGGACATTCTTTGCCATTACCTTATGTAAAGCGGAGAGCACGGACTGGCCTCTGAGGCTTATAGGGCTTAGTGTGCGTGAGAGTCACAGGAATGGGACATAGGTCAGGGAGGTGCAGTGGCATGTGCGGCCCAAAAGAACAAACACGCTGTGAAGGCTCCTTTCACACATGCAGTGCCCAAGTGTCCCCTTGGCTGTGAGCTTGACCTCTGGGAGGGGATTTATGGAGCTACATGAGGTCCTGCAGCTCTTGTTATGGAAAGGCTGTAGCATTACCAAACAGAAACCTCACACAACATAAAACAGAATACAACAGAAATCAACCCCAAAATATGGTTAGTGGGCAACTCTTCAGCAAATGTGATTTTGAAACGTACAATTGTAAGAGTGAGAGTAAAGAGTAATAAACCTTTTATTGTAAACAATTAAACTGAAATAGGCTGTATTGCAGTTGATCAAAAGTTTAAGATCACATGCCTTTAAAAGGCCAATTTTTGTGGATTCAGTGTCATTTTCTGATAAAAAATGTCACCAGCACTGAGCCGACAGCAACCCAATAACCCTCAGAGGCATCTGCAACTGAAGGGCTTCAAAAACTGGAATGTTGGGTGTCCAAAACTTGTGGTCCTAAATTTAATCAGCTGCAAAACCACCTATTTCAGTTTAATTGTTGTTTTCAATAAAAGGTTCACTCAAAACATTTTTGTCTTACTCATTTCGTTCTACTTGGAACCTTGTTAAGATCCAACCATGCAAAATGTGAATTTTTACCATGTTTCAACTGCCCTTAAACCTTTGATCTGAGAACTTTTTTAATTACACCAAAATACAAGAAATATTGTCCTTTAATTTTTTTTTACAACGGAGTTGCTCTGGGCAAAAGCATTTTCTAGGTTTTGTGTAGAACTTTAAGGGTTAGATGTGGATAGGGCTGGGTACTGTAAACAATACCAATATGGTATATGAAAAAGAACATATAGGTAGTACTGGTTTTGGGGAAGAAAATGGTATCAAAAACAGGAACCAAAAAGTTTGTATGCCTTTTGAGTCCAGGGACAGCGCTAAAGAAAGTTACTTGGTTGTTTTAGCTCAAATAAATGATAAACATTTAAATGAAAGTCTTTTATGGAATATAATAAATATTATTGTTCTACAACAAATAATATTTATTTGTATATTATAAATAAATATATTTATAATAAATATATTATAAATAAATATAGGTATAAAAATAAAATAAAAAATAAAATCAGTAATCCTCACTCTCCAATGGGTCCAGCTCCTCGGCTTAATGTCCACCCGACAGCATCGTTATCAGCCGCCTCAGCCTCTCACTTTCTTAACCCCCACCTTAACCGAGCGCATTTTCTCCAGTTAGGCCGACCTTACCCAAATCTAAAAGCTTCTTGAATGGAGAGCTATAGGCCAGTCTAACATCTTATTTGAAAGCTAAGACCAACAAAACTGATGTAAACGGATCTTTTTCCTAGCATTGTTTGCTTTTACATTGCGTTTTTGCTGCTCTTTTGTAGCTTTTTTTGTTGCATTTTTGTCCCTTTGTCATTTTTTTGTCACCTTGTCGCTTTTTAAATGTTTTTGTTGTTGTACTTTCATCCTCGTTTTCTCATTTTGTGTCGCTATTGTGATCTTTTTTTTTCCAAGAAGCTTTAAGATTTGGTGAATGAAAAACTGGAGAACACATGGTCGGTTCAGATCGGGGTTAAGAGGTTAATGCAAGTTTATGTTCAACACTTTTTTTCCTTCAATCAAACAGAGCTGAGCGACGTTTATTGAGGATACCAAGATCTTTGAAAATTACTAAAAGTAAAGATTGTGGCTCAGAAAATGTCACAAGAGAGAAGCAAACTGACCACTATAATAAGACTGTTGACAAGTTTAACGCTCGTCGCCAACGCACACCAACAAATCATCCAGAATCATTTTCATATAAGCATCCCAGACCTTACCCATGCTCCAGATTAGAAAAACAGAATCTGTGACAGGAACTGCAGATGCTAACATTAGCCGTATGAGTACCATTGTCCCCTAATCTCATTGTAGCACAAATGGATAAGCGTGGCTTTGTTTTCACTTGCGGCAGAGCGTGCATGTGTGCGACTGCTGAAAACACAAAGACAGGCTTTCAGAGACGCTGCTTGCACTGGCTCCTCTGAGGGTGGCAGAATCCTCCGCTCCAGTGACAAATAGTGTCATCCCACCAAAAACAACGGCATCTTTCACGTTCAGTTGTACGCTGACTGACATTAGCTTACATCAGGGACCTGCCAAAGGGAAGCCGCACACACTTGTATGCATATCGGGGACCTGAGTGGGGGTGTGGTGCTTTCATCTCTTGCATGGATCTGAGGACTGGCAAACATTTATGAAGCACAAAGAGAAAGCATCAAAATACAATGGAGAGTACGTGTTTTTTGGAGCAATTTGAGCGGTGGCAGTTAATCCTTCAGCGCCATCACAAATGGTAACGCAAATCTAATTGGTATTACAATGTTTATTCATAAGACACTGCAATTACATTATATTTTCAAAAATACTTCAGCCCTACTATTCTCCACCCCCCAGCAGTGTCTAATCAGAGTGTTTGTGACATCTATGGCTCTATCCTGCAGGTGTTCAGGCAGTGAGGGCGCCCACATCTGAAGCCTGACCTGAGCTGCCCTCAGTGACGTGACTCACAACACAGGAGGAGTCTCACATGAGTGGTTCGTGGCTGGCGTCTCCCGGGGCGTCTGGACCCACAGCCTCAGAGGTGTGGGTTGGGGCAAGTCTTCAATTTGGAGAGGTGCAGATTGCAATAGGTTTCACCGTTTCGCTCCTCTGTCCCTCCATCCATTATTCATCCCTCCATTTCCCCATCCGTCGTTCCGGGCTGGAGGCCATTTTTCCCCGGCGGACTGCTCGCATGCATAATGCAGAAGGGACACTATCATAGGCGTGTAATTGACATACTCAGTTCGGTACTGCTTATAAGCAGAACACCAGTAGAACCAGTGTGAAACAGCAGCACAAGCTAAAGGACGCTTACAGGAACGTGCCCTGAAGAAGGCCCGGAGTGGCAGAAATGCGTTTTTTTTTTTATTACATTCTAATGTTAGCCATGAATTATAATAATTTTTCTGAACCCATGGAGTGCTAGCCTGGCACGAGCCAGACTGATCCACCATGTTAAAGGAACAGGCCACCGTTTTTACATACAGAGATAATGTTCTTACCTGAGCTTAGACGGGTTGATGCGTACCTGTCTGGTCTTTGTGTATGTGCTCAGTCACGCAAAAAGACCAAAGATGTTGTTAGCATTTGGCCTCTCCCAGCATATTCCTATAGCTCCAAATGGGGGTGAAGTTGGAAGCGACCAAGCTCTTCCATGGGCACGCACAAAGACAGGTACGTATCAACTTGTCTAAGCTCAGGTAAGAATAGTATGTAAAACTGTGGCCTGTTCCTTTAAGAGATACATGGGGATACAGTATGGAATTGTGCGATTTGAATCTCGCCGACTCCGGCAAAACCAAGACGAGCCAATCATAGCACGGGAGGCGGGAGTTAAAAGTGCGTCATCTTCCACGCCAAGATTTTCCATCAAACACCAATGGCCGTAACCAAAACAGTGAAGGCGGCGGCCGCGACACAACGATCTTTTCCAGTGCCCTTTCTTTCTCTTTTAAATGAGCTGGACTTGTCCTTCAAGCAAGAAGCTGCTCTGAGGACTTTCACGGGAACATTTACTCGACTGCACGTGTGGACTACAAACAATCATGGCGGAGGACGTAAACGCAAAGCGTACTGTATGTCGCTTTGTGTGTGATTGGTTCACTCTCGTTCAAACTGCCATCGTAAGCCCCGCCTCAAAGTCTCAATTTGGAAATTGTGTCCGATTACCACAATCCCAGGCTGTCTTTATATGTATTTATACATAAAGTCTGTCTGGCTTTATGCCAGGCTAATGGAGTGCCTCAGTCTTTGTTTAGAAGTAACTGTTTGATCCCTAATCTGAAGAGCACCTGGGTGAAACTTTTTTTTAAATTGTTGACTCGTGAAGCAATCCAGAAATCTAGCAACCTTGGCCTGAGGAACGTAAGAGGAAGAGACAATATCATTGATAGACACAATGTCTGGTCAGTAAGCTATAAATTCAGTTTTCAACCCTTACAACGTACTTATTTACAGTGCCAATGTACGCCAATAATGTCATAAAAAACTTAAGGAATGGAATTTTAATGGATACAAATGCCACAATAGTAAGTACACTGAATCAGTGCGTACAGGTAAGACCTGTACAGAGCACACAGTGCAGCTTTGTCTGTTCCACTGAAGGTGGGAGGCTACTTACGGGAAAAGCCTTTGTCTCGGGGCCCTCCCTCTGGACACAGTCTCAGGGCTATTTTAGACCAATCTACACCAGGCTTTGGTCTGTTTTAACCAGTCTGACTTCAAATGTCTGGCATTCCAGGCTGGCTGCACATCAGAACTGAGCGTTCAGACCAGGCCCCACAGGGCCAAATGCCACTCCATGTAGGGTCTGATCATATGAACGAAGGCCAGGCTGGCCCCCGGGAGCCTCCCCACCCTCATCATATCACACTATGAAAATAAACAGTAGGAACTGTATCAGAGGCATCAAGAACACAGAGGTGAAAAATTAATGTATGAACATTTCAGAGGGCACTGCTTAGATAAACAAAATGAGTGAACAAAGTTCTGCGCTCAACAGCAGTTTAACTTATGTATTGTCAAAGGATCTACAACACCAGACAAGTCAATCAAAATGTAATATTCATAACTGGCCGTCAAGTAAATAAACTTTAATGTATAACCAAGGAATTCATCGCCTACTGTTAAATAATTTAAGACAAACTTGTGGTAGCATATCTGAAACAGCATTAAATTAATCATCTTTAGCTGATCTGTAGATAAACATTGGCAGGGCATTTAGCAATGTTCAACAAGAGTAATGTGGGATTGCTTTTTCCCGGCCTTTCATTCAGAGCCCTAAAGTAAGCACTATTATCAGGCTGTGCATTTCAGCTGCTTCTGTAAAACTACAGCCATCTAACCATTACCTGCATTTTACCTCTTTGTTTCCCGTGGCGTGTATGGTAGAGTGCTTTGCTGAATTCAGAGGTAGACAAGTTCAAAAAGTCAAAGAGGATTTGCACATGCTGGCACATCTCCGCCATCCATATCAGTGAAGTGATCGCAGATGTTTGATCCATCCTCCTCCAAACAGAACAACAATCTAGTGTCCAGTGTACTGCTTCTCTCCACAACTGACATCAGCGCGGAGGAATGCGAGTGGATAGAAATCAGTCCACGGGCTGATTTCCACCACAAGCACGCAATGCAGTCTGGAGAATATTCACAAATAAAAAGGTACACCTGGATAAGTCTTAAAAGTCTTAATATACACATATTTCAACCACCTACAGTGTATATGTTTCATTTGAGACCTATCTGCATACCAAGTGAACCAGCTTTGTCTAGGTCACTTGACAGCTCTTTCTCAGTGTATTTATTTGCACAATACCATAAACAAAACCTCCTTGGAGATGTTTTGGACAATACCGTAAAAAAGAAAAAGGTAATGGAGGTAATGGAAGCGATGACAGAAGCAAATGATTACAAATGTCTTTCAAAGGAGTGCATATGAAATTTTGCATGGAGCTCTCATGAGCATTTGGGCACGAGCTAAGCCCCGTCAATCAGCCTCACTGTAAAAGCAGACATGACATTTACTGACATACCTCGCATGCTTGTCCCACCTGAGCTACCAGCAAACCATTACTCATCACTAAAGGTTTTTTAGACTCGCTCACTATTGCTCATAAGGTAATAAATAGATAAGTTCAATGTTATGTAAGAGAGAGATTGAGGAGTGCAGGTAAAGGGAGTAATATGTGCCTGGATGTAAGGTTTGACAGATGGAGGACAGGGCTGCGAAGAGTTTTGTGGAAAGATTTTTAACTGTCCAAAGGCATTTTTGTCAGGCCACAGCAGCAGCTGATCAATGCCCTGAAGGGGAAGCAGCAGTCAGGAGAATACAGAGCCTGTACTGGCTTTAGACAAATCACACATGTACACCATATGCAGAAGCAGAAAGGATCACATTGTAAAATATTGGAAAACCTTAAAAGGTGTGAGGGATAGGGAAGACTGAAAAAACACATTGTTTAATATGCAACTAAATCAGTTTTTTAAAACCAACACATACAGTAAGTAAATCTTGCCTAAAATGTTTATAAATTGCACTTGTGCCTCTGCTATAGCATTGCACAGGACATGCTTATCATTATCACGTTTTAATCTAAAACCTTTAGGGAAGCACAGCACAAAGAAACAACATAGCTTTCTGGATACACAACAAGGTAAAGAGCTCCATACTGATTTGTATGCATGGCCACACGTGACATCAACACAGCGTTGGAAACAATGGGGGCCTTCAACAATAAGAAGGTACGGTATGGAGGTGTATACAGAAAGAAATGGAAGGTAGTAAAATATGTGAACCAGCGTATCTAAAGTGAGTTAGAGAAAATGTGTCTGGAGTTAGAGCAGAGCTGAACAGCTTGGGGCCCATCTCTCCCTTAAGGCTAAAAGCACAGCCAGACATGAGAGGCATTACCGGACAGCATTTCACAGCACTTTGCAGCAAATGTCTCATTTTGGCCGGTTCAGCACAGAGGTCCCACGGACATTAAGCCGTCTGGCTTCGCACAGACAAATGAAATTACCCCCAGCCTCTGGGTTACACTATCACACACAGGAGCTGAGAGGAGCACATAAGAGCACACAGGAACATGCAGAGGCACAGCGGCCCCTATGCTCTGCTCTCACACATTCATCACACTGGGAATGGTTCCTCTGGACTCATCCATTAGTTAGCAGAATGGCTGCCCAGTGACAGGCCTGTCTGGATACAGCCTCAAATCCAGACGTATGGCACAGTGTGGCTGTGCTACTGTTAAATGTAGTACCATATGCCAGCTGTTGCCAGCAGGTTCACATCTGAGGGCACTTCGGAGCTGCACTAACACTCATTGATCACATGAGGAAGCTGTGTGTCACCTGCAGCAAAGCAACAGCATATAGACTATTATTATGATCAATGTCATAGTTCACTATCCCCAAGAAATACATTTCCAAACTATCACATATGAATTGGCTTTTTGAGCAAAAAGACTTTATCATGTGCAGAGTGTGTATCTGTCAAGATGGAAGAGGATCCAGGCAATTGCACTGCAGAGACCCCTGCTACACGCCACAAGGTGAGCAGCTTGTATAACAGAGTTGCAGGTGGATGACAATGTACTGGATACTTAACAGAGTTTAAACTTAGATGTTAAACAAAAAGCACAATTGTGTTTGAAATAAACCCAGGAGTCTCATTTTTCATGATGAGGAAGAGGCAAGGTCTACTTTAAGGGCCTGTCACAATTGGCGCACGGGCACAATGCGATCATTTGCGGCCTCAAAATATGAAGGTCGTGCAAGCACTCTCTTTTGGCGCACGGGCATCTGCACGAGCGATCGCTATTGACCGCATGAAAAGGTGTGAAGAAACAGTCGCAAGAATGGTGAAAGATAAATTGTCTCAGTCGCGCAGATGGTGAGAGACTGGTGAGCGCCACTATCAGTCCACAATCAGTCTCGTGCGAGTCCTGCACTAGGTATAGAGGCTAGACGCCGTTTCCTCTTCCCCCGTTTGGTCTTCACCGTGGCTTTTTACTTTCGCGGTGTTGGTCTTCTTGGGTGGCATCTTGTCGACTTGTCCCTTCGAAGTTTAGTGTGGAAGACGAGGAGGAGGTCTGCTCGCTTTGACGCATGACCGGCAGCAGTGACGCACGGCTGTCCGGAATCAATGTCTGTGGCCCGTGAAACACTCGCTCACCAGCCGCTCATCATTCGCTTTCTTCCTCGCACCACTCGCATTTGGACACTATCCAAATCAACCGCATCCAGTCGCAGCCCGTACTCGATTCCGACTGTGATTTCTTAAAATTCTACTTTGCGATCTTTGCGGCTGATGGCAATTTCAATTTTGGCCCAGAACAAATGGGGGACAAAACCTCTGCAGTCAATGCGCCAATTGTGACAGGCCCCTTAGGTAAGAAGAAAGAAACACTTCATCCGTGAGGAGTTGATTTACAGCTGTCTCCCACCCAGAACCCCAGAACCCTCCCGACCAGTCCCCCCACCCCCGGCCACCCTGCCCTCAGACCCTGCAATGGCCTCTGTCGCACACTTCTAGGGTTACCACCAGATCAAACCAGCAGGGCTGAGCAGAAAGGCTAGATGTCCACTGAGACGCCGGGAGGAGTTGGGGCCAATAGAGCCAAACTAAGGGAACGACAAAGAGGCGACGAGTGACAGAAAAGTGCCTATAGTCAGCAAGTTCATAGTATGTAAATGTGTACAACAGATGAAATACGGTATAAAGTTAAATTAAAGAAAAAAGACCATGTGGGTTTTATACCGTGTTAATGTGATTGTTTGAGGCTTTGGAACTTCTCTGAAAACTTTATTTCAGGGTCTAGTACTGTTCATGAGGAAAACAAGATATATTGTAAATGCAGTTTCTGGTTTTTTACTCTTACTCAATTTACAAAATGGAGAAAACCCAACTCTTCCATTTAGTGGTCCACTCTGCCTTGTTTCCATTAAGTGCGCGGCCGTTATGAGTAATTCCAAGCTGATATGTTAAAACATGCAGAACTCCTGAAATGGGCCTATAAAAGCAGTTAAGACTTTCTCAGGTGGAACACTAAAATGTTCCAACGCTGCAGGGGATTATCCGATAGAGCGCCATGTCCCGTCGGACCATCGGCGCGCAGGGCCTGGACTCCCTTCCAACAGGGACCAATAGCCAGTGTCACTTCCTGCCAGCCCATAAACAAACAAAGCAGCCCACTCAAGCACCACTTCCAGAGGTCAAGAGGGCAAGCGCGCTCATAACTTTGACCTAGTGCCCGTGACAGTTATACGGCGGCTGGTTTGGGCCAACGATCCAGTGAAACTAGCAGTTTTACAACTTAAACATAACACCAGCTCATTTTTTTTCTCCACTCTCCATGCATTGTAGTAGCAGATTTCCTGCAGAACGTGGCCTGATTGTGTAGGGAGGAATTCTGGATGTTGTATATCATTGGACTCTTCCACAGTAATAGCCTTGGGCCAAGTCATAAATGTGACCCGCCCTGGTTTCCAGGGACACAAGTCGGCAGCCCATGTCTCGAGAAAAACGTAAACAACGTTTTTTTGTTTTTTTTTAAATTTGTGATTTTCACTTTTTTGCAGTATCGTTCAGTTAAAGTAACAAAGATGCCTCTCCATGTTGAAGCTGCCAGTATTGGTATATTTAAAAGCGTAAACTTTTAGGTTCAAACCGACTAGTTTGGGGTTCATTTCAGAGCGTGCAGTGGGGGCGTGACTTTGTCTGTGTGTATTTGCGTAGTTGACACATGCTTTAGCAAACAAATGCCACGCAAAAAAGGCAGTTTTATACATACGCCTATTGTCGATCAGTTTTTAGGTTGAAAAAGTCTTGTTTTGTGTTTTGTCAGAGAAATAGCGCACGCCGTGGGGGCGTGTACGGTTTCATGACTGTGTAACGCTTCCCCTGTGTCTCACGGAGGCAGCCACTACTTACGCTGGAAAATTGATTTACCACGAGTTTGCTGAGCAGAAGGCACGCAACGGTTACTTCAGACGGGTGAGTGAAAGTTTGTTTTTGTTGTAAGCTAACGTGGTATGTTAGCATGGGAGACAAGATCTCTACAAACTTAAAACTACTCCATAAATGTAGTCAGCGCATCCCTAGCTGACGCTCCGTCCTCCCGGCCGCCTCTCCCACTCAGCCCCGGGCGGACGTTCCGTCCTCCTTTCCATATTTCTGTAATCTTGATTTTATTGCTTTCAAGTAGATTTGTATAATAATCTTTCTTGCTAGCTCTTAATATAGTTACCAATTTGTTTTTGTATCTCTTATATTTCATTTAATTTTTAGATGATCTATTTCTTAAGAATTGTCTGTACAGCTGATTACACTATGGCCCAACATACACATATAGCAACAACATAACATGACATGACAGTGGGGAGCTTCACGGGGGTATGGCTTATCTAAATGAGATGTGAATGAGCCCTATTGTTATTCTCAACAGCAGAGAGAGGTGAGAATTGCCCAAAACTTCAGAGGGGTTTTTCAGCCCTTTGGCCTTTTTGGAATTGTTAACTTCAAATCCCTGCTACGCCTCCAAATATTATCAGGAGACTACACTTTAACAATCTGTGAAAATCTCAACTAACTTGTGTCCCCGGTTCTAGTGACTGGTCACAAATGGTCACATTATAGCACCTTTATACCTGCTTAAGGAACCACTCACCCATTCACACACCAATGTATGCAGACACAGGAGGCAAGGTGAAGAGTTTTGCCCAAGGACACAACGACAGTGTGCACTTTCAGGATTCAAACCCTCCGGTGACAAGACGACCCGCTCTACTCTCTGCCCCACTGCCGCCCTGTCATCTTTGTTGAATGTTTTGCACTCACTACGAATCGATCTCCACTCAAGGACGATAAATGATCAACAACTTGACAAACTCCCAGCATCGATTGGTATTGGGTACCAGCAGATCCTCAAGCTTTAAAAATAGCAATCGGCAGAAGTAAAAATAAAAAATAAATAAAAATGCACCTCTAGTTGTGGGCGGTGAGAAAAACGTACCTGATAGAAAGCAGACTGTAGCAGAGTCCGGTAACAGGTTTCAAAGAGGCATATAGCTGCTTGTCCAGGCATTTGTTAATACACAAGGTCATTTTAGTGGTTAATGCCACCGGGCTTTGTTTTTCAAACTCTTTCTTATGCATGTGGGGTAAATGAGGATGAAACTTTTAGTGTGGCTAAAGAAGAGACATAAAACTTTTTAAAATGTGTAACAGTGGGTAGAGTGAAGATAGGTTTGCTGTGTAGTGAACTCTCGTCTCACAACGATGACAGGCCTGAGGAGTTTAGACCTGAGCCAGAGGAGACAGGTGGCTAAAATCATCTTCCACTTTACAGCCATTTCGGATCAGAGTCCTTTAGATAAGATTAAAAAGCAGCAGCGGTCGCAACGGAAATAATAGATTAAAAGCCTTCAACAAATATGTTCAATGCACTCGAATTATGGTTTTGAGTGGTCAGTTAAGGGCAAAAAAAATATTTCAGAATCCTTACAAAAGCAGGTAATGTACTCAACATGATGTTGACAACTGATGTAATGATTTATAAAAGCTTCATAAAATATCAAGGAAAAGCTTGTATGTATTTCACCAATGTGAAAATCTATATGAAAAGAACAAATAACATGGGATAACTGTATCATGTTGAATTTTATAATTGAGTGCTATATTAGTCATTGTACAATTGTACAACCAATTTGCATTTAGGTGTTGGGTTAGCCCTGAGCCATTGCGACTGATCGCACCCCTACAGAGTTCGGAAAATTCCAGTTACCATGGAGATGCGCCATCTTTGCAGCTGTTAGCATACATTTCCATTGACTAACATTAGCTAAAAACAGTATAAAAAGTGGAGAAAAAAGCTGTGGAAGAACTCTGTTAGCTGCTGCGTTACTACTGGTAAATACATCTAACACACTGTGGTGTCCAAGTGTTTTAATGTGAACAATAACTCCAGTATTTTAACTTTGAAAATCTCCATTACAATTGCTGCTAATCCCATAATGCATAGCGATATGACATCACATTCCCGAACTCTATTGTGGGCCAACATGACCAGCATGTTTTTGGAGGAAGGGGAAAACTGGATCACCCAGAGGAAACCTGACTGGCTGCCTTCAGTGCTCCTCTGAAACGGTGCACCGTTTCAGAGCATGGTATCCTGCACTGGTCAGCTCCTCCACCTTCTCCCTCCGCTCTACAACGCCTCCATTGTGCTGCAGGTGTGGGGGACTCTTGGTGCATCTTCAGTGTTTCAGAAGAAATTTGGAGGTCTCCAATGTCTTGAGCTCATAAGCTAGTATGTCTACTTTTTAAAAAGCTGGGTCCTAACTCTGATCAAAGTATTATTTAAAATCAGCTGGCGAAAATGAGAAAAAGTGACTAGTCAATGTATTTTCTTCACAGGGCCCAGTAATGATCAACTGTCATCATCTGTGAAATGTCATTTAAAGCAGAGGCGTGCGTTGGTAAATGTGTGCCAATGCCATTGCAGTGGTGGATAAGGACAAACTGTCTCTGTAGCATTTCTCTGATGTCACTATTCTGCAAACACATCCTTGCACCATAGCGTGAACAATACCAGTATTCATCCAACACAAGCACAGGAATATGCCTGTCTACAGCAGGCCTAAACATCCCACATGGCCCACACCGTATTTCAACAGTCTGAATTAAAGGCAGGAAAGAGTGCGACACATAGTCAGACATGCCCTCGTTTGGCAGCAGCACAACGAGAATGGTGCGCTCTGATTAGTCGTGCGTACACACAGCCGCTGCTTCCAGACGCTCCGGCCGAGCTTCAAAGAGCCAGAGGAAATGCTTTGCCCTTCCTGTCACTCCCAGGCCGGGCGGTGACGTAGTTCAGATGCCATGCCGTGATTAAACTGAAGGAGACAAACGCACAAGCACAAAAGTCATACACAAACATCTACACCAACCAAGGGTCCACCTTACAAAAGCAAGTTTCTGTGAAAATCCAGCATTGTTTCCCCCTGAACCTGACTCAGAGGAGTAACTCTGGCCTGTTTCAGTCTAACCGAGTCTGTTGTTGTGGTAACAGTGTCTGGAGCAAGTTATATTCCTCTAAGGCAGGGGTGTCCAAAGTGTGGCCCGGGTGCCAAATGCGGCCCTCAGACCAAATTTTGGTGTCCCTCGGCCTTCTTGCTGAATCGGTACACATCATCAGAGACTGTCCTTTTTATTTGAAATGTAATCATTCTACACAATTCTAACTTCACAACTAACATTTTATTGTGACACAGAGCTGGCACGAAGGTTTTAAGCATAGATTAAAAGGTATAGGGTACAATTTTAAAACCTCTGCTAGTCAAAGGTTTTGCGGCACTAACCACCAATCTATGGCCCTTCACCATGTGTGCGGCCCCTTATGAAAAAAGTTTGGACACCCCTGCTCTAAGGAATAGTTTTATCCAGGCAGAGGCACTCCGATTTGACAGGTCACTTCCCTATTCACAGAAGTAATGGCTTATAATTAACAAAGGATCAATTGATGGACTTAAATCAGAATTTCATGATTCACCGTGTCGATCGAAGCTGTTAAATCCAAACAGCACCAAAGCCACAGTGTGGCCAGAGTCAGTAGACATCAAAATATCAGTAAAAACCCAAAGCTGATTCAGTGCTGTGGAGGTTCTTAAAACCAGACTGAAAAACCTTAGGAATCACATGCTCAATACATAATGCTTTTATGCATTGTCATTTTTTTTAATAGTGTGCTCCTCTTCACTTCTTTTATGATGAACCTGACTGTAACCACTCAGTCCATTTCTATGGTGATTCTTTTCTGGGCTCCATTGATCCTCTGCAAAATCAAAGTGAATAAACTCTTTAAAAAAAACACAACTCTAATTTTGTGTTCTGTAACAGACACCTCTGAGGTTTCTATCTCTGGGGGGATTAACAGAGTTAACTCAAACTTGGGGTTAACTGACCCTCTTTTGTGAAATTTACCCACAGCTCGTCTTCAAAGATAAATAGAATGGAAGATTTTCTAAACTTTTTATCTTTATGTAGCAATTATACTACAGTGCTCCAGGAAGAATTCATACTTCTCCATTTGTTCCCATGTTATTATGTGTAAGTCTGATGTTGAAAAGTTACAATTAATCTTCATCATCATCAGTCAGGCTTATATAGAGGCTGTAACTTTATGTATCATGGACAATGAATCCAATTTAACAAAAGTTCAAAAACAACACAGCTATGATGGATAGAAATGGAGTGGGCTCGCAGTTGTTCTGCAAGGTCCTATATTAAAAAAAAAGTTCAAACTTTAAATTAAAATTTTTCAAATTTCAATTTTTCATCTTAATGTATATTGTACATAATATGTGGGCGGCACGGTGGTGCAGCGGGTTAGTGCTCGTGCCTCACAGCTAGAAGGTTCTGGATTCGATTCCCACCTGGATGGGGCCTTTCTGTGTGGAGTTTGCATGTTCTCCCCGTGTCTGCGTAGGTTTCCTCTGGATACTCCAGTTTACCCTACCACTAAAAACATGCACAATAGGCTCCTCTCTGGGGCCAGGACTCCCCTGAAAAAGAGATTCTTAATCTCAGTGGGACTATCCTGGTTAAATAAAGGTCAATAAACAAATACAATTGTAGGTGATCCATTGAACATTTCTTCCTAAGATAATAAATGTAAATATTATTACAACCATTACAAAATTAAAAATTAAATTAAATAAAAAATTCTGAAGCCATAGTATGTATGGTGTAAGCAGGATTATCGTTATAGGGCCACTAGTTAAAATCTCAAGCACTTGCATTCTGCTGTCAGGTCCGTTGCAGAAATCAAGACACCGTTCTCTTCAAGTTCAAGTGCCTATTCACACAATTCTATTTTACAGCTGTGTTCCGGAAAAACAAAATGTATTTCCTCCTCCCTAAGAGACCATTAGTTTTGCCAACAAAAAACCTTACTTCAGAGGTCCAGCATTTACCATACCAACATTACTGAAAAAGGAGACAAAATGCGTCAGCCAGATGGAAGTTGTACACAAACAGAATGGACGTGATGCATTTTTATGTTTTAGATAACAACATTCCAGGGTGTTCTTTTCTCACTGGGAACAATGAAGTGCGTCAGAAAATAGTCGAGGAAATCCCCAACTGTTTTCATGGACTGCTTGACTGTCTGCCCCTTTGATTACACACACCTGCTAAGACCAACTATATCAGTGTTTAACCAAACTATTTACCTTCCTCTTATCAACTCCTGCAACTCTCACTGAAAGCAAAGCAGCACACCCCACATTATCAGTCTGCCCTGATGAAGAAAGAGGGAAGGAGTTAAACAAACATACTCCTTGAGATGTCTTGTGTAACAAACATAGCATGTCTGAAGACCAGCAGAGTTTGGTGCAGTGGACCAAACAGACATTTATAGCTAAATTAATATCAAAATCTAAAAGTATAACTGTTATGATACATATACTAGAAAGATACAGCGGGAACCATATGTTTACATACACTTTATAAAAGACACATTTGCATTTTTTCTCACTGTCTGACATGACACCAGAATAAACTTTTATTTTTCTTAGGCCAATTACAATTTTTGTAAAATTATTATTTTCTACATGCCTGAGAATGAGAGATATTTTTTAGAAATATTTTTGTTACTTTTTACAAAGTCAGAAGTTTATATGCACTAAAATTACTATATCTTTAAACTATTTGGGAAAGCCCAGATGACGATATCATGTCCTTGGAAGCCCAAGTCTGGTTCATCCTTGGGTGCAATTTCAAGACACTTGAAGGTACCACGTTCATTGGTTCAAACAATTATGGAAATGTCCAGTCACCATACAGATCAGAAAGAAGGCGGGTTCTGTGCCCCAGAGATGAACGTGCTGTGGTCTGAAATGCGAATATCAAACCAAGAACAAAAGCAAAAGACCTGGTGAAGATGCTGGCTGAACCTGGTAAGGGTTTGTCATTATCCAGTGAAACAAGCCCATTATTCCAACAAAAACACAAAAAAGCCAGTTTGGAGTCTGCCAATAAAACAGACACTGTAGTCTGACAAAAAAAATAAATAAAAAATAAAAAATTTTTTGGCCATAATGACCATCGTCACGTTTTGAGGAAAAAGGGGGAATCTTGTAAGCCTGAGAACACTATCCCAACTGTGAAATACGGGGGTAGCAGCATCATGCTGTGGGGTTGTTTTGCTGCGGGAGGGACTGGTGCATCATGAAGAAAGAACACTATGTGGAAATATTGGAGCAACATCTCAAGACATCAGCCAGGAAGTTAAAGCTTGGGTGCAGATGGGTCTCCCAAATGGACCCAAAGCAAACTGCCAATACTGTTACAAAGTGGCTTAAGGATTACAAAGTCAATGTTTTGAAGTGGTCATCACTAAGTCCTGATCTCAATCCAGTTGAAAATGTGCAGGCAAGGTGACCTACAAATTTGGCTCAGTTACACCAGTGCTGTTTGGAGAAATGGACCAAAATTCCTGCCAACTATTGTGAGAAGCTGGTGGAAGGATACCCAAAACGTTTGAGTTATACAGTTTAAAGGCAGTTCTGCCAAATATTAATGAAATGTATGTAAACTTTTGGTTTTGGAAAAAGTCATATAAAACCATCCATCCATCCATTTTCTTCCGCTTTATCCGGGGCCGGGTTGCGGGGGCAGAAGTCTCAGCAGAGATGCCCAGACTTCCCGATCCACGCACACCTCCTCCATATAAATATCATTTTACATCATAGAAAACCGTGTAGAAAATTCTATCTCTGTCTTCTGGTATTTGACAAATAGAAATATTTTTTAACAATTCTAATTGACCTAAATATAAAAGTTAATTCTGGTTTCATGTCAAACCATACATACACTTTTTATAAAGTGTATGTAAATATATGATTCTAATTACTATTTAATTGTTTTTCACATTTCCTGCCTATTTGCACACCCTGAGTGTTTCTGAGAGCTGAATGTAACAAGTGATTTTCTCCATTGTGCGATCAATAAAGGCCATCTTATCTTCCTGCTGTATATACAGCATATTTTATATGTAGATAAAATAATTTCATGGTTCAACTGCTAAAAAGTTGAATTAAAAGTAACTAACTTCCAATGATTAGAAAATAAAAAGTTATTAAAAGAGCAGCCATTTAGTCGAAGTGCATACCTAAAGCTGAAAGTCTGAGCAAGAGTTTCAGGAGTTGTTTGTTTTACGCTGTCATCTCGCTGTGAACAATAAGCCAAAACATGAAAAGAACACATTTATCAATTGGACCTGATGGTTATATTGTTCCTTGGCTGCCTAGAATCAGTGGTGCTTCATTCTTGCTACAGTAGCTGAAGTGCACAAGGATACTGCTGACACACAAAAGCGTGCCCTCTCCGTCAGATAACATAAACTTAAGATGTGTAATCTAATTGCTGACTCACTCCTGGCCTGGGAGCTCCTACTGTCTTAAGTGCGTGAGTGTCTGGAAGTCCACACTCCTCCCTAGACACTGCCCTGACTTGACTTCTTAATCTCAGGTTTCCTGCCCTCCTGCCCTGTATCCTAATAGAAAAACTTCACACCGACATGAATCCTCCCCTGGCCTCCTCCCGTTTTCACATATCCCTCCACTCCTGCCGTTTCCATGGGAGCACTGCACACACACACACACACAAAAAAGTGCGCTTGGCTTGGTCCCAAAGAGTGGGGCCCGCATACCTCCCAATCTCCAGATTAAATAGCGCCAGTCTGTGAAGTCCTTCCAGAGGCTAATGGCTTTTGTTGCTGGGAATAATCTGCACATCCTCTCCCACATCCTGGGGGTCCACTGCTCCATGGTGAACCCCATCCCGTCTCATCTCTCTCTCAATCTGCACTTCCATTCAAGCTGACCTCACTGCCCTCCTGTGGTTTTGGGAGGCAGTTTAGCCTGACAGAACCACCCGCATTGAGGGGAGGACACCGTGCCGTGACATGGAACTGTGACCCATGTGGAGTTTTATAGTAGGAGGCAGTGCAGGTGCTGTCTGAGACTTAATGAAGCCACTAAATCTCCTACCAGGCATGTTCAACCGATATCAGTTTAATCACAGACTGAGGTTAAGAAAACACCCACCAGTCACTTGATGTTCACTCAAACTAAACAAAAGATTTTAAAAAGATAAGGGAAGGGTTTCACAACAATAGGTGTGAGAAAAAGTGAACTTTTGCAAGACAATTCTGTCACTTTGCGTCAAGTAAAAACAGACTGGAATGCCGCTGTGAGCTCATATCCTGTCTGGGCTGCTGTTCTCAAGAGAAAGTAGAGAAAAAATGACGCGAGAGATTGTATTGCGAGACCACAGATAGTGAAACGTGGTGTAATCCCACATGAAGCCACCAAACCTTTTATTTCTGGCCCATCCAGCATATAATAGAAGTGCACCTCCAATTACATTAAACATCTGTAATTTGGTTAAATGCATGCCAAGTCAACATTGTGTTCTCAACTGGATGTTGGTGGTCAAACTGTGCATATTTTAAATGCATCATATTTTTCTACTTTCTGCTTTAAACTTCAATGTGTAATTTTAAAATAATTAGACCTCTGTGTGTTCACTAATACAGGGAAATACACAAAACATTGTTGTAATACATCATTTGAATTGGTTGACGTACAAAAAAGAAAAACAAAACAACCCAAACAGCTGAATAAAGAACTAAAAATGGCCATGTGATGATGAAAGGGAGTTCCACTGGAGTGCCTTAAGGTATTAAAGGTATAAAAAGTCAATGAGAGCATTTGGAAGAGTCACATAGAGACTATCAAACAGTGAATCTATCAGCCTGCGGTTTTACACCCACACATCACCCCCCCAGACCTCCACTAAAACCCAAACAAACGCACACAGGTCCAGTGTGGTGTGAAGAGGCTGCGGACCAGGTGAAACCACGGCTATTTCCAACACACAACACACCATTGACTGATCTGTGGGCCCTTTGAGAAGCTGAAAAATTATTAAATGAGCAGCAGGACTTATGTTAGCACTGGACAAGCTAGTGGGGAAAATGCTATAAATCATTTGGATGAGATGGACAGATTTGCAGCTTAACGGCAGTAAAACGTGTGAATGGTGTGACTTCAGACATACTGAGACCAGAGATGGAAGGGAGAACAGAGATGTTTGGGATGGAAACGAGGTGGCGACTGTTGGAACCAGGATGAGGGAGGGGCAGCGTTTCGGAAGAAAGATGAAGGAAGGGTGGGAAAGAAAGAAAGAAAGAAAATCACGAAATGTCATGGGTTGGGGATGGGACAGTCAAAGAGCAACTTGAAAGGGCTCTTGTCTAGTGTTTGTTTGGTTTAGGGTTTTGGACTAAGTAGGCGTTTTCAGAGCAGATTAGCTGTGGTCAAAATCAATCTGCAGATTACATGGAGGGAATTCCCTGGAAGACTCAAGTTTACATGGCATCCTCCGAAGGGCAAGGGAGCAATTAAAGGCATTAGCTGAAAACACTACAAGTGGAATAAAAAGAGAGAAAAAAAATAAAATCAGTGACATGCTTTAAACACAGTACAAGCCTGATTAATGTTTAGACTATTCGTAATGCAAGCCAACACAAGCGATTACGCAGACTTGTATTTCTTTGCAATTAGAATACGGTAATGCGTCTTATGTCGGAATAAGTCACAATGAAATTTCTCCCTTACAGCAGGTCAAAAGGTATGTGGCGCATCTTTTACGCAACTGAAGCAAATAAATCCCAGTCAACCTATTTTATGTGCACTGGCTTCCAATTTGTTTTGCAATGCATTCAGTTGTTAAATATTCAGGATTCGGACGGACAGACCACACGGTACATTATGATCCTCATCCAAAGCTCACACACCAAGTCAGTCTATTCTTTCTATTCATATCATTCAATATTTTTGTAATTTCATGGCATTGCTTTTGGATTTTGTTTCGATCAGACTAGTCTTTATTCCTTTCCTTTCCACACAGATGCTAAAATAAGATTTATTTATGGTCTCGTATTCAACAGTAAGCAAACGTGCGTACCAAGCACCAACACAGATCATTTCTCAGCTTTACCTTTTTTTTTTTTACCCACTGCACTTAATGCGTGTGTTTACCTGGCCATGCCCAGACTAGAGAACCCAGCAGGGACAATGAGAACATCGAGGCGGGAAAATGGATGAACTCCCAAAACAGAGTGAGCCGCAGCCAAACACTGAGGCAGGAGATTAAGGACGATCTACAGGAGGGAAAACAGGATCAGTGTTCCATCATACCTTTATCTGAAAGCAATTCACCAAAAAATATGCTTGACTCTTTAAAACAATATTTAAAGAGGGGGTATTATGCTTTTTTCAATCGCATAGCACCAGTCTATAGCATACTACAATGATGACGTAACCTTCTGTTGGTCTGTAAATAACTGCCTTGAATAAAATTGCTCTCTCAAAATGGCTGTACTGAACGTCTTGAAATAGGCCTCTGTCTCTTTAAGAAGCTTTCCGACACGCCCCCTTCAGCACACTGCTGTGGCATCTAAACAACACTACTGTGCGGGGAGGGGGCTCTGCTGAGCTGAGGAGCAGTGGTTGGTGGCTTGGCTGGTGACGAAAGGTCCAGAAGCGTCTCCAGGAGGTGGGGGCGTTCCTAGGAGGACTGAGGCATAGCTACACCTAAAATGGCTGCCATCAGAGTTTTTACTGATTACTCAAAAATATGTGAATGAGCCAAGGCAACACTCCAGGCATGTGTTTAATGAGAGAATGACATAATAACATGATATAAAGCTTGAAAAAGTCTATTTTAAATAACACCCCCTCTTTAAAAGAAAACAAAATTCAAACATGTACCATACAAAGGTTGAAATAAATTTAAAAAAAGTCAGTTTAAAGTCAATAATTATGAACCTGTGCAATGCTTTTATTTGTGTTGAAGTGTGCACTCATAAATGCCTTCTGTCAGTCTTTGTACAAATCTATTCTACCCTCGTCTCCAGCGCATTACCTGAGCCTTTTGCAGCAGGCAGGCGGGGGCAAACACGCGGTGTGGAATCTCCCGCTGGGACCTGGCCCGCTGCTCGGTGAATCGGCAGGGGTAGTCGCCATGGGAACAGGAGATGCCATATTCCAAAGAGTCTGAATAATCAGTAAGCGCAGGAGCTTCGTCCTCCCGGGTAGACTGGCAGAATGCAAACTCTGAGCGGGTGGTCGGGCCTCCACTGCAGAGATTAGACCGTTTAATCCGAGGTTAATAATCAGGACTTTATTGAGTGTTCTTCTGTTAGCAGTAGAATTAGTTAACCAGAGCCAAAAGGAAAAAGGAAACGTACATCACAAATCTAACCCACAGAGAGCTCAAATTCTGGAGGCGCAGACACACATCTGATTTATTGAAAAGAACAAAGTGCGGGCCCATAATCAGGACTGGTCCAACTTTCCCTCCAGACGTTGGGTGGAAATAAAGCGCTCCTTGTGGAAGAAGAGCCGCGGTGGCAGCGGTGGAGAACGGCTGGCCTGCTGTTGGAGGAAAACCATGAGGGAGGAGGTGGTTTACTGGAAACCACTGTAGAAGCTGCCAGCCTGCTGCGGACGGCGACTGAGGCCTCAACTTAACCCTGGCCGGGCCCACTCCAATGGTACACTCCCATAGTTCTTTAATATATGGGAGGCAATTTGTGGCTTAAAAAAACATCAAACTACACATTGAATTCAATCTGCTTCTCTATAAATTTTATGTAGGCATGAAAGTACATCGAGTGCTGAGGCCTATTCATTTCCCCTATTCTATTTTTGGTTAGTCGAAGGAAACTTTCAGTGAGGAATTTGAAGGAGTAGAGTCAGGTTAATAAGAGTCTGGAGAAGTAAAAAAGAAAAGTGGAGGGAAATATCATGAAGTACTGTACCTGGCAGTCTGAAGAGCAGGCGTTTGTACATCACTGCTGCCTTTCCCAAATGCACTCTCAGTCCACACACTGCAGCCTGTCTGGGCTTTGTCTATGTCCGCAGGCCCTGTTGTGGCTGTATCTAAAGGAAAGGGAGAGGCCACTGGGACTAGGTGCCAGTGGCCCACTGCCAGCACCAAGGTGGAGGCGGGCATGGGCATAGTCACATAATAAGTCCAGATTAAGAAGCCTGTGGAGACCAGAAACAATACACTTGTCAGGGGGAGAGGATGGCAGAAAAAGGCACGAGCGTGCATGGAAAAAGCAGATAAAACCAAAATTATCCGTCAGATGGATTTTTTCCTTCATCTTTTCACTCACCCAAAATTCCAGATTCAAACATGAACTGCATGGTTCAAACCTTTCAATATAAGTGTGATGGTGGTGAATTCCCACAAGGCTCAAATGAGGAGGCAGAGCAAGGTAGTTTTGAAAGCACTAATTAAATGTTTCGTATGTGTAGGCTGACTCTGCTAAAAGACTTAAATGTACTAGGGAGTTGCTAGTGCATGAATTAATTAAAATCAATGTGTCATGACAGTCATTATAACCGTCCTGGTTATGGCTAACCCTAAAGTACTGCATGTGTGGCATTGATTCTGCCCAACTTTGCTCCGGTTGGATAATTGCTGCACATGCTAAAGCAACAAAACCAAAACTCATATTCAATGCATTTGTCGAGGCAAATTTAAATATTTGACCAATTTATCCAAGACATAAACACGACAACCAGTTTTGAACTTTGGTAAATCTCACTTGTGTTATTGTCCTCTCTGGGCACTGCCGGCTCCTCCCCGCTCATCAGAACCACACACTCAGCAGGTGCCCTCACCGCAGCCTGCCACGTCGACATGGCAACGGGCGGCTCCTGGCAGGGGAAGAGCGCACGGTTGTTGATGGGAGAACCGGCGGTGTACAAACAAGACCTGCAAGGGTAAACAAAGATAGAACTACAGCACCGCTCGCTCATACAGACACCGAAATAACAACAGTGCGCTATCACCTAAGGTCTGTTTATGAGGATTAATAAGTTAGAATTAGCCCCTCCGTGCAAAGTCTGGGAGAAGCACAGATCACATTTGGATTTTATTGACTGACTTTTCATTACAGGTTTTTTTTTTTTTTTTGTACTACAGTAGAGGTTCAGCACTACATTTGTAAATAATCCAGATATCCAGTCCTTGCTACTTCATAGATAATATTGACAAAAGCTATGATGGTGGTTCTTATACAGGACGATATACTGTACCTGATGACTCATTTGGTGACACATACACAAAGTCTGCAGACGTTACAGTGTAATAAATCGAAAAGAGGAACAAGTACAACCGCCCTCGAGGCAGCTACAAACCTGTGGTCTTGATCTTTGGTCCACCTCATAGAGTTCCCTGTGGGCCTGGTCTCATAGCAGATCCTCAAAACTCGAGGGAAATCCTGCGCTGACACTACCCCGCTCTTCCTCACCTGCAGACAGTGCATCATGATGTCAAATTTAGTGTTGCAATTGATGGGAGAGGAAACTTTTACATCTGTTAAAGGGGGGTATTATGTAAAATCGACTTTTTCAAGCTTTATATCATGTTATTATGTCATTCCCTCATTAAACACATGCCTGGAGTGTTGCCTTGGCTCGTTCACATATTTTTGAGTAATCAGTAAAAACTTAGACGGCAGCCATTTTAGGTGTAGCTATGGCTCAGTCCTCCTAGGAACGCCCCCACCTCCTGGAGACGCCTCTGGACCTTTCGTCACCAGCCAAGCCACCAACCACTGCTCCTCAGCTCAGCAGAGCCCCCTCCCGCACAGTGTTGTTGTTTAGATGCCACAGCAGTGTGCTGAAGGGGGCGTGTCGGAAAGCTTCTTAAAGAGACAGAGGCCTATTTCAAGACGTTCAGTATAGCCATTTTGAGAGAGCAATTTTATTCAAGGCAGTTATTTTAATTTACTGCATATACAGAGCAACAGAAGGTTACGTCATCATTGTAGTATGCTATAGACTGGTGCTATGTGATTGAAAAAAGCATAATACCCCCTCTTTAAGATTCATTATTTTTAAGTATTGCTATTTCATTTGACAATCTCTTGATAAAAAAGTCAAGATTTATTCAAATAACTTCAATGTGAAGTGTTCAAATCCCACTACTTCGTTCAGCCTGACTTGTTGCTGGGATTAGGGTCACAATCACTACAATGACAAATAAGCCTACAGTTCTAATTTATCATTCCACATACTATAAAACTTTTCTAGTGTAAAGTGAATTTGAAAATAGCTTGAAATCAGTAATTGTGGATTTATTACACATTTATTTTATATCAATAACTTTTTAGATTTGTTTTGTGTTTAGTATTAGTCAACAAAAAATATGACTTTAACAAAATACTTGGACAAAATGAACACGGTACAGTTGGTGAACTAAACTGAATTTTTTTTTTTGCTTCCATAATCCTTACTTTTTGTATTTTGTCCTACCTGTAGACTCCAGTGGTCAGTGTAAAAGCGCAGCTGCCCCCCACCCTGCAGATTCGGGGCCCGGCTGCACTGGGAGTAGAGGCGGTGCTGCTCCCTCCACTGTCGGGACGGCATGGACATGAGGCTGTGTGATAGCGTGGACAGCGTGGATCGTGTGACCCCGTCTGTCTGCACTGGGGACCCGGGCAAGGCCAACAACACAGAGGTTATGTCCACTTCCTCAACCTTTAACACAGCCAGGTCACAGCAGTCTAGCACCAAGGTGAAATCCCCATCACGGCTGCTTTCCCACGAGTGTGAAGAGGCTACGACCAGAACGACAGTCACCGT
The DNA here is from genome assembly GCA_007210695.1 of Neogobius melanostomus. Lineage (NCBI taxonomy): Eukaryota > Metazoa > Chordata > Actinopteri > Gobiiformes > Gobiidae > Neogobius > Neogobius melanostomus. Next base: position 1,018,483 of record VHKM01000006.1, on the reverse strand, counting down.
CAATGCCATAGTGAACAAAGATGACATGGTGCTGCAGCTCTTTCCAACAGATTTATCAAAACTGGTTTAAAGAGACTAGATGCAAGTTGGTCATTTTATACTCACTACTGGCACCTCAGGTCTTATCCATAACTGCAGGTTCTATATTAAAGCAGTACTAAGTAACTCTTGCCCCTAGAGGCCATAAGCGCAACTGTCATATTTTTTTTCACTCAAACTTGGCTGTAAATACTGTTTAAAGTGGCGCTAGCCCGCAGTTAGCTTTGCCCGTTAGCCTGTTAGCTTCTTCTCCGTGATTCTATTAGTGTGTATTGCTTGCTCCGACCCGGTGGCAGTCAGGTTGCAAGCATGGTTTTCTGGCCAGAGACACCAGAGGGAGATGAAAGACCCCCCAATCATCCCATTAACACTTGTATTACCCCCAGAGGGACTACGAAAAGGATTAATTTAGGTAAACGCGTTACTTAGTACTGCTTTAAGCTCGGCATGACGGCCCTTGGGACCCGAAGTACAGTAACAACTTTTTGAATGACAGTGCAGGATTTTAGAGGCAGTTGTGGTGAACAGGTCTGGGCTCATTCTACACATTAGGACATGGCTGGAACATGTAGGGGGAGGAAAATACTTAGTTTTAACATTTTTAAACTCTGTATAGTCCCTTTAAGAGTAAAAAAAAAAAGAAGCTTGATAGCAACCTCCAAAATTGTTGTATTTTTTCTGATCATAATAGCACAAAAGAAACTAAGTGGTACATAGTGAGTGACATAAGACTGCTACGATTAAGTTAGGTTTTAAGAAAAATGCAATTGGAAAAGTCAAATGCAGTGTTCTTTCCCTTGTTTCCCTTAATTTGCTTTAATATCAATACAGTGCCACTAATGCAATGGGTTTTAATGTTACGCTACATTAATTCGCTGTATTATTAATTCTGCACAGTGCCTATTAATTAACAACCATATCCATATAGTATTGTAAATGAGGCAGATTAAATCAAAACTGCTTCTTTACATCTAGAGTTCCAAGACAGAACGGAACAATAATGAAGACACATGGACACATTACACTACAATTAAAATGAACAGGACTGACATTTCAAGAAAAGTTTTTTAGAAGTGTTCTGAATATAAAACACAAAGATGAAAAAGAACAAGCGCAAATAGGCAAACAGCTGATGCAACCAGGCGTGAAGCGCTGTTTGTTTAAACCACAGATCTGTTACAGTGCAAGGGAAGCATTGCTCTATTTGTTTTTGTATAATAGAACTTCAACTATTATCTATTTATTCAATGCTTTCATGCTGCCTCAGTAACAAAGTCAGTTTGCATAAGGACAGCACTTAAGTTGTTTTTGAGGATCTGTACTTTACTTGAGTATTTCAGCTGAGAACTTATTACTTTTACCCCAATACATTTTAAAGGGACTAGACGGAGTTTAAAAATTATGCATTTTCTTCCCCCTACATGTTCCAGCAATTTCCTAATGTTTAGAATGAGCTAGGGTTGGGCGATGTCCCCTTAATTGGCAGTTGACGATGTTTACAGTGAACCATCGTGATTATATATAGACTGCATTTTATTTATGTTAGGAAAGATGTGAGATTGCAGGATAAATGTATCTAAACTAAACATGATCTGAACAGAGTCATGGAACACGAATTTTGCAACAGAAATGCATTAAAACTCGTGCGTAAAAGTCTCAGAGGAGAACGACTTATTCAGAGCGTCATCTGCTCCTCAATAACAAGGCTCTTATCACACTAATACAAATGTAAATCAGAGCTTATTATTTGCATGTGCTCAATTTTAACGTAATGTTTAAGAAACAGGTGAACGAGACAATATTTACAAGTTTGCGTCGGAGCTTCAAAAACGAAGCTGCTCCACACGCCGCCCGGTTCATGTGCTCTAGCCTCGTACCTCTGCGTCTCTTTCTCTCCTCTCTCCGTCCTTCGTGAAAACATCCAAACCCATGCGCGCTCAGCGCCGATATGATATCCATCGCGGCATTATAAAACTGTTTAGTTTCCGTACGAAAAGCGAAACCACGCGGTGTTAAACAGTAGCTGCTTTTAGAGAGAGCCACGCGCGTCAGAAATAGAGCAGCGCTGCGTCTTTATTTTAATAATAAGACCACATCAGGTCTTCGGGCTTCTGGTAGGCTACTTAAACTAGTGTGCATATTAGCTATATTCAAGATTTAATTTACAGTGCAATCCCAGCAAAGTTTGTAGGTTTACAAGGCCCACAGAAGATCAGCGCGTGTTTCTGATAGGAGGGGGCGTGGCATCACGATGGTGGCTCTCCATCGTGATGTTCGTCATCCTTTTACGATGGACGATGATATCGTCCATCGTCCCAACCCTAGAATGAGCCCAGACCTGTTCATCACAACTGCCGCTAAAATCCTGCACTGTCACTCAAAAAGGTGTTAATGCGGGTCCGAATTGCCGTCATGCACGAGCTTAATATAGATGCTGCAATTAGGCGCAAGACCTGAGGAGGCAGTAGTGAGTATAAAAATGACCAATTTGCATCTAGTCCCTTTAAAGAATTAGAATCAGAATAGGTTTTATTGCCATCGTTAGTGAACAGGTTCACAACTAGGAATTTAACTAGACAACTTTCAACTCCAATACATTTCAACAAACGCTCATTTTAAGTCTTATAAATTCGCAGTTTAACAGTAGGTGGCGCTGTGCAGCTGTATTGTCATTGTCAATGACTCAGTTTGAAAGATGATTTGTCTCTGCCCTGTTGCCAATGCAATACAGGTAACTTAGGCGCAATCTTCATGTTTTTGAGGCTACAAAGTTATTATTCACTTATTTGTAATTTGACAATAAGCAATAATTTGAGAATCCCCACGGTTGGATATCCGGGGATTACGTCCCTAGTTAAACTGATGAATGTATTGGTTGAAATGTGGCACGAGGTGCGGCGGTCGCACGTGTGACAATCACTCAATGCCCCGCTGACGAGGTCTGACCATGAAGATCTGAGCAACTTTCACTTTTATTGGAGTAATATTTGAACAGTACTTGAGTGACAAAATTAAGAACTTTGACCACCACTGCCAGTGCCTACCAAACGAAGCATGAACACTGGACGTGACAACACCACTACATCATTTTTCTCATATTGTAAAGCCATATGCTCACCTGTTTCCTGGTAAGTTCTGGAAGCCTCCACTGAATCATCTCCAGCCAAATGGCCCCCTCCCTGTTCCTCTGACCCACCTCCTCCATCCTCTGCTCCAGTGGGCTGCAGGAAAAGCACGACACTCCCACTGATGACACGTCTGTCAAAATGAACTGTCAGGTCCAGGACATAGTGTCGAACCAAGATGTGCTTGGTGTTGGCTCGGAGAGGCAGGTCGTCTGTGTCAGGGTCCAGCTGTGGGTCAGCCTCAGCCTCCATGTTGGAAAATCAGGGTTAGCATCATCGCTATAGACACAAGATAAAGACACATTATACGCTAATGTTTACCTTTTAACCAAAAAAACAACAAAAAAGCAACCAAAGAATAACAGTAAAGTGACAAAAAAGCAATGAAAATGTGACAAAAATTTGATGAAAATGTGATAAAAAAGTGACAAAAACACTACAAAAGAGTAACAGAAAAGTGGCAACAAAGTGACAAAAAGCAATGAAAAGAAATGTCAAAAAAGTGACTACAACGCGACAAAAATGCAAGGAAATAGATCAGTTTAAATGACTTTTGTAGGTCTTAGCTTTCAAATGAGGCGTTACACTGGCCTGTAGGCGTTAACCTTTTAGATTTGGGTAAAGCTGAACTGGAGAAAATGCACTTGGCTATGGCGGAGATTAAGAGGTTAAAATAAAGGACAGACAATAAGTATAAATTAGAATTAAAAAGGTTGTAACAAATTAAATGTATAATGGCGCAAAATAACAACTTGTAATGTAAGTAGACTACATCTAGCAAACTAGTGGCACTTTATATAGACGAGCTCTGAAGCTAACAAAATCACAAAGCTAATCATTAAAACTGCTGTACATTAGTTATACTTGGTCGTGGATATAAAGCCTGGAATTCGGAATAAACAAATTAGGGAGCGCGAATGTGACAGGTGCGAGATATTCAAAACACACTTGTAAAACTAAAGAAAGGACTGCCAGGAAGTTCGAAAGCACATAATCGTGTAAGTTTTTTTCGTGTTACGTAAAGTTTACGTTGTTGTTGGTAGCCATAAAAGCCCATGTTTGTTATACATCACTTATAACCGCTATCCCATACTCACATACCGCTGGACATCACAACAGCACGCTGCCTCTACTTGTCCTCAATCCGTGGCCAGGAGTGATGTCGTCATCAGTGGGCGACAGTGGGAAATTTTGTAGTCCAATTTCTGCTTTCTGTCCTATGCTTTTCGTGTACGGATCTGTGACTATTTACCTTTCATTCAGTTTTACTTCTCGGTAGAAAATCCCCGCTATTACTCTGCTGGTGTGCCCCAGTACCACTGAATTGCGATTTTGAGAAGCAAATGAATGCAAATGGAAATTAATATAAATAAAAAAAAAAATCAAACAAATCATGAATCAAACCTAAACAATAAGCGACATAATGGTTTGATGAATAACAGAATTCTTCAAAGCTCATGTAAATGTGCATAAATTAAATTTTATTTAGCTGCTTTATGATCACTGTACAGACATGTTAAAATGACATAAAAATACAACATACTGGTGAACAAGAACATGAAATGAAAATCCAGTGGTTGAGTGCCATTAATTTAACACAAAATAGCTCTACATTACGTGTTCTTGCAAAATGAATTACAACCAACAATACCCACCTAAGTATTAACATGTTTAATGTACTATACTAAAATATGTTGTACCTGGAAGCACATAGGAAAGATTGAGGCCTTCATTTGAGACCTTACGATCAATACAGTAGGCATCGCAACATACCAACATACAATTCAAAATAACTTTCTGGAATGTTCTCTGTTATCAAAGTAAACATATTCCACATTATATATATATATATTATATTGCAACTCTAGTTATTAAGGACATTTGGCACGGGTGTTGTAAGAACATGGCTTATTTACAAAAAGGTTTAAAATAAAACAGGCAGATTGCTAAATATCGGGAAATTATTGCTATTCTTTTGGAAGTAAAACAAGGGGAAAAAATAAACAATACTTTCATAAATCTTTGTAAACAAACTATTTTCTCTGTGCAAAATATAAAATTATACTGAGAAATGTTGTTACTTAGATAATTCAAAGTCTACAGATAAATCTTAGAGATAATCCATGATTGGAGCTTTTCAAAGTAGGCTTTAGACTGGATTGACACAATGAAAAACTTCTAGACAACTTTGAGCTTACACAAACATGATAAATCAATAGGCAAAAGATTACCTGCTGGTTTAAATCTTGCCAAACTAAAACGAATGAGAATGGTGTTATGTTTTGACACTGAAATTGGTCTCTCTGTTTTACCTGTGCAATCCACCAACTGCTTTTGCTGCACTCACCAGCATACATTATGTTGAAATGCCCAAAGAGAAATTTTCTGAGGCACACAGCATAGCAAAATCATCTATCATCATAGAATACAAAGTGGTTTTCGTACAGCACAAAAATATGCTCTTACATATATTAGAAGCACATACATATTCACAAAGTACTGTAGGATCCAGGGTAAGCCTTGTCTCGTCTTAAGAGGAAAAGTTTGCAGCATTATCAGGATAATTGTAGAAATAATACAGCATTTGACAAGTAGGCTGTGTGAAATTTCCAATAAGCTACGCAAAGCTTTGGGAATTCCAACTGTAACTCGCAACCGTGAGATTACGAGATGGCACAAAACACCATTGCATCGTACACTTATTGAAAACGTGATTGTGCGACCGCCAATGTTGGAAACCACGTTCTGCAGAAGTGTATCACAAACTCCTTTCATCTCCTGGTTTCAGTTTCTTCCTCTGCAGCGTGACGGCCTCATCTTCCTCTTCATAGCAGCGCAGTAAAAGAGCCGCGGCGTCTCACGAGTTTTCTTCGGCAGCGCGGCGGAAACTGAGGCGTTTGAAGGAATCCCTTTGTGCCGGTGAGGACAGGAGATAGGAGGAGATGGAGCGAGGAAGATAGACAGTGAGTAACAGGAGGGAAGGGAGACACAGGTGGGGGAAGAGGTGGATAAGAATGTCAGAGATTAGTTAAAATTTGAAGTCGTACATTTTTATATGATATATGACACATACAGGAGCATTAACCTCTTATCCCCGCCTGAACCGAGGGCATTTTCTCCAGTTCAGCTTTACCCAAATCTAAAAGCTTCTCAACTGGAGAGCAACAGTGTAATGCCTCGTTTGAAAGCTAAGACCTACACTTTTTTGTCACGTCATCACCATGTTTTTGTCAAATTTTTGAAGCGTTTTTGTCGGGGTTTGGCTTTTTTTGTTGTGTTTTCATCACGTTTTCGTCCATTTTTTTTGTTGTATTTTTGTTTTTGGTCACATTTTCATCCTCGTTTTCGTCGTTATTTTTACGCCTTTTTTTTAAAAACGTTTTTAGATTTGGGTAAAACCAAATTGAAAATGTGCTCGGTTTATGTTTATATTTGAAAGCAACGGGAAATATAGGCTAATAAAAGAATCACATTTCAGATAAAGTGTTTGGAGGTCTAGACGACAGGGTTAAAATGTTTTATACATAATATGGCCAGAGTTTGCTTGTTATGTAAGGGATAATACATGGCAAGGTGTCCATTATGCTTCCGCTTATACCATGGTCCGGCAAACTGAAACTGTTCATTGGGACCTGTTTACTTATGTTTTTAAGTCCTGGGCAGGAGTTATTTCCCTTTTTAATCAGTTTTATCTGAAACTAGTTCCATCTCAATTGTTTACCGTTACTATGGAAACAGCTGCAGTGGAGTGATATAGAACGTGATTTAACAGTTTTTTTAACTGGTGTACATTATCACTTTTTAATGGACAACTTCCAGCCAATCAGAATCAAGTATTCACCCAGACCATGGTATAATAGTAAAGTTATTGCACTGTGCCAATATGTGGATTCAATGACATTTAATGGTGAAGGAATGTTACTTCTCTGGTAACTTCTGTTTTAAAATGATTTCAGTGGAAATTCAGTATTTCAGTTCTTATTTCAGTATTTAGAAACCCTACAGTGGGCAGTGCGAAGCCGTGTAAAGAACAAACATATTGCACTTTTCAGTGAAGGCAATTTGAGTGTCAAAAAGATCTGGATTGGTCTCAAAATAGAAAAAGACTTTGCATATCCAGTACTTGGGCCAGATGCGTAGGAGACGAGAGAGCAATCCAATGATGTAAATCAAGACGAGAAATTTCCACACCCTGCCAAACGTGGAAAAGTAACTATTCTTGTCCGAATTAAGTTTGGGAGGCTGCGGGGAATTCTGAGTGAGCTTGGTGAAAGTGAATCCACACAGGAAGAAGAAAAAGACTTCATCATGCAGGATCACTCAAACATACATGAATGAAAGCAAACCTAACTCCTGGGTGAGTGCGCAACATAATGGTTAAAAATTCATAAAAAGTGCAGGCATAATATACAGGCTTTGAACTGTTCCGACTGAGTTCACCGTTGTTTTCTTTCAGCCGTCGATATTCGCAAAGGTGGCACGGACACAGCCATGGATCTATTTGTTCTCACTTTTGGTTGGTGTAGCAATCATATCGGCCAACAAAAAGATCAATACTGTGTGTTTTTTTTTCACCCCGTGGTCCGTTCAAATAGTATTGGCTGTTACCCACAGACGCTCTGTTTACCTGTTTTCCAGCCGTGGCCGGATGATGGGTTTATAAAGCTCGGGAATCTTCCTCTCCAGCATGGGCCTCAAGCTCTCGCGTAGGCGGTTGTAGTTCTTTTTCAGTTCGGACTGGTACTCTTTCTGGTCAGAGGTGATTAAGTGCTTGTTCTTCTCCACGGCCTCCCCACACCTACAGAGGATGGCACAGGAAGCACACAACTGTTATCACATCTTCAGCCAGTTGACTTCTTTTTTTCCCCCTTGATAATACTATAACATGGTACAGACAAATAACGAAGGATAATACATTTTCTCTATATATATTCAATTTCCTTGCAAAGATTGGCCCCTGCCCTCCATCTGAAATAATCTAAAGATTCTAGAAAGCGAAAAAATAGAAAATGTCTCCTTAAAATCTGAAAAAGAAAAACTTTTCTTTGCTGCTACATATCCTTTAACTTATAAAGCAGCGAAGATCTCCCTGTTCCCCTGAAAAACCACAGACTTAAGCTGTCTATCACTGACAAGGCCATTATTAATTCTAGTCAAGTGTGAGTCAGCAGTTTAAACGCCCCCAGGACTTTAGTGCTATGAAAAAAACCTTTAGAAAAATGTAAGCCTTTAACAGTATTTCAAACAGCAAGAAGGTACGGGGTCTTCTTACAGATTTGTGTCATGGCATACGTATATACATTATAATGGGCAGTGCAGAGACAGGAGGAAGTCCAGGAAACAGGGACGATTGGTAACAGATGTCCAGTTTATCTCATAGGGCTTAATGGGGCTAATATGGAAATGTCCGGAAATGGTATACGGTAGAAAGTGAGGTATTAAAGGCAGCGGAGTTACAGGGGGAAGCAACTTATCTAAATGCAAATTATAGATCACTGCAAAGATAGAGAACAAAGTAATGAGCTGATTTTGTTGAGATTCTCATTAAGACTAAGTCAGCAATGGCAATAAAAGATATTTTAGTTGAGCGTGTGGAAGATTAACATTAGGAAGAAGCATTAGCTAGATGTCTGTTTGATCTTGGGTCATGATGTATATTTCAAAATCAACAGTCCCATTGTACATTAAAGGGATATTTCAGGATTTTTAACATAGGGCCTCATTTCCTACAGTAGTTATCCAGAGTGTTGTTGGTTTCTGGAGATACATTTTTAAATTCATGCAGTCCTTATATTTGAAGAGTTTAGTGGTACTAAGCTAGTGCTAGGCTAACACATGTCTATGGTAACTTAACAGTCTGACCCAAGCACAGTGCGCCTGAGGGAAATCACTTATAACACCAGACTACCGATATAAATGTCTGTGTTGACTGAATAATTTTTGAAATATAACCGTTTTGCATTTAAAATAACTTATATTTGAGCAGCATCAGCTTCCTGGTTGTAAGCTACGCAGCGGCGGAGTGATCTGCTAGGTTACCAGATCTACAGTAGTTTGTTTACCTGCGGCATTACTACACGTGGAATTCACAAAGGAGCTTTCCACAAATTAGATATGGTAACGTTTGGAGGATTACCCGATGATTTTGAAGAGGTTTCTAATGCAGGCTACTAGTTACCATAGACATGCACTAGCCTAGCACTAGCCTAGCACCACTAAACTCTTCAAATATAAGGACTGCATGAATTAAAAAATATATATCTATCTCCAGAAATCAATAACACTCTGGATAACTAGGAAATGAGGCCCTATGTCAAATATCCCTTTAATACATCCTGAATATCTCTTTATTTTTTCCGCATGTAGCCTTACCAAAGATCTCTCACTCATTCTGAATCATTTTACTCATTGTAGAAACGTACACAATGAAGCTAAAGCCAAAACTGGTGACTAAAGAGAAGTTATTTTCCAGAACACGTCTGTCCATTGGCATACTGAGGGTCCAGTTCCTGCTCGCCATGGATTTACGAAAACAAACCTATCTGAAATTACAGTAAATATTTGTCAACCTGCTTGTAGCAATCAGGGCCGCCGGAATGTGACATGAGCCTGGGAAAATGAAAACAACCTTCTGGAGGCAAACACACACTGCTCACTGAGATGAAGGCACGGACAAGCGCATCGGCTCACAGCTATTACAGAAATAAGTATTCCACAAACAGCAAGTGTGGAGGCACAGTTTTAAAATGCATGATCAATATATCCCTATTATGAAATATTGAGACTTTGTCACAGACTTGGCTGCCATGAGGAGGCTTTGACATCTTATTACCTTTACTCATATTTGTTTTAACGAAAGAGGGTTCATAGAGAGACCGTTTTGTAGGAACAGAGCCACCTGCATTTCATCCAGCTCATGAACTGTCCCACATTAGGCTTGATTCACAGCTTGGCTTTAAGTCGACGTTTTGCCACAGACCATGTAGCTTCTTCAAGGCTAGGATGGTGTCTCAGAAGATGTTTATCGCTCTATCTTTGATTAAATCCGAATTGAGCAGATATTGCTTTGTGTGATGTTGCCCACCACTCCATCTTGTGGGACACTGTCACTGCCAAAGACTTGAAGAAGCAACATCGTTTATGGTGAAACGTTGGCTTACATTGGGTATTATGCTTTTTGCAGCAATCTGGTAACAATCTCAAACAGATCTTTATCACAATCTTATTCAGGTGCTCATCATATAATTAGAATATCATGAAAAAGTGCATGCACTTCTGTTATTCAACCTAAACTGTGAAACTAATATATGATAGACTCATTACATGCAAAGCGACATGTGTATAGCCTTTATTTGTTATAATTTTGATGATTATGGCTCAGCTTGTAAAACCCCAAATTAAAAAGCTCATAAAATTAGAATATTTTGAAAATGGACTGTAAGCCATAATCACCAAAATTACAAATAAAGGCTAAACATGTCACTTTGCATGTAATGAGTCTATATCATATATTAGTTTCACATTTTAAGTTGGATTACGCAAATAAATGAACATTTTCATGATATTCTCTTTATATGACGAGCACTTAGACTTTGTTGGTTAGAAAATGGCCAGCTGAAACAAAATATTCAATTAATGGTTTGTATAGCCCAATATCACAACAGGAGTTGCCTCATAGGGCTGCACCGAACATAAGCAACAAAACAGAGCAGGAAATAAGACAATATTCAGACATAATGTCCAAATAAGCGTCGGCAGCAGGTGGCGATGAGCGGCGCGGGGCTCCCGGTCCTTAGACTCTCTGGCACGGCAAGGAAAAACTAAAAAACCCAGGGGAGAAAGGAGAAACCTTGGGGAGAACCACAGAAGGAGAGATCCACTCCCATGGATGGACAGAGACCCAGGGCCGATGGCGATCTAACCGTAAGCCCCTCCCATACCCCCCTCCTCTTGCTCCCAAACAGATGACTATGTTTTTTTGTGTTTTTTTTATGAAGAAACATAAGTATAACTTATTGTAACTTAGCTTGAATGCTCAAAAAAGTCAATTCAGCAAAATATACCCTTTAAAGCTGCAACAAAAATTTTAAATGGAACTTGTTTTCAAAGACTATTCGCTACAAAACCACCCCTGAAGCTAATTTTGTAAATAAATAAACAATGATTTGGAATAATTTATATTATCAGACTCTTGGCCACTCTTTCATCCTCCCACACTAATTGCATACACATTACTGACTCCTAAAGGCTTTGTCACTTCAAATCTTTAGAAACCTCCTCTTCTCTGAAAACTCTTTGAGCAATTGTTCCCTGCTTCCACCCACTCCCTCTGTGCCATGTTCCAGAAACAATAAGTAGAAGTGCTAGCGTTGGTCACATAGCTCTTTTAGGATTATAGATCACCATAAAAAGGGACCTGCCATAGGATGTGGTGGCTATATGTTATTAGGTGGGCTCACTTTGATCAGAACTTACCTCATTATGAACTCTTTGAAACACAGGCGCAGTTTATTGTGGTGACGGAACAGCTTGGGGTCTGCTGGGATCTCATTCAGGAAGACCTGGGCCACCTCTAACGGGCCCTACCAAACAATGAGACAAAGAGAGCGAAAGCTTAAAAACAGAGGGAGGAAGGAAGGAGTGAAGGAGGGGAAGGGGACGAACATGCTCTTGATTTAGGCGTAGGGGAGCAGGCTCGCAAACTGAATGTTTAATGTATCCCGGCATCAGTTACACAACGACGGGGACGCATGAATGTCAATGATGATACACAGACACTAGTAAATAAAACATTTGAGACAACTAAAGGTGATAATGCAGGTTTGCGCCCACTGACGCACCGATTAAGCTTCTCGGTCCTTATAATGAAAACAATACTTTTTCATCATCTGACAATACTCAATGCCAAACAATACCAGTGCAGAGATTTTTTTCTTAAACAAAATGAACATAATAATCTAAACCAGCAGAGGCAAGTAAGTCTTTCAAAACATTTGTTGATTGGCCTAATTCTAAACCAGTACCCTGAACTGCACCGATTAGTTATCCAGGCATTTGTGGGGGGTTTCTGTCCTTTTTTTGCTACTTTCTTTTTATTGTTTTTAGGTTTTGAACAATAAAAACATGGGACACTTGGGATGTTGACTATGAAAGTAGAACTTTATGGATAAATGGTTTTAACAATGTGACGCTGAAGTGAAAATTGTCCATTTCTCCCATTTTTCTCGACACTGCTCTTCTCGAGTCCTCAGTCTATGGGTCAAAATCTCCATCTCCAAAATTCCATTCACAATTTGTACCCAGTCTTTAGTTGGTGGTTCTAATCTGTACCAATAGCCTTTTAACAGGCTGCCAACAGTATTTTCAATAAATATTGATCATTTTTTTCCACATTACTCCCCATGATATATCCAAAATATAACAGCCAGCATGTTTTGGAATCACATAGCCCAATACCCTCACAATGGTTGAATATGCATCTTCCCAAAATGATACGAGTTTTGTACATAACCAAAAAACGTGTGCATGATTTACATTGACCTCTCAACATTCTCTCCAACAAGGTTGAACCCTGGATACATATTTGGCTGTAATTTTAGGAGTTATAAAAAATCATATTAATCATCATCAATTATATTTTTCCAGCAATGTTTTCTCCAAATTCTCGAAGTGATAGTTGACTGTCCTAGTTCTTTTTGTTTGAGTTTTTATTTCGAGCTACAACAAGGCACAAAAGCCAAGAAAAGAAAAACAGAAAAATATATACACATAATAAAAGAAAAGAAAAAGAAATAAATAATTACATTCAAGCTCGAAAAGGAGTGGGAAGAAGACAAGCTTATTGACTCCCACCCCTGTTCATAAACTTAAATAAATAACAATAAATAACAACACTGCATATTTCTTACCATCTTACAAAACAACTATCAACCGAGTTGGTTACATATTAACATGTATCTTCTTTTTTCCCATTTCTCTTGTGTTTTATTTTTTTCAAGATAATACTTTATTGTCCCTATATGGAAATTTGGCCTGCCTTTATTTGACCAAGACAAATACTATATTTGATTTGCCTGGCTGAGCAAGGGTTCTTGTTTCAGGGCAGATGGCTCGCTGACTTCATATGAAATGCAACATAAGCCACAGTGTTCTTCCACGAGAACATGTGGAAGGAATGGAAGCAGCTATGATTCCCCCTCCGCTTGCATGGCTAATGTCACCACTGGCCCGGAATACAGGCAGCATTTGGCTTTCATTTGCACAGTATGAGATCTTGTTATCTAAACTTATATCCATCATAAAACCACAGCACGCTCGGAAACGTGCATGTATGCGACGGGCGCAGTTAAACAACCCTGATTAGCTACATAAACGCGTCGTGCACGCATTGGACAAACGCCGCCTCCGTCGCCTCTTGCTCTTGATTACCGCCGAGACTTATATGTTTACGAAGCTGCCTAGCATTAGTGTTATGTATACGTGCGTCAGGCCGGAGCGAGGGACCTGTCAGATTAGACGTTGGAAGATAGAGCAGAGAGGGAGGGGCGGAACACAGACACAGTCGTAGCTCGTTCATTATGACTCCAACATCGGGACCTGGAAGCGATCAGATCAAAGGGACCTCCGGTTTAGCATGCCGCCCCGCGCACACATGAAAGGGAAGAAGAGGCCATGAAGAGACCATGAACTGACGTTTTAACTAAATCAGTACAAAAGCAAAGGAAGGATTAGGGTTATGGAGGAGGTGCGGACTTTGAAGTGCGATCACTGTCATGTCTCCTACCTGCGCCCTGTTACTACAATGGAAGTGGAACGTGATAAGATAAACAGAGCTGAATTATGGAGCCTCCCCGAGCAGGAAATGGGACGTAATACAAAGTGCAATCATTTTAGAAGAGCACTCATCGTGTGAGTAGGCCTCTTGAGTGGGTGAAAATTCTGATTTCAATATGGGTAGGTATTTGCAATGTCGTGTATTAGAAGGGTACGGAAAATTAAGGTTATGTTGATTGACGTGATCATGCCAATTGTGTGGTTTAAGGAACAGGCCACCGTTTTTACATACTGAGATATGTTCTTACCTTAGCTTTGACAAGTTCATTTGTACCTGTCTGGTCTCCATGTGTGCCTTCCGTAACGTAAACACAGCACAGACGGCGTTAGCATTTAGCCTCTCTCTTCTCCTCTATAGCTCCAAACTAGGTGAAGATAGAAGCTACCAAACTCTTCCACATTTTCCCTATTTAAATATGGTTACGTGAAGTGTTACACTACAAAGTATAATTACACAAAATGAAACAATGTGGATTTTCTAAGCGGATAAAAAGGGGAACTACAGTATATTGTAAGGCGTAATAATACCAGGAGTAATTCGGCATCCGCGCAATGATATCTTCACTTTACTGTGCGGATGCCGAATTACTCCTGGTATTATTACGCCTTACAATATACTGTAGTTCCCCTTTTTATCCGCTTATAAAATCCACATTGTTTAATTTTGTGTAATTACTTCATGGTGTAACACTTCACGTACCCTTATTTAAATGGGGAAAACGTGGAAGAGTTTGGTAGCTTCTATCTTCACCTCGTTTGGAGCTATAGAGGAGAAGAGAGAGGCTAAATGCTAACGCCGTCTGTGCTGTGTGCTAAGTTACAGAAGGCACACGTGAAGACAAGACAGGTACAAATGAACTCGTCAAAGCTAAGGTAAGAACCGTTTGTCAGTATGTAAAAACGGTGGCCTATTCCTTTAAAGATCAACTTCCTGACTGTCAGAACCTAGAACTATGCATCAACCTACACGAGTGCCACTAACTTTGCGTCCGATTTTTGAACTCCAATGTTTGTTCTTCTGTTTTTGTTGTCTGAAATATGTGAACTCAGTTTTTACCTGGTTAACCGTGGCTCCCACAGAACCTTGTAGCACCATTTGGAGCATCTTAGCATCTGGCTGCTCTCTGTGTGTGGCAACCGCAAGCTCTCTGGTTTTCTTCTGCATGTCCTCTATGGCGACCTCAATCGGAGTTAGGTCGAACTAAAAAGCAAATTAGTGCACAACACATTAACTATTTTGAACAGCGTTGAAATCTAAGGTGTTCTTTTGCAAAGTACCTCCTCCTTCTGGATGACATTGATGCGAGTTTTCACGTAGGGAAAGGCGTGCATGGTGGTGAGTATAGTTTTCCTCTTGTACTGTTCGTTGAGTTCCCCTCGCGGCCGGCCGCTCTTGGTGAACGGCGTGGTGTACATGAAGCGCCGTAAGTTGAAGTTTTTCTCAAAGTTGGTCATTCTGTCTTTCATTTCGTAGTCGTCAAAGTAGGGCTCCACATAAGTGATTTGGATGTATGCCTGCATAGGAGGATAAAACACTGCATTTCAATCGATTCAACAGCAGGGAGAAACAAAGCTCGCGTGAGTTTGTATCCAGAGAGGACTTTTGTTCCACGGCCAAAACAAACTTGATACGAACACTTTGTAAGTACCAAGTCAGTCCATAAATGCTTAATTTTACAGGATAATAATTAATACAGTAGATGAAGGAATAATGGTTATCATTAGACAATCACATGGTAATAGGATGGATTTAGCATGTTAAATGGGGCTATTACTGTGCTGTAAAATAAAGTGCCACAGATAATACAGTCTCTGCAATATTCCAATTATTTCCATGAAAATAACACTATCTGGCCAATTTTAGGCATTTTCCTTATAAAAAAATAAAATGGCTGAGTGCTTTTCAAACAGTGAGCAAAAATTGAGTTTGTACTAATGTACTGTATTGTGAGTCTTTGTACATCCGTTCCCTCCACCCACCAACATAGCAACCAGGTCACATTATGTCTCATCATTTATTTATCCACCTGATCGTCATCCATTATTAAATACAAGAAACAATTAAAACATGAACAACGAACATGCGTTATTAATACCTTAACCAAGCACATATTCTCCAGTTTGGCCAAGTCCAAAAGCTTCATGAAAAAGCATCAAAATAGCGACAAAAACGAGGTTGAAAATGCAACAATAAAGTGACAGAAAAGAGCAACAAAAATGCTAAAAAAAAAAGACAAAAATGTGACGAAAACACAACAAAAATCTACACAAGAGCAAAAATATGACAAAAAGCAACAACAAAAAAGTGACCAAAAAAACGCAACAAAAAAGTGGGTTAAAAAGTGATGAAAAAAGTGACAACACAGTGAGGAAAAAAAATGTTTTGTAGGTCATTCAAATGAGGCGTTACACTGGCCTAGCTTTTAGATTTAGGCAAAGCTGAACTGGATAAAATGCACTCAGTTAAAGTGGGGGTTAAGAGGTTAAACAGTCACCTTATTGGGGTTCAGTCTTGCCCTGTCCACCGGCGAGGAATCCTTGATCATGACCAAAGTGTCATCTCCGAAACACTGACTGTAGAAATTCTGAGAGATAACAAAGAAGGAGATAAATAAATATGTTTGTCTTTTTTATGGTTCCTACTGTTCGTTGTTATGCATTACATGAACTTTATGCATCGCCTCCTACTGGTATGGGCTTTTGAATTAAACATGGCACAGTTTAAGAGCTTTGAAAGTTCAAAGCCGTACTTTTAGAGTCACTCGTTGGTTTGATGTATTGGAGGCAGATGTTCACAGTGATTTGCTCGATACTTGACTCGTGTGCCCCAGACTGAGACGTATGATCACTTAAGGTAACAAGATGCTTTATGCCAATCGTCATGTCAGGGCTTGAGGTTATACAACTCTTTATTCAGTTTTTTACATCTACATTAGACACATTAGCCTCTGTATGTTTTTGCCAGTATATCTTAAAATAATGTATCGGCTTTTGGTTATAATCAACACTATTTACATTGTGTGATACTTATTGAAGGCACTAAACTATGAATGAACACATGGAATAATGTAGGAAAAATGACTCAAAATATGTTTATATTTTAAATTGCTCAAAATTGCCACCTTTATTCTTGGCATTTTCTCAATGAGATTCATAAGACAGATAAGATAGTCCCCTGAAATGGTTTTCAACAGTGAAAACCATTTCTGCTGAATAAATCGTGAAGCTCGCTAAGAAAATGTCAAAGTGTGCAAAGCAGTAATCAAAGTAAAATTTTTATTTTTATTTATAACACACTATTAAACAAAATTGACCAAAGTGCCATACCAAAAAGACAATATAAAAATACAATCCTAAATACACATATAGGACAATTTGAACAGTAAAAGTCAACTTCTAAACTAGCTAAATGCCAAAGAGAACATATTAAAAGAATTCATTAAAGGAATAGGCCACCGTTTTTACATACAGTACCTGTATCAACTCGTCTAAGCTAAGGTAAGAACATATCTCAGTATAGGAAAAACGGTGGCCTGTTCCTTTATGGCGCGATTTAAAAAAAAAAAAGGGAGTCAGCCTATCTAATATACAGAGGCAACTTATTCCACAGTTTGGGACCAACAACAGAAAACGCTCGGTCTCCTCTGAGTTTGAGTCCATTTCACTTTTTTTGTTTATGTGTTCATCCATAAATGAATACCTTGAGTGAGAATCTATGTAAATAGTCTTGAAATAAAAGGAAAAACATTACATTCAAATAGTGTTTCCAAATTTTTGACCGATATAGTGTGTGTGTCAAGAAATATTCCTAGTTATAGAAATGTAGGTATGTGTAGTTATATAAAATGCCATCAGAGCAGCAGAGGAAAAAAGAAACGTGCTAATCTGTGCAAGGAAGTGAGTTTGACCATGGGCAGTCGTTCTAAGTGCGAAAGAGAGACACACTACATGTTAAGGCTCACATAATGAAATAAAAATCTAGTCTCAAAACATCCTGCCTCATTCCGCTTTTTGTGGGTTCGATGATGCCACCAAATATGATATGGTTATACCTCTTAATAATCTACAGCAGGGTGCAAGTTCCATAAATGCTCAACAGGTGGCGATAAAATTTGTGTTCAAAATGTGAAGCAAATTCAATATAATTTCTTGATACTGTATTTTTGGAATTAACTTCAAAATAGGAAGTAGGCAGGCGTTCATGTCCACTCAAATTAATCAGTCAGTAATAATAAAAAAAATTCCCATTCTGAACTTCTACAAATGAGCTTTTCTCCCTCACCTCCAGTCGATGCGATATCTCGGGCAAATGCGTGATCGCCGGCTCTTTGTAGATAAACTCCCGCTCGTCCAAGTCCCCGAACGTGGACCCGTAAAAGGCCACACGGAAATAGGTTCCAAACATCCTCTTATTGCCCTGCGGAGAAACAAGGAGCGAATTTGAATGTAAGACTGTAAGCACTGCCGCATCAGTCTCATATTCCTGCCCATTATGTTAATAGCCCTTTATGAAGCCTTTATTGTGACGAACACTTTGATGGGCCGCGCTCCCAATTCAATACGCCCCGAAGCCGCCCAAATTAAACCTAATCTTTCTCCGGAGCAGAGAGTAATTTTTATGGACAACGCCTTGTCAAAAGTCAATTGAAAGAAATTGTGCGCCCTTCAAAAACATATTTGCGTGTGTACATTCCAATAGGCTTCTAACGGTTGACATGGGAAAGTTATTACCTTTTGAATGATGTTATCAAATGCCTTCTGCAGCTTATTGTGAGTAAGACCCAGCTTTCTGAAGTCTCGGTGTGCTTCCAGTATTGGGACAATGATCTTGTAGACTTCATTCACAGCTTCGTAAAGACCTCCCTAAAAACACATCCATCAGCATGTTTAGGATACATCTGTGTATATTTAACTCGCTTAGCTAATCTTTTATCTCGAAGCAGGCAGGGTTTCAAAATGATTCGGCATAGGTATTTTAACAGATTATAAAATGGAAGGAATGTAAAGCATAGGCTACAATGATATTGGAAACAAACTGTGAATTAATATTTGGTGACTTGGTAAGGGCGAAGGACAAAAAGGGAAATGGGATAAATAAATAGAATGCATGACTTTGCTAGAGTGGAATGATCAAGCTACTTAAGGCAAGTATTGAGCTTTGTCTGTGTCAATAATCTCTGGTAAAAATACAGTAATATACAGTATCAACATGTTTTGTTGAGGATCTGCAGTTCATAAATGCTGTGTGCCAAATGAACATTATGTAAATAAATAGAATAGCAGTGAAATTCAACACCTTTATTTGCTAAGCTTAGATGAGTGGTTGGTGCTGGACTGAGGGGCCGATGGTCCAGATTGGTAGCTTTGCTTCCGCCAATCTACCCCAGTGCAGCTGTGTCTACATTTATAGCTTCTGTAAAAGCGCTATATACTGTATAATCCTTTATTTCTCTGCTTCTAAACTCACTGCAGTTGTGCCACTTGTGTAATAATTTCATCACATCAAATGTATAAATGATTTTGCAAATTACTTTGAGAACCGTTTCTCAGCGACTATTCATTCATTATTCATAAACTCCCTATGACTAAATTAATAATAATAATAATAATAGATAGCAGAACTGAGACATTGTGCTCCTTATCCATGAGGCCGGTCAAGTTTAAATAGTATTTGTGAAAGCAATTATAGTCCTATGACGAATTTTATATGTATCAAACTATTTTCAATAACTAAAACTAGTACAGGGCAATGTAAATTCATGCGGTCAAATATACATATATAGATTGGCTGGGATGTGCAGCACGAAATCCTGCAAGTGGTTAAGGCTGCAGCACAAATGCTCAGCACTTTTTCGTCTCAGTGTCATGAGTTCACGTCCCAGCTCCAACAAGCTGCTTGTCTTCTCATTCATTTTCATGCTGAAAATGCCCTAAATAGAAAATGTGGAAAGAGAAGAAGATCTCACACTACTAAACAGCTCAGCCGCCTGCTCCAGTAACCCCACCAATCCGCTCTCTGTGAAGTATCGTCCCGAGCACACGCCGTCCTCATCCGGGGACAGGATGTCATCGGACACGGCCGACTCCTCCAGCACGTTCGGGGAGATGTTCTGGGGATGAGAGAAGGATATCAGTCAGCGAACACATCAATTAACCCCTAATCAAATAGTCAATCACGTGGCTAACTTGAGAGGGAAATGTCCTACAGTCTGAAATGGAACTAATTTGATGAGCATCCGATCAATGAGGTGCGGACGGTGAGCATGTCCGGTACATACTCCCCACAGAGCTCAGGGGTTGGATACAGGTCGTCAATATCAGCTTCCTTGTTGTTCAGATAACTGCTTTAGTTCAGGGGACAAACTGCTCACCACCTCCCCGAGGAGCCCACACGCCCCACACCCCTCCACAGCTTCAAAGGCACAGTTTTACAAAGGTACGGCATAACAAGGGGAGAATATTAGTGCTCTTAATTATTATGAGAGTAGCTCCCCCATCTGGACACAGGGAAACTATTATAAAAACATTAAAAACTCTATTTTGAGGTATAAACAAATCCTACTGGTCCAGGGGCCAAAGGAAACAAAGGAGGCAAGAGAGCACTGCCACAAGAGTTAAAATATATATTTTTGAATTGAACTATGTATACCACACAAAAGGGTTCATATTTGTGTAGAGAATGTTAAGGATTACTTCCATGAAGACCTTATATTTCTTTTACTACACAAATATTAGTTTGGTATTTTGTTTGAAATTTAAAGTAAAATTGACTGAATGAAAAATTAAGCATTACGAAATTGGTTCTCAAACTTAATCCATAAATCTATCCATACATGTATTATATCCATACCATATATCCCTTCTGGCTTTACTAAGCGAAAAATAGTAGTTTATGCTAAAGTGATGCAAATAGCAGATGCAGTTGAGATGTGTGACCCTCAGATTTGCACCACTAATAACCTGCAGAGTCTCGTACCTGGAAGGTGACACTGCCCACGGGTAAGTACTTGTGGTCCTCCAGCATACTCAAGTACTCGGCCACCAGAGCCGCGGCGTGCACCAGACACATGGCCGACTCTGTGTAGCACTTCCTGTTGTTGTGCTTCTCCGCCATGTTCTGCAGCCAGGTCAGACGCAGGTCAGGGGAGGTCTGGTAGCCCTTGGCGATCCTGGGAGCATGAATCAATACAAGACATTTCATTTTTCTAAGCGTTAAAGAGGGGTATTATGCTTTTTTCAATCACATAGCACCAGTCTATAGCATACTACAATGATGACGTAACCTTCTGTTGGTCTGTATATGCAGTAAATTAAAATAACTGCCTTGAATAAAATTGCTCTCTCAAAATGGCTGTACTGAACGTCTTGAAATAGGCCTCTGTCTCTTTAAGAAGCTTTCCGACACGCCCCCTTCAGCACACTGCTGTGGCATCTAAACAACAACACTGTGCGGGGAGGGGGCTCTGCTGAGCTGAGGAGCAGTGGTTGGTGGCTTGGCTGGTGACAAAAGGTCCAGAGGCGTCTCCAGGAGGTGGGGGCGTTCCTAGGAGGACTGAGGCATAGCTACACCGAAAATGGCTGCCGTCTAAGTTTTTACTGATTACTCAAAAATATGTGAATGAGCCAAGGCAACACTCCAGGCATGTGTTTAATGAGGGAGTGACATAATAACATGATATAAAGCTTGAAAAAGTCGATTTTACATAATACCCCCCTTTAAATGCCTTTCCTCGCACAAGGATTTATGAGTTGAGAATTGCGATTTCTAGTGTACAATCAAGCTTCAGTCCACAGTTCGAATTTTAACACTTTTAGGAGCATTGACAATGTTACTAGTGGTTGACATTTTTACATGGATACAAACCGCACACGCATAAAATTACATGTGTTTTATGTTTAAAGGTATGCCAAACTTTTGTACAAACCAGTGTGAATTTCTGATCAGGCTAAGCTAAGTTGCTCTGCATTCAGTGATCATGTAAATCAGTGTCTCTGCATCTGGAGTCCAAATGTTTTTTAGTGAATTACTGCCGTGTACTTTGCAGCGACCTGATGTAAATGTAGCACTCACTATGCAGGTCACTCGCTAATGCACCCGTGTCTGGAGTGTACAGGTGAGTGACCCAAACACAAGCATGACTGTGCATGATGAATTGCACATGCAGGTGACTTTACTGCCTGTCGAAGGGAAAAGGGCCCAAGTCAACATACAAGACGTGTAAGCGCACTTTGTCTCACCGTGCCCCTCTCGTGCTTTACACGCATTTGTACATGCACACTCCATTTGATTTGCATATACACAAAGCCAGATCAGACGACTAAACTGCTACCACATGGTTACCATAGCGAGGGCGGCAAACAGAGGCAAAACAAGGCAGACCACGGCGAAATGGGAAACAGTGCCGCCTCGTTCGGGGAATGGCAGGCACAGGGCGACAAGGATGAATTGAATTGAATTGAATTGAATAGAATATTTAAAAAACAGGTGACCAAAGTGCTGTACAAACATAAGCAACACAGAACATACAACGCAAGAATCACATCCATTTCAGAACATGTTTAGAAACTACAGGGTTAATCGGATTACGACCCCACTGAGATAAGATATTTTGTTATACAACTTAAAAAACTGCAGCGATTTCATTGTGCAGCCCTTGTTTACAAGAGTTGCATCAAATCCAATCACACGCACACATACAAAAATCTGAATTAGACACGTTTCCGTTATCGTGCAATGTTGTTGCACGGAAAGAAATTGGGATTATGGCCTTAAAATACAGATATGACAGCGATGGCAGAAAAGTCAACACAATCAAATTTTGAGTAGAAGCATTGGCAAATACGAAGTTCGACAAAAGGTTGCAGAAAGCAATGTTATCTTCACTAAGACAAATGAGAAAACTGAGGACTAATTATTAAGATGCCGAGATTCCACTCAGCCACTGCTTGCTTTGCACGTTATGCATCTGATGCATTAATTAGACGGAGAAAATGAAGCTGCTCTGTTGTGAATTTCCATCTTTATTATGCTTGATATCAGACAGTAATTTGATGATCTGTTCTTAAATCCTAATGCACCAATGAATAAATGATCTGTTTTTACATGGAAACCATTCTATTCATTTACTCCTGAACAAAAATATTCAAATTTGGGGATTTGTATCGTAACCTCAGGAAGAACAAAATCGGAAATTGTATCAATCGTCTTCATTATTCAAATTCGTATCTTAACAGAATGATCAGACAAATGCTCGGTGTGAGAGAGGATAGTTCAATTCTCTGCGCTAATGAAGCCCATGGTTTAATTAAACACTAGTTTAACTTAAGGATATCTGGGACAAAAAGAGCGTTTTTGACTATGGGCCTGATCAGGAAAATAATAAAAGTGCTAAGTCGGTAATGAATGCTCTAGGTCCTACTCTTTCAGAGCCGGTTAACCATCAAGAAAACAATATGGCAAGAATTTGGTTTATAATTATCATTTTCTCACCTTTTTTATATAGACCCAATAACTTAGTATATTTTATACCAAAACTCTGTCACAAATTACTATATGTGTGTGTCAGTCTTTTAAATGAAACAGATCCCGCTCTCAAATAAGATGGTTTTGGATTCAGGGATACTTCACTATCACAGTCAAGACTTTTACCTGTACATGAGGTCCATAAGCATCTCTGGATCTTCTTGAAACTCTCTCATCTTTACTGTGTCTGACAAAATGCTGTTCAGATTTTTAAGCAGCTCATTCACCTGCAATGGGAGTTACATGTTTACAATATGAAAACAGTCAAAGTAGGCACTGTAAATGTATCAGTGTGTTTTTAGACCTGTGAGGGTAACTGTGTATTCTGCATCTCTGTGTCCTCCTCTGCGTAGGCGAGGATGGTGCGGAGTGAACGCCGCAAGTGTTCCTCCTGGAAGTCTGAGGATTTTCCCACAAGAGAGGCTAGTGACATGGTCACCTGCATTTTCACTCTTGAGAAGTTCTGAAAGAGAGATACATGCATAATTGGTTTATGTCTTTTTAAGTGTAAACATATGTTAGTCAGATATTCCCTGATTGTAGTAACATAAATCTAAATGTATGTTTTTAAAGCTTTGGGGGCTCTAAAGCTCATCTTTGAAAGCCTGTGATTCCAGCACAGCTTCGCTCCTACAAGCAGACAACCGCACAATGAATTAATCATAACAACTCCTGGGTACATATGAAATACAACTGAATGTTTGCAAAGAGAGAATTTGATATGGGCCATAACCTTCACACCATTGCCTCCGAGCATGGAAAAAATGCATAATGTAACATTTATTTTTGGATTTGACAGCATCAGTCACCATGGTACTATAACAAATGTTTAGAGCATGCAAGATAGTGGGCCCGCACGGCCTTTCTGTGTGGAGTTTTGTTTGCATGTTCCTCGTGTCTGAGTAGGTTTCCTCCGGCTCCTCCAGTTTCCCTTATCACTAAAACATGCACAATAGTCCAGTATGAATGCAGTGTGTGAGTAGTTGGTGGTGGTCAGAAGTGCTGAAGGCGCTTCTGGCAACCTCACTTCCATCAATCTACCCCCAGGGGCAGCTGTGGCTACAATAGTAGCTTACCACCACAGAGTATGGCATGAATGAATAATGTTTACAGTGTAGCGCTTTGAGAAACTTGGTAACACAGGCTTGTAAAGTGCAATACAAGTGTACGCCATTAGTAGGAATGGTCAATAATGATCAAAATCTTCTTCTAATATTCCTTTAATAATGTCGATGACCGAAACGAAAAGGTTGCAGATTCAATAACAGCTCTGACCAATTTGTACTAATGTGTCCTTGGGCAAAACATTGGTGGTTGAATAGGCCGTTGCTGCAGATTAGCATCTATCTTTCTCACCAAGGACAACTATGGCTTATCACCAACCACAGAGTGAGAAAAAGTGATCAAATAAAGGTCTAAAGTAGCACTATGAGAAGCTTGTAAAGTACAATATAAACCAAAGCCATAACCACAAGATTATTCCAGTAACTTTATACAAGAACAGGGGCCATAATAGTCCAGTGCTCAGGTCTCTGCACTGGCTTCCTGTGATGCTTCCTGTGACATTAAAACAGCTCTGCATGTGTTCAAGTTCATCTCTGACATGTGAGTGCCATGTGAATCATCATCAGAGTCAGAACTAAACATGAGGCTGTGTTTCAGTTTAATGCAGCTAACATCTGGAAGTGTCTTTCTGAAGATGTGAAACAGGCCTCGATTCGCAACAACTGTGGACTTCAAATGTTATTTGATTATGAATATTTTTGTTGTACATGTTATTACATTACGTTTGCATTCTAGTTCTATTAGTACAGTTTAGTTTATCTGTTGTGAACATAAAAAAATAACATTGCAACAGTAAAAATAGGGCAATTTGAATTACTTTGTGTACAACTTTTACTCTACAAGTAAATTTGCTTTCCAAAATCAAATGTAGGATCTTGACAAGCATTCTCGCACACAAAGTTTGCCTACTCATGTTTTATATACAGTGGGGGAAAGAAGTATTTAGTCAGCCAACAATTGTTGTTCTCCCACTTAAAAAGATGAGAAAGGCCTGTAATTTTCATCATAGGTATGTATACCTCAACTATGAGAGACAAAATGAGGAAAAAAATCCAGAAAATCACATTGTCTAATTTTCAAAATGATCACAAGAACGGTGAGCAAAATCCCAGAACCACACGGGGGGACCTAGTGAATGACCTGCAGAGAGCTGGGACCAAAGTAACAAAGGCTACCGTCAGTAACACACTACGCCGCCAGGGACTCAATTCCTGCAGTGCCAGACGTGTCCCTCTGTTTAAGCCAGTACATGTCCCGGCCCGTCTGAAGTTTGCTAGAGAGCATCTGGATGATCCAGAAGAGGACTGGGAGAATGTCATATGGTCAGATGAAACCAAAATGGAACTTTTTGGTAAAAACTCAACTCGTCGTGTTTGGAGGAGAAAGAATGCTGAGTTGCATCCAAAGTACACCATACCTACTGTGAAGCATGAGGGTGGAAACATCATGCTTTGGGGCTGTTTTTCTGCAAAGGGACCAGGACGACTGATTCGTGTAAAGGAAAGAATGAATGGGGCCATGTATCGTGAGATTTTGAGTGAAAACCTCCTTCCATCAGCAAGGGCATTAAAAATTAAACAGATCTCAACCCCATAGAAAATCTTTGGAGGGAGTTGAAAGTCCGTGTTGCCCAGCGCCTGCCCCAAAACATCACTGCTCTAGAGGAGATCTGCATGGAGGAATGGGCCAAAATACCAGCAACAGTGTGTGAAAACCTTGTGATTTTTTGGATTTTTTTTTTCTTCTCATTTTGTCTCTCATAGTTGAGGTTTACCTATGATGAAAATTACAGGCCTCTCTCATCTTTTTAAGTGGGAGAACTTGCACAATTGTTGGCTGACTAAATACTTTTTTTCCCCACTGTATGTTTCCCTAACCTCGTATTGCCTCTATCCCTCTACCTGTCCGAGCTGATGAACGCCGCTCCGTCCTCCCCAGCGAGGTGTGTGTGTGTGAGTGCGTGTGTGAGACAGCGCTGTGTGCAAAGTCCCATCTATCTCCGGCATGAGCAGCTAAGCGGGAAATGATCTCCCATTAGTGCAGACATAATCACCCATGGATCATCTCTACGGCCCCATTCTGTTCAACTGAGCATGGAGCCAAAGCCTAACCACCCGTCACTGCCCTCCATCTCAATGCACACTCATATAAATGTCTGTGTGTGCTTCAAACGAGACTAAGTGATTGCTTAAGACAACCCGGGATATGGGGCAATTACGGTTCCAAGGTGTAAGCTGGATTCAGTGTGTGACAAAGCTAAATCGATACTATATAGTTGAAGGAAATCTCCAAACGGAAAGTCCATAAATCTTGAACTTGTTGTTGAAATGATGTTATAGTAATTGGTTCCACAAACCCAGTAAATTAGTCTTTATTCTTGTCTTCACCTGTTCTTTTGCGAACATAACCATACCTCACCCCTGCATTCAGTAAATCCACCTTATTCACAGTTTTACAGCCTATTATTAGCATCAATATTATCTATTTAATGTTTGTTCCCATTCACCAAATCCAAGTTAGACTTTCTGAATCCAGTTCACTTGCAATGGTGATAAAACTCCATAAACTCCTTTTTGGATCACTTAAAGAGGGGGTATTATGTAAAATCAACTTTTTCAAGCTTTATATCATGTTATTATGTCATTCCCTCATTAAACACATGCCTGGAGTGTTGCCTTGGCTCATTCACATATTTTTGAATAATCAGTAAAAACTTAGACGGCAGCCATTTTAGGTGTAGCTATGCCTCAGTCCTCCTAGGAACGCCCCCACCTCCTGGAGACGCCTCTGGACCTTTCGTCACCAGCCAAGCCACCAACCACTGCTCCTCAGCTCAGTAGAGCCCCCTCCCCGCACAGTAGTGTTGTTGTTTAAATTCCACAGCAGTGTGCTGAAGGGGGCGTGTCGGAAAGCTTCTTAAAGAGACAGAGGCCTATTTCAAGACGTTCAGTACAGCCATTTTGAGAGAGCAATTTTATTCAAGGCAGTTATTTTAATTTACTGCATATACAGACCAACAGAAGGTTACGTCATCATTGTAGTATGCTATAGACTGGTGCTATGTGATTGAAAAAAGCATAATACCCCCTCTTTAAGGTAAGGTACACTTTTAGAAGAATTGGTGCTTTGCTGCTTCATCCTTGAATGGTTAGGAAGTACTTGGGTCCCATGTACAAATCTTGAGCTAAGTTTGGTTAAGTCTACCCAGCCTTAAGACAAATCTATTGTATATGTTGTAGGCTGATGGGGAAAACCCGGCGCACTTGGAAGAAGCTACAATTGAAGAAGATGCAAAAAAGGATTTTAGCTCCTTCTTGGTGTGAAGGCTGGAAATATACATAATGTTGTGGTATATCGTGGTACATGTTGCCATATTGTACGGCTTTGGAAAACCAATAAGGCAACGCAAGACGTGTTTATATATACACCGTGCATTTCACACGCAAGGCCTTACAAAAGAAGATATGCGAAATTACAATCAGGTGCAGAAGCAGGAAAAAAGCTCGTAAGCCAGGAGATGTCAGTAATGCAATAATGCATTACTTAAATTACATCATGGATATCATTTAGAGCAGGGGTTCCTAAACTTTTCAGGCCACAACCTCCAAAATAACTCAGCAAACAACTCGAGACCCCCTTCTGTAAAATGTAATTAGATAATAATTTAAGGTGCAGTCTGGTGTAATGTTTGGATTCTGTGTTTGAAAAAAAGTGTCTCTAAATCATCTTGGGACCCCCACTTCAGTGTCCCATGACTCAACCCCCGCTTTGGGAGACACTGATTTAGGGTACAGTACTCCACTGCTCCACTGTTTTCGCAATAACTCAAAAATTCCTCCAGGACAGGGGAGGGAGCTAACATAAACGTCGGATTAACATTTGGTTTCAAGCGTTCGGAAACTCAACTAGTAGTTCTTTTTTCAATTTATTCGGGGCGGTGAAGTACTACAATTTACAATACTAAATAATATAAAGTCACAATATTTACAGTATGGCAATAGTTTACAGTAAAGAGCGTATCCAAGTACTGTGATACATCTTGACAAAAGGGTATTGTCCCTACTTGCTATAGTACTGCCTACTTCAACAGTCTTATTAAGCTATTGAAGCTAAAATTGTACACGATGGCAAGAGGGCAGTAACTAACAGATGGGGTTGGGTAAGAAAGAATTAAAAAAATTAGAACTAGACTCTAATCTCTCTGTATGTATGAGTCATGGAGCTGCTACGCTAATTTAGCTCCTAGTTCATTCTGTATACAGCATGTAAACAAACAGGCGGCAAAGACACGCACACGGAGGGAGAGAAAACTGTGTTCTTCTGCATGTGACTTATATTACGATCCACGAATGTAAATACAGGAAATATTGACTGAAACGCAGTTATTGAGCGAGCAGGAAAAGGCAAACTCAGATAATATCCAATCATTTCCCTCTGGCAAACCTTTCCACCATCTCTTCTCACTTCCTCCTTTTAGCCCGAACACAACAGCTGTACTTTAGGTCGGTATACTTTCTGGGTGAATTAATAAACACATTTTTTTCTATGGCTTGGAAGAGTAAAAACCCACAAAGTTCCCCTTTTTTGTGTGCTTATTGTGTTATGTGAGCTTATGTCTGCGTTGTCTGTAGTTTCACTTTTCAAATAAATGTGTGTGATTCAGGATGTAGATGCAGTACAGCTAAAGCGCTCCAATCACTGTGTAATCAGGACTACTCAAACCCTCATGAATGAGGCAAAAATGCTGCTGCAAGTTATGTTACGTAATGGCAGGCATTGCAAGTCAAAATAATTGCAAAATAATTGCATATAATATTTTTGCAGCCCTACATCGATATATGGAGACGGGCCTAGTAATAAATATATATATGTGGAGATCCAAACTATACACTTCTAGAAGTCTGGCTGCCATTAGTTAAAGAGGGGAGGGAACAAGGGAAAGCAGACAATGACAAATTTCTCCATTCCCTTCTCAGAGACACATCCTTCAACTGAAACTTTCTGCGGCGGGCTCGAAATAGACATGGAAAAGGCATTAAAGCTGGAGAGGGAAAGAGTGGGAAAGATGGGATCGGATGTGACCGAGCATCCTCTTGCCCCTGTCTGCGTGGAGGGCATTATGACATAAATCGGGGTAATTTATAAATCACATGTGAGGCTAAATTCAATTTCATATGACATAAATGCAATTTCCTCTGCAATCTTAGACCTAAGCATAGGGTTTCGTGAAATAGAAAGGTAAAAGATGCCTGACATTTGCCCTGTGGCTTGAATGAAAGTACAGTATTGGCTCCATTTCAGAAAGCAGGTTCAACCACTCAGTTCAAATTTTCTACTCAAAGCAGTGCAGCTGCGGATACAAAAATATAACACACAGATTAATAAAACAATTTAAAGGGAAATTACATTATAGGCGACAACTGACGTTGACAATGTAATTTATGTGAAGCAATAGAAACATGGAGCATTTTACGATGTTTATGATTTAGTGACGAAAACAGATGTGCTCAAATGACTTATGAAACAGGATTGACTTAATAATATAATGAGGAAAACAATGGACATGGCCATTGAGGATACAGTAGAATTTGACAGATTTGTATCTTTTTTTCAATGACTTATGCTTGCTCTTAAAGTCGACACATCTCCTGCATAATTGTGGCAGGCATTAATATTTCATGTTTTATCACAAAAACAAATGTGTACATATGCAAAAAAAGATAGCTGACAAGTAAGGACTACTCTTTCAAGCATCTTGCTTGAAGCACCCTGTAAAATACAAGCCACCATTTTCAGCCAATGGTATGCTAGCAAAATGATGGTGCAGTGATAAATATCGTGCAGTATATCGTGCAGCCTGAGTCCCGTGACAGTGGAAACAATTCTGGAATCCAGGAAATTCAAATCAGAGCACTTTTACATGTAGAAGAAGAAATGACCAAAGTAAACAGGTTTACTCAAACCTTCATAAATGAAGCAAAATACAAGGCTACTGCATGTATAGTTTTGAACTTTACTCTTCTAATGTAACGAGTAACGTAACATGATAGTAATTTAGTAAAAGTTAATTTTTAAACAAAGTAACTCATTACTTCATTCTCTCCGGTCTCTATTTCCCAGCTCCCAGCATGGCCATAGTGGAGAAAGAGGAGTAACCATTGCACACCTTTACAGTATCAGAAGTCTCTGAGTGCATTTACATGAAAAATTAGGTTATTTTGCTTGTAATCTATGTGTTTTCCATAGTCCAGCTCATGGTTTGTTAACTGCAAAGACTATTGTGTTCATCCTTAGCGAATCATCGGCTGTTTCATTGCTTTTTAAGCTTTTTAACCTGCTCCTACAGGTTGCCCCAGCAGCATTGAGGATGGGTCAAATGCAGAGAAGGAATTTCCCTACAGGGATTAATAAAGTATACCTTAACCTTAACTTTTAACTTATCTTAGCATGTTGAAGCATCTATAGCGGACCATTGTTGTAGTTTGTCAGTATAAATACAGAAATAAGGTTCAAGGAAGTGGATTTATAGCAGTATTATTTAAGCATTTACTGACAACAAGCTGTTGTTCATGTGTTTTGCTTCTATGGCAGCTCGGTTTGTAAAATGGAGCTTTCAGTGTCCTGCACTGCTAATACTGACATTTTTTATTATAGTCTGTTTATTTTTATTTTTTACTGTTTACACTTATTGCCCCCTTAAAGTTTTTTGGTAGTCATTGTTATCGGATACCTCTAGTTACTATTTACTAATTAATTGTTTGCACATTTCCTGTCTATTCTGCACACCCTAAGTGTTTCTGAGAGCTGAACAACAAGTGAATATCTCCATT
Source organism: Neogobius melanostomus (assembly GCA_007210695.1). Classification (NCBI taxonomy): domain Eukaryota; kingdom Metazoa; phylum Chordata; class Actinopteri; order Gobiiformes; family Gobiidae; genus Neogobius; species Neogobius melanostomus. The sequence continues at coordinate 987,068 of VHKM01000006.1, read as the reverse complement.
GTGAGATCAATAAATTCTACAACACATTTATAATAATAATAATATCATAATAAACTAGCGCAGTATGATAACGTGTTATTTTTCTGGAGGCGTAACGAGGGAACTTAACTAGTTGCTTTTAAAAGTAACGCCACTCAACACTGATAATTATAGGATCAACAAAACAAACACTTAAGACCTAAATGGCACAACTTGACTTAAACTGCTTTTGTTTGATGTGTGTAGAAAAAAGGTTTGCTCACGCTGGCGTTACTGTAGCTGTATCTCATGATGAGGTAGAGGGTGGCACAGGCCTCGCTCCTGTTCTCATCCACAGGACTACTGCAATACTGGAGGACCTTCTGGCACAAGTCCGCGCACTGCTCAGCCTCTTCCTCGAACAGCAGGTCTCCAAACTGCACAAAAACAAATTAAATGAAAACACACATACACACCGAAATTTAACTGCGAAATAATTAGCCGTCCACGAGCATTTCAGAACACGCTTGTAGACGTCTAGGAGAGAGTACCTTGACGACGAGCGCCCGCAGAGTGCTGAAGGTGTGACAGAGGAAAGTGGTGCTCTGATTGCATGTGAGGGAGTGGAGGAGAACCTTCAGGACCCCGCCGACCACACTGTCCTTACAATCAGCCAGTGGCACCGCCTGGACACGAAGCAAACGCACTCGGTTGGTAATGACTTGATATATGGGTTTGGTGAGAGCTCGTAAGCACGTGGCAGAGTGGGATCACTTATGCATACAGAGATTTCAAAATTGTCAAGGGGTAGAAAGGGCTAACACTTTCAGATTTGAGAGCTCTCCAGATTTAAGACAGATAAAAATAGCTTTATCAGTCCAACTTCTTAAATAAAGCCCAGTACACCTGATTATAGATGGTTTCCAGGTGCAAGACAAAGAGGGGGGAACAAGTTATTCAAGATTTAAGATGTTTCATACTTTCATATATCAGAAAACTTTTTCTGCCAGTGGAGTCAGAAAATTGTGGATAAAAAGTTTTGAAAAATGTTTTATGAGATGAATTACATCTGCCATACATGTGTTAATGTCATCATCATATCCCAATGCGCATTACAAATCTAGGAGAATTAACATTATTAAAGGGCTCAACGTCAGAAGGAAGTATTATCCTCATGACAGCTTTAACATATATTTCTACACTACAGTTTCTATATCTACATTCAAAATGCAGCAGGATGTGGTTTGTTTCTAGGGCAGCACCTGCACAATGGTTTCCAGAAGATTCAGAACTATGAGGTTGGACTCTGTAGCCAAATTTCCACTGATCAAAGCTTCTTGGTCCAGCTCTGCTTTTGTTCTGGTATCACAAAGACAACATGCAAACAATTTAGTATGCAGTTGAGATGACAGACTTTACACCTTGACTAATAATCTCATTTGACATAAGGAGGATAACATAGTAAAGCATCATTCATTTACTAACGTACTTGTCCTGACGATCATTTGTTTGCCTCCACTGGGTAAGATCTTTCCTCCAGCGTCGGTTATCTCCATAACCCAGAGTTTTATCCATTCCTGCTCGAACAAAAGTTTTAATTTTATTTCTATTACAAAAATACACCAACTACTGCTATTCCTTTTAGGTGACAAATAACAGGTTTTGCATTTAAGCAGTAAAAATCCAGTCCAAAGCTAAATATAAGAAAAAGTAATGCGAAAACCTCTGCCCAGTTGTTCTGAAAAGGTCATGCTGTACCTCCAACTCGCTTCATCATTTCCCCGCGAGCCCCAGCTCCCTTCAGCAGAGCCTCCTCCAGCTGCATCTTGGCTTGCTGAGACTTCTGTAGCGCCTGGGCACTCACTTTGTCAGTGCTCTGTTTGCCCTGAAGGAACACACGTATTCAAAAAAGGACTGGGCTTAAAAACACGGCAATGGCTGATGATGGGTTTAAAAATGTCTTGGCATTTAATATTAAAGTCAATCAGTGTGAAACATCAAACATACCCTGTACTCAAAGCAGGATATACAAATGGTGAGTAGCTCCAGGAGTTTTTGGAGTTGTGAAGGCGGCATGTCCACTGTCCAGCGCTGGATCAGACTTCGCTCAGCGTTCTTCATCACCCACAAGAAACACACCAGCAGGTTCCGACTTGTGTCTGCAGGCAACGTGGCTACAGATTTACCCTGCTGTTGAAACAAAAACAGCAACAAAGCACAACTTTACTTTCTAAAGAGTCCATAGACTGATATTAATATGGAGAACAGCAAATAATCTTAAGTGACAACCCGTAAGCCTGTTTACACATTTAATTGTGTATTTTGAGTATAATTGACCTCCTGGGCCTGCAAATAATAATATTTTTTTCTCAAGTCCCTCCCTTTGCTGATCTCAGACACCAATCAGAATCCCCAGTGCCATAGCTTTGACCAATGAGATGAGCTTTCCTGTGAAGTGCCCTGTCAGGTCCAATCAGGAGAGAAGGGGGTGAGAGGCTTGATCTTTGACTTTTGAAATGTTGTTGTTGCGCTCTTCATTTTGCAAACCAAGAGTGGCTTTCAGGTCCAATCAGGAGGGATTTTGCAATCTTACAGGCTATCACTTTAAGGCAGAATTCAGGCTTTGCAGCTGAAATAACATAAAAGGAACTAAAGTGGAAAATTGTGATACAGAAATAAATATGACATGTATGCAGTGGGTTATCTAAATGAAGGATTTGGAAAAGGACATATTTAAACCTTAAGTTTGGGAAAAGCGACTAGGACGGGTCTGAAGAGAGGACATGTTTTTGGTGTTTTTATAAGCGGAAATGTTACTCTGGCTTTGACATGTTGCATATCGCAGATGTTATGAAATCTGAAATCCTACAGTTCTTCATAATGGAGTTGTGCACACAGCAGGCGGGAATTTGCTATTAAGATGCTACTAATCTTGCTACTAGACATAAATTAGGAAGTATGCCTATGTAGGCTAGATCTTGTTCTGCGGTAAAATAGAGAGCTTCAGGAGCGGGCTGAAGGTGGGACACTGGGAGCTCTAGGAGGTTAATGGCTACATTCATCAAAGCTGCCACACAGTGAAGCAGCAGTGGCCCGCTATAGCAGCGATTCATCATCACCAATGAAGCCAAATTAATCTGCAGTACATTTAACCCCTATTAGAGCAGGGCCAGACTCCACTACAGCCAGAGTGAGGGCACAGGTCAGACAGGTTTGTTGCGAAAAAACATAGTTATTAATGAGAATTATAGGTTTGGCAAAGGTTGCAATGAGCCGCTCTCCTTGTTACGTTTGTCTCTGCAGTGAACGTCAAGCCACAGTGTGAGCAAGAACCAAACCTGCAACCTTCTGTGCTGGATGCAAAGAAACGCAACATTATGCCCCTGAGAGCAAGAAATAGCCTGAGTGGAATATGAGAGCAGAACAGCGGCATTGACTTTAAGTGGCCGTGTTGTTGCTGTAGCTACATTTGATGGATGTGTTTGTCAAAGAGGACAGCCCTGTTCACTTATGATGGCCGAGACTGCCCATAAAACATTTCCTGCGCGTGTGTGAGTGTGAGCGTGCGCGCCTCGTGTACTATTTTTTTTCACGATGGATGAAGTGTGTGCGCGGCTTTGACAGCTAATCAGTCTACCTCAGCGCCGCTCACCTGTTAAGAGCCTGGCACTCAGAGATACAATCGCCCACGTGCAGAAAAACACCCGCACAAAAGCAATTCTCAAGTATTTTTTTTTTTAACTGTAAAAGCGACTCATGCGTAACCTCATCACCCGCATTCAGACAAATCAATGTACATTACTTACCATAGACGCCATGGAAACGAGGACATTTCTCCCGAGTGTGTTGAAGGGGTTCCCGGCAATCGCCATGGCAACAGACTGATTGATGGGCGGGACATTTTCAAGGTCATCCTCAGGTCCCCCCGACTTGTTCTTCCCACCTCGGTTGTCACAAACTACAGAAAGAGGTAAAGAGGTTTGTGAGGAAACTTTAGTCGTTAAGTTTAGAGACGGAAAAGATCAAACCAAATAGGAGTCATTTATTTAGTAGAACAGACCTGACCTTGTTACAGAAATTAACAGTGAAATTATGTGTAAAACAACACAAAAGAGGTCGGATTTAAATGAAGTTGAAAATATATGTCATGGCAATTTTAGGCCAATTGATACATGAGCAAAATAGAGGGGGTCATTTTGCTGGTATTTGGCAGACCATTTGTATCCCTATCTTACACACACACACAAATGCAAAATTTATCAAAAACAGCTGAAACAAAATATTATGTAGTTTCACTTCCTGATTTTTTTCACGAGATCTCACGGTCAGCCCCTCCCACCCCCTTCCTCTTGCTCCCCTTTGCCGCGCAACTGTTTCAACTAGGAGTAAGCTATGGTGAGTATTATTACCTCACGATGAATGGTTTAAGCTTAGCAATAGATCGAAAGGTGAGGATACATAGGACCTCAGGAGGAGCTTTATGGCGTAGCCTCTGGGAAAGATTCTAAGATTACTCAAAGGTGCGCAAGTGGGTTGAAACACAGAACACAGCTCCAGGTATGTTTTTGATGAGATAACAGTGCAACGTGGTAAAAAAAAAAAACTCTAAAAAGTCGATTTTGCATAATACCCCCCATGGAGACTCTCTGATATTAACTATCCGCTTTCAAATGTATTCAACCTCTTAACCCCCACCTGAACCGAGCACATATATCCAGTTCAGCCTTAACCAAATCTAAAAGCGTCATGAAAAAAGCATCAAAATAGCGACAAAAACGAGGATGAAAACGTGACAAAAACGTGGCAAAGGGGCAACAAAAACGCGCCGGAACAGCTACAATAACACAACAAAAAGCATGACTGACGAGTAATGAAAAAGCAACAAAATGAGCCACAAAAGAATGACAAAAAAAAGCGATGAAAATGCAACAAAAAAAGTTGCGGTGAGTTTTGTAGGTCTTGGCTTTAAATGAGGCCTATAGGCTGTAAGCTCCAGGCGAGAAGCTTTTAGATTTGGCTAAAATTGACCTGGAGAAAATGCAATCGTTTAAGGCGGAGGGAAGAGGTTAATTAAAAAGACATGATGAAGGCAAGGCAGAAATAACAGCTTTAAAAGGAATAGGCCACCGTTTTTGCATACTGAGATATGTTCTTACCTTAGCTTTGACGAGTTCATTTGTACCTGTCTGGTCTCCATGTGTGCCTTCTGTAACGTAAACACAGCACAGATGGCGTTAGCATTTAGCCTCTCTCTTCTCCTCTATAGCTCCAAACGAGGTGAAGATAGAAGCTACCAAACTCTTCCACGTTTTCCCTATTTAAATATGGTTACGTGAAGTGTTACACTACAAAGTATAATTACACACAATTAAACTATGTGGATTTTCTAAGCGGATAAAAGGGGGAACTATATTGTAAGGCGTAATAATGCCAGGAGTAATTCGGCATCCGCACAGTAAAGTGAAGATATCACTGCGCGGATGCCGAATTACTCCTGGTATTATTACGCCTTACAATATAGTTCCCCTTTTTATCCGCTTAGAAAATCCACATTGTTTAATGTTGTTTAATTATACTTTGTAGTGTAACACTTCACGTAACCATATTTAAATAGGGAAAACGTGGAAGAGTTTGGTAGCTTCTATCTTCACCTCGTTTGGAGCTATAGAGGAGAAGAGAGAGGCTAAATGCTAACGCCATCTGTGCTGTGTTTACGTTATGGAAGGCACACGTGGAGACCAGACCGGTACAAATGAACTCGTCTAAGGTAAGGTAAGAACATATCTCAGTATGTAAAAACGGTGGCCTATTCCTTTAAACCGAAACACAAAATACTTCTACTGAATTGAACTCTATTGAACTTAAGTAGGTCATTACACTCTGTATCATTCACTGCATGTTGTTACAAAGTTCTCATAATTACAAGAATTTGGCTGTGTGTGTGAACTGTACCAGTGAAGTCCAGATAGTTGGTGGAGTCAATAATGATGCCCACAAGAGGGAGATAGAGAGCAGCCATTTTTGCCCTGATTTCAGGCTTCATACAGCGCTGGTCGAGGTCATGAGAACACAAGAGGCTGTAGACCGCATTGATGGCCTTTCTTTGCACTTTGGCCCTGTTGGGAGCAAAAATAAGGACACTTTTTGAATCCACTGTCGATTCAATGACAGCTTATGATAATGAAAGTTGGAAGTAGGAAGGAAAGTATAGATAGGACAGTATCTCACCCCTCTGATTCCATGTCTAAGGCTGCGCTGAGTTCTGTCAGGAGCAAACCAGTCAGATAGTGCTGCTGTTTGAAATCATGGGAAAGCTCAAAAAGTGCCAAGAATCTCTGCTGCTCCTGGAAACTGCAAGAGCCAGAACTCTGAAACACAAAAAGGAATTGAACAGGTTGTTAAAAACATTCACAGTGAGAGGAAATTAAGACACCTGGTATGAAACTAAAGATACGTGTGTCTAAGATGTTGAAATATGTAATTTACTGTAATGAACAAAGATGGTAGATAAGTTAACAGATTCAAAACCATCTCAGACATTGTAGCATATGGGGAATGTGAGCGATGACAGGCGATGATTGTGGAGCGGTCAGACCTGGGAGGAGATGGATGGACACGGCGAGGCGGGGGCCGAGGCTGGACTGCTGAAGAAAATGCTCAGATTGAGGTAGTGCTCGTGGCTGCACAGGATCCGCAGAAACTCCAGACGCATGGTGATCAGAGTGGGCATCGAGACACTTTTGGCTGACATCTGGAAGGAAATATTACAAAACAAAAATGTAACATGTAGAAATGAAAGCGTGTCAAAAAGAGGTGGATCTAATGCCCCCTTGTTGCTTATATCCCCAGATCATTATCAAGAGTAACCAATGGCATTTTGTCATTGGGATTGGTCATTGGGATTGATCTATGCAGTAAAAGCCTGCTCAAATCTAAACAGCTTTAGGTTATGTGTGACCCAAACACGAAATGCTGTGAGACAAGCAATACAATATTTTCTTATCCTACAAGCAGAAACACATGGTCCACCCATAGCAAAGCAAACACGGCGGCTTATTTGCAATAGTTAAAGCAGTACTAAGTAACTTGTTTACTATAATAAATCCTTTTCGTAATCCCTCTGGGGGTAATACAAGTGTTAATGGGATGATTGGGGATGTCTTTCATCTCCCCCTGGTGTCTCTGGCTAGAAAACCACAATTGCAAGATGGCTGCCTACGGGTCGGAGTCACCAATACACACTAATAGAATCACGAAGAAGAAGCTAACAGGCTAACGGGCAACTTAAACAGTATTTACAGCCAAGTTTGAGTGAAAAGAATGATCTTTATTGTGTAATTGGATGTGCAATATTCCTCTCTCCCTTTGTCTTTTCTGTCAGTGTAGTATTTACACTCACAGACATTTAATGAGTAAAAAACTGCACTGACACCTGCAGTGGTGTATATGGCCTCTAGGGGGATGAGTTCCTTAGTACTGCTTTAAGGTCCCAGACGCTACTCTTCAAAGAAAATGTGGCTGACTCCCCAGGCTGTAGAGTAAATAGCTTGGTGAAAAATTTGAAATATTTCATAGCAGCTAGCATTGTAGGCTTGAAATAAAATTGTAGATCTAAGAATTGTTTGCCATGAGAATGCATTTTTGACGTGCATCATGTTATTGAACCTTAGTAGAGCTGTTTAACTATCGTCAACTGGACTGGGCCTATTGCGTTGAGGACGTTTCATGCAGATTCCATCTTCAGAGGTTTTCTCTCTCTCTTGTGTCGAGATAGAAGCACAGCGTCCCTGCCTCAATCAACCCAGTCCAGTTGACAATATTGGAGAATCTCTATTGCGATGGAGATTCCTGAGAGCCTACCCAAGAAAATGGTATGATTTATTTACACACCTCAATGCACAAAACCTTATATTTAGGCCAAAATATAAACATTTTACAAAACAAGAAAAGCAAATGAACAAATAAATAAAGTAGATATGTTTAACTGTTTGATTGAAGTTACATTTTTACTGTGGAGGCTCCAAATTGTTTTCATGATCATTTTGGGGGTCGAGGCCTGAAAAGTTTGGAAACCTCTGATGTACAAGGTTTTGGGAGATCAGCAAAATGGGGACAGAAGATCAATCGTGATAAATATCACATCCACTGCACCTGGTTGCAGTAGTTTTTCACCAGTTGAAACACGAATCCGCGGTCCATGAGGGACAGCAGGTCGTACAGGAAGAACGCCAGGCTGATGTTGACTTTCTCTGCTTGTTCTACCTCCTGAAACAACAGCAATCAACAAACAGCAATCAGTAAGCCACACTGATTGGATCTTGCTGAGTGTGTGGCTGTGCAAGCCGAGTTTTTTGATACCACATCGGCAAATATAATTAGCACAGTCAGCTCCCCGTTGTCTGGAGGACACTGCCAACGTGTACAACGGGGTCTGCACCCGCTCAGGCGAGTACGAGCCGATCTGGGAAAGCTGTTGACAAGCCTAATATCCAGTAATTACCATTGTCTGATCCGGTTTTATTCTTATTTACCTTTTGCTGCTTGACAAGGATGGTGCCAATCTCCGCAGTAACCACGGAGACGATAGTGGTGATGTCATCTTTAAAGCGGTCGGAAAAGCGGCTTCTCCGAGGGACGTGTTGCTTGTCAAGTTGGGACACATGCTGGGCCATGCTTTTTACCTGTGACAAATGAAACAACACATGTTTACCAAGAAAAACTCTTTTGTATTTTTGCATTACAAGTTCACATCATTATCATAAATACTATTTCAAAAAGTATTCAGCCCTAGTAATGAGGTTAACTATAGGAGGACAGTGGCTAGGTGGTTTTGAGCATTCGTCCACAAAGGTCAGCGAAACAAATCCATCAAATGAATTGATTGTTTTAGCCATAGGGCAGCTGTGGCTATAATATGTAACCAGAGTCTGGGGAGCAATACAACATCAAGTCTGTAATGTGCAATTCAGACGTAGGATATTATTATTACTCATTTCTCAGCAATCCCTTTAGATGTACTGTATTTTGTAGTTTATAGTAATATAATTTTATTGTAGATAATGTATACTATGAATGATATGAATAAACCACACATTATAGTATGTGTAAATAATAGACTAGTAATTTAATAATAATACACTACTAATGTAGGATAAATATCTTGTAGGGATGGCAAATAGAAGTTTTTTGTGTGTATATTCTGTGTTTCTTAATGTATTTACAGAAAATCATGAACCAGAGATCAAACTGTTCGAACGACAGCTTCGTCCACCAGGCTGTCATGAAGCTGAACTCTCCCCATCCCTCTCTCGGCTGCTTCGTATTGTGTGTGCAAAGGGTTTGAGAGTAACCACAAGAGGAATAATTAAAGGAATAATGAATAAGTGGTACATACAAACTACCCTTCATGGTCTTAATCATGTTTTTGTTTTGTACAATTGTTAAAGCACATTCTTCAGCCGTGTTTTTGGAGTATAATAAAATACTCACCAATAGCTCAAAGAAGAACCATGCGTATTTGTAAGAGTTCTCCCTGCAGACGCCAGTGCTGACCACCATCTGTAGAGCCAGCTCCTCGTGAAACTGCTGCGAGAATAAAAGGTTAAAAAAAAGTAAGAACATCTCGAAAGTCAGTTAGTGGAATAATAGTGTTGGAAGGGATTGCATCAAGCATAGCAAAAGTATGTGTTGTACTACCCCTAGTGGACAAGGGGGGAAAGTATGCGATTGCACTGTGATCATGTGAGAGGAATCCAAATTATTAAAACTAAAAAAAAAATTAAATATGCCATTGTGGTCAAGATAGTTTTTTGTGGGCGATTGTACTTTATTGGAGATACACAAGTTAAAAATGATTGCCTTAAAATTGGTCTAAATTTGAAATGCAACCGTGCGAGGCCCACATTGGACTCTCAAAGGTTTTTTTTAACATTCAGATTTTGAGTCTGAGTTATAAAAGTCACAGCCATTAAAAATGTATGTGCAAATATTTTTTGTTTAAGAGTAGGACTTTTCTTTTAGAGTGGGACTTTTAGATTTGGTAACAGTATGCTATGAATGAATGAACTCTCAAATGGTAAAATGAGTTCCTGCACCTTCCTGCTGGATGGCCTGGTGCTCCCTGTTGCGTTTTGGTGGTTGTTCCCCTCCACATAGGTGGACATGCGGCTGCCTGGGCTGTTGTGGCCCTACACACACACACACACACACACACAGACAGACACACACACACAAGCGCAGACAGTGCCATCATGTTAGAAGAGATGGATGGATTCATTAGAGCAGCTGTCTAGCGGCCTATTACTTTACCTAATGTACTGTGAGGCAGTCTGTGTGCACGAGTAAGCATGCTGCATGCTGGGATATTTACATACTACAGCCTGTTTGCATGATAAACAACTTGAATGTACACTGGTCTGCTGGAATACTGAAATGAACAGCAAGGTGTAAATTAACAGTGTAATAAAAATGTTTGGAGCTGCACAACACAAAGAGCGTAGGATAGTGTCGTTACAAGTTATAACCGCTACATTTTTTGGGATTCGTGGGGCATCCCATAATAATAAACCTATGAAGATGTCAAAATATTAAATACTGGAGTTGCCACTCGTATAAAAGCATTGGACACTATAGTATGTTAAATATATTTCCCAGTAGTGACCCGGCAGCTAACGAAGTTGTACCGACTAGTTTCACTATTTTTGTATTGTTTTTAACTAATACAGTATTAGCCTATGGACAATGTTTCAATTTAATCCCTCATTCAACTCATTGAACTTGGGTTATGTTAAAAGCTACTAGTTTTTTACAAAAATATTTGAATACATCAAACAGCCAATAAAAACTGAAATGCAAACAAAAACGGAACTATTGCTCCGGCTTCACTTTCTGACTTTAAAGTCTTGTTATTTATGTAATGGCATGTCTACCTTGGCCAAAAATATGTTCTGCACTTCAGTGTCCTCCACAGAGGTGTGCGGTGCCGGGATGTCCGGGTTGCTGCTGCTGCGAATTCTCGACTGTAGGAGCATGCTGCCAACTGTAGCCGCTGTGGCCCGACCCATAGTGCTGAAACGACTCTCCACAGACGCCATAATGCTCCCTGTACCTGAAAATAAATGCATTAAAAAGAAAGTCTTCAATGATTTACAAAAATATTTCAGCCACAAACGGTGTTGCATTAGTGAGTGTCCGTACTAGAGTTATGATTTTCCTTTGGGGGGTCTGGCAGACAGAAGACCCAGTAAAGGTAAGTGGCCAAGAGGCTGTTCCTGCCCTGTTGGTCCCTGCTCAGCTCCTGGCTGTTGTGGAGACTATTGACGATGGACACCACTGACTCAAATGCGATCTGGGCTAGATTGGCTGGAAGACAAAAACAGGCGGTTAACAGTGTGAGGCTATGATTAATGCATGTTGTCAGAATCCGAATCCGTTTACTGCCATTGCCAGTGACCAGGTTCACAACTAGAAATTTTCTTCGGTGCAATCGTGCAACATGAAACATAAAACTTGGTAGAGATACACAACGAACTATAAAAAAACTTTATAACTATAACAGCAGATATGAGTGTGGACATAACATATAGACACAAGGACCTAAATATATTGTAATATTAGCGTACATTTAACAATTTAGAACAAAGTTTGTTCAGGACTAGTTCACAGATGGTCCCTGTGTATTGATCTGGTAATTTTCTATTTTTAAAAGGCGGAAACTGGAAAGAATCCCGGTGCTTTATTTTTAAATGTATTTACTTTAGCCAGTATCTTAAGAAATGTCTTATTCCATTAACATCCACATATTCACTTAGAAGCACTCACTCTCTTACTTTTACGTCCCACGTATAAATAAAGAAATCGGAAGCAGAGCATTTCAGTTCACGGCCCCTTCTAAATTGGAACAGTTCACCTTTATTCATTCCATCTTTAACATTGTTTGGTTTATTTAGATCCTTGTTATTTTCACACCTTAAATCTCCGCGCTTACGTCTTTAAAGTTTGCCTCTTTTGTATTTTTTATTACTTTGTATTTTTGGAAATCTTTATATATGTATTTGTTCAGATTTTGTGTTTATGGACCCCCGAAAACGAGATAGCCATTAATAAATGAACAATGAACTTGCTTCGGTGGAGCTGGAATGGTAATTGAAACTTACAGTATTTAGGTAATCTGTAGTCTACCAAGCATAAAACCTGCTAACCCTGCAGTTTATACTTTAAACCTCTACAAACATGTTCAGAAATCAATGCAGATCTGGGTAAAAATGTGTGATCACAAAACTTAGGATCGCAACTCTGCTGAAATTCTAATCACCAGACTACAGGGCTGCACCAACTATGGAGTTACTTCATTTGAAAAACAAAGTTGTATCTAAGAACACGGCCAATCAGTATTCTTGATAAAATATGTATTTTTCATGTAAGTATTCCATAGTTACATGACATTTACATGATATTTTCCACTACTCCAGCAGCTGTGACCATCGCCTCACCTGTCTGCCCGGCGATGAGCATAGGCTGCATGATGAGAGTGAAGAGCTTGTCCAGCACCAGGTGGAGGAAGCTGACCAGAGGATCCAGACTGGAGGAGGACAGGGAGATGATGCTGAGCTTCAGCTCGTGCTCCAGCTTGTTCTCGGGGATCTTCTCGTCCCCGACCCGCAGAGGAAACGTGGCCCCGCCCTCCAGAGCATGACACAGCGTGAAGAACCGCTCGAGGTGGTTGTCCTGAGAGAGGAAAGATCACAATCTCTTTTCCAAAGAGCTCAAAATGTCCTGCAACCATATGAGTCAAAACTGAATTTGGGGGAAAACACTGTAGCTTAAAGGCTCTGTATCAGATTTTTCCTGTTTTCCACAACTTATCCTGGCATGCAGTTTGTATTTGAGATTAGTTTATAAGTGCGATTCACACATTTCAGGGACCAGAATGGAGCCTTCTGAGATGGTGTTGTGTAAGCTAATATGATGTGGTTAGTTGTTTTTAGCATTGTTGCTTCTGGGTTTACAATCACTGGAAATACGGAGCGGACTAGAGGCAGCGTTTAAAGTGGTCAAAATAGACTACTTTTGGCCAATCCTGTATTTTTGAGTGGCCTGATTTAGATGTTTTAAGTCTGTATCCAGGGGTGACTGCAATGTTCCTCAAAGAAAGTCTGCCTTTTCCTATAAAGCCATCAAAGAATGGAATGGGCTCCCAGACAATCTAAAGAACAATGCAGATTTTCACAGCTTCTCTCAGGCTCAAAGACGGGCTTCTAGACCACGAGTTCTGCTCACACTAAAGGGTATTTGTCCATCAGTTGATACTCTCCCTTTTTGTTTGTGTGAATGCAATTGTCCTTGTCAAGATTGATATTATTTGTAAATATCGTTATATTGTTAGCGGATGGTAGTAACGGATTATGTTAGCTTTGATAGTGAAAAGTTTTATTGCTGTCATTTCTATTGCATTTATTTATCTATTTGCGAGTGCGCGTATGTTTAAGTGTAGATGTGTATGTATGTATATTGTGTATACATGTGTGTACGTGTGAATATGTATGCGTATACGTGTACAGATTGTTATCGTTTTTGTTTTGTTTTTTCTACATTGATTTATTTATTGCCATGAATTTTGTTTTGTTATAGCTTTTTAATATACATGTCTTCTCTATAGCTTTGTACATGTTTACGTATATATTGTAAATAGGCTGGGTGTGGGGTATTGTTTGTGTTACTTCTTTTTTTTATTTTTTATTTTTTATTTATATATATATTTTTTTCTTCTTCTCTTTGTTCTTCTCTTTTAATTTTTCCTTAATTGTTTATTATTTTTTCTTAAATGTATTAAATGCAATAAAGAAAAAGAAAAATGTATGTGTTGTTTATGTGTTGTACAGACTTTGAAAAAACACTCTATAACTCTGCGCTTTATGACTTGTAACTTGCACTTTGTATTATATGTTGCACTTGTAGCTCATTTCTGTTAAATCAATATGCTCTGGGGAAAAAATGTATCTTGCATAAAAATCAAAAGCATTCTGTCAGGGGGGAATGTAGAAAGGTGCGCAGGTTACGAGGTGGGGACACGTCATATTTTCCCCCAATAATACAAGTTTGTTTGCAGTTGTACCTGTGTGTGCACGGACGACACAGCCTGGATCTCAAGATCAAAAAGTCCTTTATGGCTTTCCATCCATTTGACTGGATGCCCTTGGGGAGGGAGTTTCTATAAAATGAAAAGACAAAAGGAGGTTAACAGACACAACATTTCACGTGGTAAATAGTAACTGTGAGCGCGTGCTTTACCTCAGGCAAGTGAAGAGAATAGTTAGTGGGAAGTCTATCCAAAACAATGGGTAGACAAAACTGACCGGCCTGCAGTCGATCATTATGCTGCATTGGAAGCCACTGAAGTGCAGAAAAACATGAATATTGAAATAGCAAATACGACACAAATCTATAAATGTGTGTTATGACGTAATGAAGTCCTACAGAGTATCCGATGAGATTCTCACAGCTGCCGCTCTGGTTTTGTTTATGTTGGCAACTTATGTGGTAGAAAGTGAACAGCAAGTGGTGTTTCTCAGTGAGGCGTGCAGGCAAAGCTATTTTGACTTCCTCGTAGAAGTCTGGGGATCTAAGTAAAACATCAAAAGACATCACAAATAAGACAAAAGGAGTAAAACGTTGAATTAAAAGAGCCTACACTGAAGATTTTGTTTCAGTATGTACAAATGAGGAGCACTTGCTTGTTATGGTAGGTCACCGATGTGTAGACTTCTTTGACAAACTCGGGACCACTTGATTTCCCAAAAATGACCTGGAAAATTAATTGGGGAAAGTGTTGTTGAGGTTGATCATGTTTTTAAAATTCAATACATTTTATTTTGACGTACCGGCATGGAGCTGGTTGGATCCTCTCCACTCATGAACTGGATTTTGATGCTGATATTTCTGGCTGATGTTAGTCTGTTTACAAAGTTTAACCTCTGTGGGTAGATGTACAGCAAATTCCTACAGGACAGGTGAACAACACTTTGTCAGACTTCCACTTTCAGACACTAGATGGCGCTTTTGGTGCACGGTAATTTCTTCAAGCAATTATAAGTGACAGTAAAGCCACAGCCAAGCCACATGAATTGCCCAAACGCCTTCTCATTTACTGCTATGAATGCTGTCAAATGCCACAGATTCCACAAAGTCATGACGTCAGCATGTAATTACATCGACCGGACATGTTCGTACGTGTCAGTAGTAAACCTGTGTGTAGCTTTTTTTTCTTAACTCTTTGCAATTGTTACCGCACCTTTTCTGTTGGGACAGAGAAAGCATGAAAATAGACCTGACTATGAAGATGAAGCAATAAGCTCTTGAGTAATGCTTTTTGAGTTTGTTTTTGTCACGTCATCCCTGCAGTGACATTAGCTGTACTGTAGTAACATGCAGAGAGACCCGTTTACTCTGTCAGCCGAGCTTTTGTCTTTTTACGTCTGTTTGCATTGCAGACTGTTTAAGTGTAGGTATGACGTAATGTGGAATAACAGTTTGGGGGCACAATGGTTTTTAACTTTTATCCCTGTACAGAGAATGTACGATACAAATGTCTGGTGAAGGTGATACTCTTACACTTAACCTCTTAATATTCCACCTGAATCGAGCACATTTTCTGCAGTTCGGCTTTACCCAAATCTAAAAGCTTCTTGAAAAAATAAAGCGTCAAAATAGCGAGGATGAAATGCAACAAAAAAGTGACAAAAAAGCGGCAAGAGTGACAAAAAGGTGCCGTAAAAGCAAAAACAACATGACTAAAGAGTGATGAAAAAGCAACATAAAAGCCTCAAAAGAGTGACAAAAAAAAATGTGACAAAAACCTGATGAAAACCTGACGAGAACAACAAAAACGAAACAAAAAAGCCACAAAAAAACAGACAAAAATGCGATGAAAAACTGACGAAAACATGATAAAAAGCGTTGAAAAAGCAATGAAAAAAGCTAGAAAAAAGCAACAAAAAAAAGCGATAATAAAAGAGACAAAAACATGACAAAAACGCTTCAAAGATTTGATAAAAAATGCTCTGACAACGCAACTAAAACGATACGATCGGTTTTGCAGGTCTTAGCTGTCAAATGAGGCGTTACAGTGGCCAAGCTCTCCATTCAAGAAGCGATTAGATCTGGGTAAAGCCGAACTGGAGAAAATGGGCTTTGTTAAAGTGGGGAGTAAGAGGTTAAAGGTGCATAATGCAACTTTTATGTGGAAACAAAAGTTGATATTTTTATTTCACTTAAAAAGTTGCATATAATCCCTTTAATCCAGGTTTGTTTCTTATTTTACCTTTCGTTAACGTATTCAAGAAGGGTAAAGTGGGAGGTAAATGAAAAAAAATAAAACTACACAGTCATGTTACAAACCTATAAATATTGTGCGGGACGTAGACCTCGCTGGACGGGAACTCCAACACTTCTTTGACCGGTCGCACGTTTTTCTCAGCCACGGGCACAAGAGGGATAAGCTCTGTGGACAAGCAGGCCTGAGGAGTGTCGTGAATCGGGGACATGTCCAGCTTGATGGAACCTAAATTATATAAAATGTTAGGTTAAAATGAAGGTTATTTTTTATTAAAGGGATACTTCGGGATTTTTGACATAGGTCCTCATTTCCTAGTTATCCAGAGTGTTGTTGATGTCTGGAGATATTTTTTTCTTAAATTCATGCAGTTCTTATATTTGAAGAGTCTAGTTGCGCTAGCCTAGAGCAAGGCTAAATCATTTCTATGGTAAACGCTAGCCCACATTAAAAAACAGTCTGGCGCACTCCACAGTGCACCTGAGGTAAATCACTTATAACGCCAGACTAACGATATAAATGTCTGTGTCGATAGGTTAATTTTAACCATTTTGCGTTTAAAATAACTTATATTTGAGCAGCATCAGCTTCGTGGCTGTAAGCTAAGGCAGCGGCGGAGTGATCTGCGAGAAAATAGTCCCTCAAAATGCAGTAATTCATGTGATACAAGGTCAGTTTTATTAAAAAAATTATTCTATTAACACAGACATTTATATGGTTAGTCTGGTGTTATAAGTGATTTACCTCAGGTGCACTGTGGAGTGAGTCAGACTGTTTTTTAATGCAGGCTAGCGTTTACCATAGAACTGCTTTAGCCTTGCTCTAGGCTAGCGCAACTAGACTCTTCAAATATAAGAACTGCATGAATTTAAGAAAAAAATATCTCCAGACATCAACAACGCTCTGGATAACTAGGAAATGAGGCCCTATGTCAAAAATCCCGAAATATCCCTTTAACAGTTAATTAGTAGGCTAAGGCCTCTAATAAACAAAACAAACAAAAATAAACCTGGAATTGTCTTGATTCTGGACGTCTTTTTAAAATCAGCCAGAAACTTCAACAAGTCCTCATCACTCAAGCGATCGCCCTCCTGACAAAAATGTACAGTACGAATATCAAAAGATGTATATAAATCATGTATTTTTCGGACTTTTTCATAGTTTGGATGGGGTGCGACTTATATATATCAAAATATATAATTTCACATGTTTGTTATTTTCACACTGACAGCAGCTAGAGGAACGAGAATGAGAGCTTGAACAACGTGATGCCGGGAGAGGCTTGTAAACGCCTCCATGTCCAGGTAGTTGCCAAGGCCGGTGCGACTTATATGTTTTTTTCTTCTTCACTATTCATTTTTTGGCTGGAGCGACTTATACTCCGGAAAATACGTATGTATGATTGATGTATGATTAGTATAACCAAATTGCTATGTTATAAAAATAAACAATGAAAAGTGGTAGGACAACTTTCTGAAACACTGTAGTGTACTTGTAAAAATAATCAATTTTAGTCTTCTGTTGCTTGCCTGTTTGAAGATAGTGCTGATGTTGATAGTTGCCGGTTTGAAGGCAGAAATGTTACAAAACTGCTCCTCGATAGCGTTGTATCGCTCAGAGTTTCTTCTGGGGAACTGCATCCGGCGGTCTATGCTGCTAGACTTGCCTAAGAACACATAAAAGTCAAAATACATCCCAGACTAAGCAGTTTAAACCACTTTAAATACTATGCCAACAACACTCAATGGATGAAATGAATGTTATGTGGCTGAAAACCCGTGCCTCCTTTTAGGCTGTCCGAGTCGGGCATGTCCATGGAGGCCGCAGCAGTGGAGATGACTTCCATGACGTTGACCATGGCCCAGGCGAAGGGCATGCGGTAGCGGCCCAGTCTGTAGCAGAACGTTTCAGCCTGGCCCCGCAGCTTATCCAGTTTGTCCTTGATCTGATAACCACAATGCCACAGGTTTGTTTACAACTCAAACTGAGTGTAGGTATTTCTCTAAGCTGTTACAACAATGTGATGAGGAAGGACACGCATACCTTTGCTGAGTCACATTCTCTCAGGGTCATATAGGGGTCGGCGCAGGCTGTGATCTCGCCTTGCTGAAGGACCTTTTCGAGCTGAAAGATAAGATGGGAGTAAGTAAACCGGTTTTAAGCCAGGGGAAATGTAGCCAGGCTTGCTAAAAAGCTTTCTTCAAGGTTCTATTAAAGACGGCAACTTATTTGGGGATTAGTCACAAGTCAATGTCTGATTCAAAATGTGGACCACTTGAAAAAGAATACCTACCTGTATAATCGACATTAATCGACAAAAAACAAACACAAGAACACTTTTCTCTACAGTTCAAAAGCTCACCAAGCCACCTGAAACCACTAATCATTTTACCTCTGCCTCTCATTGCCAGCATTTTTTGGACTTTCTACACAACAAGATTGATTCAATACATAAACTCCTCCCTACATCTTCTCCATCACACTCCGACAATTGTTGGTCAACGTTGCCACCACCTCCCAACACCCTGTCAGAGTTTTGTTTACCGTCAATACAGCGAATCTCTAAGCTCATCACCTCAACACGCTCATCCAGCTGCTCTCTGGATCCACTTCCCACGTCACTAGTAAAATCCTGTCTACCCACACTTGCTCCCGTCTTACTGACCATAGTCAATTCATCCTTGTCCACCGGTATTGTCCCACATTCACTCAAAATGGCCTCTGTCACACCTCTGATCAAAAAACCTGGTGCAGATCCCAAAAACTTTAAAAGGGGGGTATTATGTAAAATCGACTTTTTCAAGCTTTATATCATGTTATTATGTCATTCCCTCATTAAACACATGCCTGGAGTGTTGCCTTGCCTCATTCACATATTTTTGAGTAATCAGTAAAAACTTAGACGGCAGCCATTTTAGGTGTAGCTATGCCTCAGTCCTCCTAGGAACGCCCCCACCTCCTGAAGACGCCTCTGGACCTTTTGTCACCAGCCAAGCCACCAACCACTGCTCCTCAGCTCAGCAGAGGCCCCTCCCCATACAGTAGTGTTGTTTAGATGCCACAGCAGTGTGCTGAAGGGGGCGTGTCGGAAGCTTCTTAAAGAGACAGAGGCCTATTTCAAGACGTTCAGTACAGCCATTTTGAGAGAGCAATTTTATTCAAGGCAGTTATTATAATTTACTGCATATACAGACCAACAGAAGGTTACGTCATCATTGTAGTATGCTATAGACTGGTGCTATGTGATTGAAAAAAGCATAATACCCCCTCTTTAATAACTACCGCCCCATTTCTAACCTTCTATTTACTGCCAAACTACTTGAGCGAACAGTTGCAGCTCAACTTCAGGATCACCTTCAATCAAATAATCTGTTTGAACCTTTTCAATCCGGATTTCGCACCAAACACAGCACCGAAACGGCTCTTGTCAAAATAACCAATGATCTTCTTCAAGCAGCAGACTCAGGCCTTCTCTCCATTCTCATCCTCCTCGACCTCAGTGCCGCCTTTGATACCATCTCTCACTCAGTTTTGCTTGAGCGTCTAGCTGGCACTGGGGTCACAGGCACTGCTCTCTTATGGTTCACATCCTACCTCACCGACAGAGAACAATTC
Organism: Neogobius melanostomus; assembly: GCA_007210695.1. Taxonomy (NCBI): domain Eukaryota; kingdom Metazoa; phylum Chordata; class Actinopteri; order Gobiiformes; family Gobiidae; genus Neogobius; species Neogobius melanostomus. The sequence goes on along the minus strand of VHKM01000006.1, from coordinate 967,165 downwards.
ATTCAGGTCAAAAACATCAAATCTTCTCCATCACCATTACATCACGGGGTTCCTCAAGGCTCAGTTTTAGGTCCACTCTTGTTTTTAATTTACATTCTTCCCCTTGGCAATATTTTTCGTTACTTTGGTGTTCAGTTTCATTGTTATGCTGATGACACACGACTTTATCTGTCCACAAAACCCGGTTCCACCTGCCCCACCACATTAACCAACTGTTTACAGGCCATTACAGCTTGGATGTCAGCAAACAAACTCAAACTCAACGGCAATAAAAGTGAAATACTATTTATGGGCTCTAAATCCACTCTATCCAAATCCCCACCCTTCAATATTTGCATTGACGGCTGCCTGGTTCCCGTCTCTCCCCAAATTAAAAGCTTGGGTGTCATACTGGACTCCACGCTTTCATTCTCCTCCCACATAAACAATACTATCCGCGCAGCCTTCTTCCACCTACGCAACATCTCCCGACTTCGCCCGTCTCTCTCACAACACTCCACCCAAGTACTTGTTCATGCTCTTGTTACGTCACGCCTGGATTACTGTAATGCTCTCCTCACTGGCCTCCCCCAGAAACTCATCCAACGACTCCAAAATGTCCATAACGCTGCAGCACGAATAATCACTCGAAACAAATCCATAGAGCACATCACACTGATCCTCATCCAACTCCACTGGCTCCCCGTAACCCACAGAATCCAGTACAAACTCCTCCTGCTCACATTTGAGGCACTTCATAATCTAGCTCCTCCATACCTGTCTGACCTGCTTCACCTTTACACTCCGTCCCGTTCCCTCCGCTCATCCTCTGCTGGTCTCCTCTCCATCCCCACAGTACGAATGGTCACTATGGGTGCCAGAGCATTCAGCTACTCTGCCCCAAAGCTCTGGAATGCTTTACCTCAGCCCCTCCGTCAACTGGACTTTTTAGTTACTTTCAAAACTCAACTCCAAGACTTTCCTTTTTAAATCTGCACATGCACTGTGATTTTATCAGTGATTTTATTTAAATTTGTATTTTGTGTTCTTAATTGTAAGGTGTCCTTGGGTGACTTGAAAGGCGCCATCAAATAAAATGAATTATTATTATTATTATGATAGAAGTATTTCTCATCAAAAGAATTATGCAATTACGGAGCCGTCAATGTGATACTTTTACTTGCTGTGTGTTGACCCAAAAATTATGATCAATGTCTAAGATAGGTTGGTGATTATTTGCTGGAGCCTTAGATTCTACAGTGAGAAAGTCAGTCTGGTACTGATTCACACAATGATTTGACAATGAAAGGATTGAATAAAGAGCGGGTATTATGCGTGTTACGGCCACAGGCCTCCAGCTCCTCCATTTTGGGCCATATCCCTGTGTGGTGTCATCTTGTGTGCTGGACCTTTGTTTGTTTTTGTATTTAAATGTAGTTGTGGAAGTCCTCTTCAGCCATTGGTGGACTGTCTCTGAGCCTGGCTCCTGATTTGCTAATGGTCATCCGGCTTCCCTCGCCTGTGATTGGTGCACCACTCCAGAGTCTGGCCAACCCTGGGGTTCCACCTGAGTTGCCACACCTTTAAAAGCACCTGCCACTCTGCCCTTCGGGGCTGCTGGGATTTGACACTCAGGCTGATTCCGTAACCGTGAAATTGGTAAGAGGTCTAACGCCAAACCGGATGTGCGTCAGCGTCCGCCATGATACGACCCGGCTCTGCTAAGTTAAAAGGGAAGTAACAAAACCAAGATGTAAAATGGTAAAACTAAAGTTATAATTTATTTTAACTGGGATGCAAAGGTAAATTGAACAAAGCTCAAATAGAATAAAACACAAAACCAAACTAATAACTTAAAGTACAAAAAGCCAACTCTAACTAAGTCACAAGGACTATGAGTGTCTCTACAAAATTCCTTACAGGAACACACACAAAGAGACACAGAGCAAAGTGGCATGCTGTTCACATTCAATCCCAGCAGCCCCGAAAGGCAGGGTGGCAGGTCCTTTAAAGGTGTGGCAACTCAAGTGGAATCCCAGGGTTGGCCAGACTCTGGAGCGGTGCACCAATCACAGGCGAGGGAAGCAGGATGACCATTAGCCAATCAGGAGCCAGGCCAATGGCTGAAGAGGACTTCCACAGCCACATTTAAATACAAAAAACAAACAAGGGTCCAGCAAACAAGATGACACCACACAGGGATATGGCCCAAAATGGAGGAGCCGGAGGCCTGGGGCCGTAACAATGCGTTTTGCAGTTGTCACTGTCTTACACTTTGTTGGTTTGAAAAATATTTATCTAAAACAGCTGAAACAAAATATCCAGTAGTTTAATTTTCCTGATTTTCATACGATCTCACAATAAGCCCCTCCCACTCCACTTGAGAGGTGCGGCAAGAAATATCCTTGATACATGAGACCTTGGAAGCTGGAGAAGATTCAAAGATTGCTCATAGATGTGCGAGTGTAATACATATACAGCTTTAGGTCCGTTATTGATGAGAGAACATTGTAACAAGGTAAAAAGTGCTAAGAAGTCGATTTTGCAAAACATTAGAGCTCACAATATAAAACGTTTTGGATTATCTGCACGCACCTTGATGACCAGGTAGATGTCAGGGGAGGGGTAGGTGATGGAGAAGATGGCGGCTCGGGCCAAGCTGGACTGGTCCACGTGAGGGGTGTGCACTTTCAGAAAGTTTTGAACTGCTCATTGTTCAGGTCACAGTAGAAGTTCTCAGAAATCTGCAAAAGACAGATAAGGCTCGCTTTGATACAGGGTCATGTCAAGTCCTTTCTAGTCTGTCTGGGAATAAAAGAAAACAATAAAAGGTCGTGGAGATTGGAAAATGTATGTTGTTGTTTACAAAGGGAATGATGAGACATAAACAACTTGACTATGTGGCGTGTAAATTCCTATTAGCTTTCGGATATCTGTTATTGCATCAGCCATGCTTCTTCTATCATGACATAAGAGAATTAGAACCATATGTCCCATTTGACTCGGTGCGGCCTATGTCATGTGATATTTCTTTGTAAAAAAATCTATTAACTCCTCGCTGTCGTCCCATCATCGTATTACACAGAGCACATCTCAGAGCCTGTAAGATATGTTAACTCGAATCCAAAAAGCCAGTGACCGCAATCGTATTGCCCTCTTCTTATTCATTTCAATGTTAGCTGTGTCCAAGAAGCAACAGGAAACAAGGCATCCAAAATATTTTCTGAAAGGAGTGCTGACCCTAGTGTCTATTTAGAGTTTTTTGGCAGGAAAGAGTCAGTTCAAAGTTTTGGCTGTCAACATAATCAGATGACAGAAGGTGGAAAGCCAAATTGTAGGACACGTTTTTTTCAGATGTACTATCACAACTGTTAGTCATTTTGATTTGAGGTACACTTTAAACATTTGGAAGAAATTTACATGGGAGAAAAGGCCAAGTCATGACTTCCCCTCCTGTTATTTCCCAGTGAGGGCCTCTCGCAACAATAAATATTTCACAATTACGTTGTGGAAAGCGAATTACTGATGGAATATGACTGGTATGTTGTTAAAATATTACGTTGGAGGTAAAGACTTCACTGGAGGATTCTTCTATGTTCGTAACGGTTGGTGTTTTTGCTTTGAAGGTAATGGTTAATGAGAAAGTAAATCCCTCGTGGAGAAATAGCAGGAGCAGAAGCATCAGCCTGATATTCAAATCAAAAAGTCAAGTGTCGGCTCGCTACGATTGAGATTAACCCTACAAAATAATCCATATTAGCCTCTTACCAGCATATGCTCAAGCAAAAAGTCGTGGTTTAAAGATTTCAACATCGACTCAGCACAGACTTGGCAAGTTTTGATGATAAATAGGAACAATATCACCAGAAGAACATGTTGAACTTCATCATGGTTATTCTTGGGTCAAACTGTGTTCCCCTACCTTACTTTGTGAAATAAAAGGGACATGACTAATCGCGCCGCATTATGTGGAATTAAGTGAACATCTGTTCCTGATTTTACAGATGTGAACCTAAAACAAACATCCCATTGGTTGCCTAGGCGACAGAATGAGATACAGCTATGGATGTTTGTAGTCCGTGTAAAGCTGACGAAGATTTTAAAGGCCAGTAAGATGGAAGAGACGTTCACAGAACAGAGAAATAGGTCAATGCCAAATGCCTTTTAGTTCCACTTTAATTAAATCTAAGTGACTGAATGAGCTTGACAATATGACTCACACACACACAGCAGTTTTTTAGGTCTCTTTCGGAACAAACTTATGTTTTAACAATCATATGTGGAACGATTTTGGAAATATGTCAAATACATATTTAAGACAAGTAAGACTTAGGTCATTGTGCATATTCTAATCATGTCCAGGCGCATTAATATCTGTGAAATATGAACTGCTAATCTGATACATGTATTATGTGTATTTCAAATGAGAAAGTAGAAGAAATGTAATGGATTGACAGAGCTATTATGTGTAAAACCGCGGCCCACAATAGAGACCAGTTATTACAAAGAAGACACCAACAGCTGGGCTACGAGGTCAATGGCAAACTCTCCCTTTCTGTGAGAGGCGTAGCACGTAAACACAGTCTAAACCCTCCCGCCCCGTCACCTAAAAAGTCCCCAGCTGTCTCGAATCTGCGCACAAACAGTGCACCGCGAGCTGACAGTGAGAACTCAGCCTTGGTCACGCTACAGCCAAAACACCACCCACCCAGAGGCATCAATATGTGAGGATGATGAGAGCTAAAACTGAGTAGATTACGCTGATCCTTTACTATAACAGGAAATAAAATAAACTAAGAGACCTCCCCATAGCTACAGGGGGAGGGCATGGCATTATGGTTAAATTACATTGTACCCAGACATGAAACACACTACTATAACTACAATATTTTAATCTACAAGGCTGCAGTATGTCTCTATCTCGCACTGTGCTTACCTTCTTTTTTTCCTTGAGGTCATACAAGGCCATCGTGGCGAACAAGGGCTCGATGTCAATCTCGAACCTAAGATGTCACAAGGGAAAACAGGCTTACACACATCATAAAGCACGCGGCTGTCCGTGCTGTCGAATACAACGCTGCTCTGGTCTGCTTAGGTCTATTTCAGTATATTGTCATACGGCAAGCAGAAAGTCTTCTACAGTGAGTAATAACATGTTAGAATCGGATTAGAAAAGAAAGTGGCTGCAGTTGCCAAAACCACTGAGGTCAATACAAGAATTTTGCAGTTCAAGCGGGATGGAGATTGAAAGGGGGGGGAGGGGGTTAATGTGGTATCTGTCCAAGTCAAATCCCATGTAGAAAGAGAAGGACAATAGTCTTCCGCCCACACGCTCATCTGCCTTTTCAAAATTCCTTTTTAAAAAATATGCAGAGAAACAATCAGTCTTCTTTAACACTAACTGTTCATGTAAAGGCAGGAACAGAGGACATGTGTCACCCTCCTACAGGGATTATGTAAATATATGGCATGTACTTGATAGCTTGGCATCGGATGAGAATGCGCTCTCCACTGTGCTCTTTGGGACAGTCGGGAATGGGTCGGATCTCCACGGCATCTTCCTGGAAGGACAAAGCAGAGAAAATTATAGTCCGCCTCCACTTCAATAAGCAAAATATCAAGTTTCTGTGTTTCTTTCTTGTTCTTCTTCTTTTTACATTGTACAAGTACAGCAATGTCTTGACATACCCTCTTTTCAATAAGGGTTAGGCTTGCATAGATTTTAATATATGTACAACAAATATAAGATGTCTCTAGGTCTTCTAAACACCAGTGGTCCCCAAAGTACTCGTTTTGTAAACAAGCTTTGGGGGGCCCCCTCTAGGGCCTCTGTGGCCCCTCAAAGCTTGTCTACAAAACGAGTACTTTGAATAAGATTGACTTTGAAATTTACATTTATTTGCTAAAAGGTGCTACTTTGAATCAGTATTCAGCCAACAGTCATTGCTCGATGTTGCTGTTTATGTTATTTAGCTGTAAAATAATAACAAATTCCTTTGAACAGGGTAATAGGGTACTTTGAAGCAGACTTTGCTGTGTCAATTTTAAGATGATTTGGGATATAAAAATGGTATTCACACTGCATAGTTGATTATGATAACATCTCCCCCACAAAGACAAAATGAGCCAACAAATCAGCATCTGATGCAAAACATCAAAGTCTCTCAAATTTGTCACATAGCAACAAAACCTCGTTCACACCTCGTCTGCCATGGGACACAGCGCGAACAGTTCCGGGTGTCTGTTCCTCTGCCTGGCCTCTTCATTTAAACGGTCCAGCTCCTCGTGACCGCTGAACGACAGCAGGCCCTCCACTCTGGGGTCAGGTGTCAGACAGCGGAGGTTAAAGTCGGAGGAGGTCAGGGTGCGCCCGCAGTCATCACTCAGAGCGGCCAGAGAGGGAGACTTCACCTGGGGCAAAGGAGCAGAAAGACACGGGTGTGAGCAGATGAAAAGAGAAAACAGAATCCAAATGTGACAACTAGGATTTGTGTAGTAGTTGTACAGTTCACATTTAATTCATAAGGTGCATTTACATTTCTGCTAACCATTAAAACCCGCGCTTCCAGTTCTTCCAGCTAGCTCTTAGTCTCATCTTTACATTATGAATTCATGTAGTTAGCATATGTAAACAGCCAATGGGCAGAAACCATGTCTAGACTGCTTCGGTTTTGGCCTGGAGTAAAAAAAAAAGGCAAAAACAACCCCCTGAGTTTCTCTGATCATGTGTTGCCTGCATGAAATATGTAGCTATTTGGCTAATATGCATTTCTTTGATGGTAGTTAGAAGTTTTATACGCTCTGACATGCCTTTTGTAAAATTATACTTTATACTTTTTAATCACTCGAACTTTGTGGGTGATCTTTTTGTGATGACCTTATTCCTATTTTTGATCACTGCATGTTTGACTCGAGTCGATCGTATAACATAGTATTAGTTACAGCTCACCAACAGTAATATTGATGGATATTACATTAGCTGACCAGGTTTGTAATCTGAGATCTCCCAGCAGGCTCTTGGTTTCCCAGACAGAATGAAAGCATACAGAGAGGACCCTACAGCTACTATCGCCTTAAATAACAGGCAGGAGATGCAGCAAATTATGGCAAAAGGAGGAGTTCTTGGACAAATTGGGTTATGTGATTCTTGGAGCCTTTTATTTTTTGCTACTCATATGGGGAAACTTTAATAATTTAGTGAGCCACTAAATAACAAAAAAGAAAAGGGGAAAAAGATACACGGTCTATGTTTGGATGCTAGTTTGACGTCACAACTAGTCAATGACCAGTCCATCTTTTCTCCTTGTCTCTTTAGCTGCCATCACGCATCACTCTGCTCCACCACCACAGGCAAGGACTGACCACTCATCGGAGCTGCCGAAGCCTCTCCCGGTCAACAGCCCTCACATGGCAGTCCCTAAGGCTAGCGTCAAAGCAGCTGGAGCTCGAGAAGAGGGCCATTAAAGTGCGAACAGTGCTTCTCTTTCTCCCTCCGTCACTCTGTCACTGGCATGCACACATCGTGGGGAGCGCTGGGCTCTACTAGACTCGTTTTGGCTGGGGATGGCTGACCAGAATTGGCAAGAATCGGGGGGTAGAAGGGCTGTCGGGGGGCGCTGGAGATGAGGGGTGGATGGATAGAAAGCCAGGAGCGCAGGGGGAGAACAGCGGGGCAGCACAGGGATTGGTTGGCATTACTCAATGAAGCAAGGGATTTAACTAGGAAACAAAAGAGTTGGCGCTCGGACAGTGGGAACTTTACAATTAGCAAGGGCGGAAAAAGAACCCATGGATCACTGTAGATTATAAATGCATATTAGACTGGGTTTGGTAATGGAGGAATGTGTAATGTTCAGTGACACAACACAACAACAGGTAATTAGAGAAGCTTTGCAAGTGTTTTAAAAAGGAAGAAGTATTTACCAATGCTTTACAAATGAGTTAGAAATGCTTAATAGTGTGTAGTTATTATGAAGTGTAACCTGCCTATTCTTACAATGGGAACGGTTTCTCAAACACGGTAACTACTTTGCATCACTGCTTATCAGTCAGACATCCTTATTTGGAAATAGTCCGATCACGGAAGTCAAGTGACATTGTTGTGTCTTGTGTTTTGACAACCTTTAATTTGGCCTATTTGCTCATCGTTGTCATCAACATCAACAACAGTTGCATATACGTTATGACAACTGTCTGTGGGACGATGTTACTTGAATGACCAATCCCACACAGGAAAACCACAAACCGGGTCTAATCGCATTCACAGTCTGACAGTAAAAGGCAAATACCACCATAAATTCTTACCTACCCTTCACCTCAATTCTGAACTATTGGTTTGTTTAGTATTTAACGGAGGCATTGCACTTTTAATAATGTTTTAACCATGTTCCCTCATCACAAAAATGCCTGGAGAAGTATTTGACACTTAATAATAAAGGTGTATTTTTAAAGCCCATGAATATCGTTGGATCATTTTCCAGCCATTCTGCACTCAAAATTGTGTTCATCACAGCACCATCAATTTGTTAGCATGCAGTTGGATAAAAAAGGAGGCTTGTGTTTTTTTTTTTTATCATTGTTAAGTTGTTCAGCGGTCAGAGGTGTGCAAGTGCATTTACAGGTGTCTGTTGTCTCTCGGGCAGGAAGTCAGACTCAATGTTTGTTTACGCAGGAGTTTGTGAAGGGCGACTCGCTCCGAGTACGAGCTCCAACCATCCCCCTGGCACCTACGGAGATACAGAGACACAATGACATTAGTGAGCAGGCCCGCAGACACACCAGGAAAAACAGGCATGGTGGCTACTGATACACCTCTGCACCTCTAATCACGAGTTAGCAGCACTTAACACTCGCAGCTTACGCAATGGCTTTTATTTGCCGCAGTGAGGGACGCTGGTTTCCGGTTTTAATAGCATGCTAATTCCTAGACAGAGGTTTAACCTGTTGGAAACGGTGTGTAAATACAACTCAAAACATTGTACCAGGATATACCTCTACTAATTATGCGACGTTCAAATTATGGGTTTTATACTTTTTTCTGTTAAAGCAGTACTAAGTAACTCTTGCCCCTAGAGGCCATAAGCGCACCTGCAGGTGTCGTAGCAAGTTACGATTTTTTAACTTAAATGTCTTGGAGAGTAAATACTACGCTGACAGAAAAGGTGAAGGGAGAGAGGGGTGTTGTACATCCAGTTATACAATGGAAATAATTTGTTTCACTCAAACTTGGCTGTAAATACTGTTTAAAGTGGCGCTATCCCGCAGTTAGCTTTGCCCGTTAGCTTGTTAGCTTCTTCTTCGTGATTACATTAGTGTGTATTGCTTGCTCCGCCCCGGTGGCAGTCAAGTTGCAAGCATGGTTTTCTGGCCAGAGACACCAGGGGAGATGAATGACCCCCCAATCATCCCATTAACACTTGTATTACCCCCAGAGGGACTGCAGAAAGGATTTATTAAGGTAAACACGTTACTTAGTACTGCTTTAAAGGGATATTTCAGGATTTTTGACATTGGGCCTCATTTCCTAATTATCCAGAGTGTTGTTGATGCCTGGAGATTTTTTTTTTTCTTAAATTCATACAGTTCTTATATTTGAAGAGCTTAGTGGCTAATGCTAGGCTAACGCATTTCTATGGTATCAGTTTGCCTGCATTAAAAACAGTCTGACCCACTCCACAGTGCACCTGAGGCAAATCACTTATAACACCAGACTAACGATATAAATGTCTGTCGATAGAATAATTTTAACCATTTTGCATTTAAAATAACTTATATTTGAGCAGCATCAGCTTCGTGGCTGTAAGCTAACGCAGCGAGAAAATAGTCCCTCAAAATGCGGTAATTCATGTGATACAAGGTCAGTTATATTTCAAAAATTATTCTATTAACACAGACATTAATATGGTTAGTCTGGCGTTATAAGTGATTTACCTCAGGTGCACTGTGGGGTGGGTCAGACTGTTTTTAATGCAGGGTTGCTGATACCATAGAAATGCTTTAGCCTTGCCCTAGCCTAGCGCCACTAAGCTCTTCAACTATAAGAACTGCATGAATTTAAGAAAAAAATATCTCCAGAAATCAACAACTCTCTGGATAACTAGGAAATGAGGCCCTATGTCAAAAATCCTGATTTTTGACATTTTTGACATTAATGATGCCATTTTGAGAACTTTTGGCCATTTACTTTTGGCCAAGAATAGACATTTCAAGGTTATAGTGAAAAAATGATTCTGCCTTCTGTTTTAATAATGTGTAATAGGTACAGTAAACCACACATTAATAAATTAATGAGCTTTTCAGAATGTAATAACCACAGGAAACTATTACAAAACATGATTTAATGTTGTTACAATTTAATTTTGTCACATTACAGGCCTTTGCTATGTAATTGTTGGAGTAAATACTAGATTGAAACAAATATGCACCTAATCACAAGGCCAAATGTTTAGCGTGAAGTGAACGTTGTTTACCTTCTAGTGACGACAATCCAAGGCTGGGTGTAGCTCTTTACACAATCTCTCACGTGAGGATCCAACTCCACGCTACAGAGAAAATATATTAGCTTGACTGTTAACATACTTAGATAAGATATTCTTGTGTTATCCTTTATTTTGTCATGGTCAAGGCTATAGCAACACTTGTGACTGAGTAGCCTTGAGGCCACTGCTGGTCTATAAAATACTGACTGTGTGCCATATTTAACGTATGTAATCCATGATGAGGGGAAACAACTGTGTTAATAAGGACTGAGCAAGATCAAAGTTGAGTATCTATTTAGTGTTAGATTAGTAGCTAAAAGTACACTAAAGGGGTGCCAATGAGCAAATTATAAATAGCCGTAGACCTACCCATCCTCGGGGACAGAGTGGCAGACAGTGCGACACTCCCTGTCCACCTTCTCCACCTGCAGATCGTCGTCGGGGAAGTCTCCGAGCTCCTGCATCAGGGCGGAGTCTCCACTGTGCAACTGGGACATGAGGAACTCCTCCAGGTCCAACGGCTCCACTGCTTCGTACGACTGCGGCTGAGGGGCACAGGGATACAATTACATCCACTCGCATTTGGGTCCATTAGCGAACGAACGCACTAACCAACTGAGCCATCGTCACACTGTTGGGGGGGAAATAAATCTGCACTAATCTAGGAGTAACCATTATTGAGGTCTGATATTTTCCCCACTCTTTCCCCAATGCATTATAGAGTAGCGTAAGATATGTTGTATGGGTACATGGGAAGAAGCTTATTGTACATGGTAAGGTAAATGCGAGGAAGGAGGTCAGATCACCTACAGGCAAGGCAACTTTATTTATACCGCGCATTTCGTACACAAGGCAACTCAACTCAATCCATTGACCACCATACAGCTCTAGCCGGACGAATTTCTCATACTGAAATCATTGTCTCTCATTTAAGAAAAAAACTTAATTAGCAATTAACAAAAGTAAATATCAAATAACATCATAACCTGGTGAACTAAAAACATGGCAGCTTTACATTGTCCACACAACGAGGAGGTGTGACTAAACATGTTTATTCCTGCATTTTCTTATATCTGTCCTGCAAACTAAAGTCCTCTACTCACACGCATAGATAGAAATGGTAAAAACCTGTCTAGCGCCAGACACAGTCTATTTTTAGCCTGCCTCACTCCAGAGTTTCAAAAAGACCGCTGCTTTTATGTGCAGTACAAACAGTTTGAATTCTCACGTGTGTCCTTGAGTCAGCTCAAATCGTGTCGTATCACCAAAACTGTTCAGAACAACGGGGGACTGAATGGGGTTTGTTCAGGGAAACTAAAACGACAACATCTACAGAGATAAAAAGAGAAGCAGCGTAGGACAGGTGTTTCTTTGTCCAATTTGATCCCGCTGATAGATGGACTACAGCAAAGTGATGATCAGGGTTAAATCAATAAGAGAACATAAAAGAAGCAGGGGTAGGTAAATTTGACTTGGGTCAATTTTTTCATGGTAAAATGATGGGGGGCACAACCTTGAGCAAGACCTAGTTTGGAACTCGGCCCACCACTACACAGTGTTATGTTATTATTTGATTTGTCCATTCATTTGAGGTTCCATTTTAATTTATATTTAAATGGGCACAGTTTCGAACAGCCCTTTGTCAACCAAAAATCCCATGACTGAGAATGGTCTGTACATATTGGGGTTGTCAGATATTAATACAGCAGTGGGATTAGTCACAGCCACTCTGAAGCACAACGCAAATTCCATTTCTGCTCAGACATGTCTCCACACAGCAGTCCACTCCACTGTAGGGAGCATATTCTCCTCCACCGACAAAGACCTCAGTGCTAGCATTAACTGGCCGGTCCCTGCTATGGTGACATTATTATTATTCCTTGATGGTTTATAGATAAAGAGTCAACAACTTCTTTTTTTACGATTCTGCAGCAGTGATATCCATATGCATAATATAGCTCGCAAGTTCAAACACTCATTGTGTCCTGGGCCCGTTTCTCATTCAGCGGGGATGCTAACAAAAACTAATGAATGCAAATCTATGCATGCTTCTGATGAGCGCCTGCTTCACTGTGGAGCCATGAGCAGACCAGCGACACCACCTCAGCGCAAACTCCTAATACGAAGGCTCGACTTAACTTGAAATGTAAACAAACTAGACTTAAGGGTTGTCAGATTCAAATGCAAGTAGCAGCATATCATTTCAATTTGATCCGTTTACAAAATTGTTGAGCCCTACTGGATGTTATATAGTCACTTGGTTGTCAAAAGACAGATTCTACCCTGCAAAAATAATGCTAAACTGTTAGATTTGCAATGATAAAACACACTATTTACCACCGATTTCAACTTTTTTAATTTTTAGAGACCGATGCCTAAGCTTTCTATCTCACCGGCAAAGTGCAAGCTATAAAGTAATGTTTACTCACCCCGTTCACAACTGCACTAAAAAAAAGGAAGTAGACAAAATGGCGCAGTCCGGATATAGGAACCTATGCAAAGGCAACATCTGTCACTCAATGATTTTTGCTCAACTCCAACCACAAACCTAACTTCAATCTACTGTTTGTGTGATGCTTTGCTTCACCATTAAAAAAAATCCTAGAGCTAATTAGCAACTAGTAACACAAGGCCATAAGAATTTTGTGTTAGTCGATTTAGTTGGCAATGCAAGTTGATTTATACGAGTTGAGATGCAAAAAAAAAAGAATCACAAGTCTTTCAGGAAGTGACAAAAGGCGACATCCCTCGATCAAGTGGTGTCTCAACAGACAGGAAGTGAGCGGCACATGTGCAGTTGGCTAAAAGTTCTTGCAGACAAACGAGTGAACGAGGAATGAGCTGTAAGTCGCACAGATAAACTTCAATACTGGAGTTACTGTTTTGGAATAAATTTGGCGTATTGTTTTAAGAATAAAGATGGGTGGTGCTAGTACAAGTTAAAGCTCTCCCACTGGCAGAGGTGGTCAGTGATGGAGTACTTACTTGAGAGTATTTTTGTTGAGATCTTCATTACATTTGAAAGATAAATATAAAACTTTCTCAATTACATGATTTATAAAATGGTTCCAAAGTCAAGTTGTGCCCTGTTTTAAAGCCCTATGATGCACTGCACACTCCAAAACAGTAGCTGGCGCTGTGTGCATAGATGATGCCGTCAATGCCAATGACTCACAACAAGGAAGAAGGTTTGTCTCCGTCGTGTTGCCGTACAGGAAGGGAATTTGAACTCGCTCGTCATGTCTTTTAAGCTGCAAAGTTACCATTCACATCACTTACATAAACTGATTTCTACTTAAAGGAACAGGCCACCGTTTTTCCACACTGAGATATGTTCTTACCTGAGCTTAGACGAGTTGATGCGTACCTGTCTGGTCTTTACGCGTGCGCTCAGTCACGCAAAAAGACCAAAGATGTTGTTAGCATTTAGCCTCTCCTCCTCTCCTCTATGGGGCCAAACGAGGGTGAAGTTAGAAGCGACCAAGCTCTTCCACATTTTCCCTATTTAAATACAGTTACGTGATCCAAGTATAGTTACACAAAATTAAACAAGTCGATTTTCTAAGCGGATAAAAAGAGGAACTATATTGTAAGGCGTAATAACACCCTAGGAGCACTTCGACGTCCGCGTAGTAAAGTCGAAGTGGTATTTAAATAGGGAAAACATAGGCTAAAGAGAGGCTAAAGGCTAACCACATCTTTGGTCTTTTTGCGTGACTGAGGGCAACTCATCTAAGCTCAGGTAAGAACACATCTCAGTATGGAAAAACAGTGGCCTATTCCTATTCCTCTCTCCTTGTGCAGCTGAGTTTTTTGCCTTTTTCTGCAAACTGCATTTGTGGTTTCTGTGTTCCACATTGTTTTCTGGATACTTTTGTACGCCTTTGCCGTGTTTACTTTGAGAGTCTAAAATGGTCCTGAAGAAAGCAGCTTTTTAAAGGTAAACAAAATGCTAGCTTATCAGCTAAACCCATTTGAGACCTACAAATTTCTTCTGAGACACTGAAGGGGCCCCAAGAGTCCCCACAGTTGCAGCACAGTCGAGGCGTCACAAGAGGAGCTACAGGAAACAAAAAGGACAAACGAGAGATGGTGAAAGACTGTTGTGAAGCGGCGGGAGGAAGAGGAAGGAGGAGGTTGACCTGACCAGTGCAGGACACCACGCTCTGAAACGGGGACAAACCCAGGAGGCGCTGCACCATTTCAGAGGAGACAGGGCAGCCTGCCAGGTTTCTTCCAAGTGCTACAGTTTCCCCGACCTCCAATGTCATGCGGGTCAGGTTGACACAGTGGCTCAGGACTAACACCTGAACACTATTTCATCGTACAGTTGTACAATGACAATAAAGCACTTATTTATTTATATTTGACCACTGGCATCTGTATTTTCACTCAAGTAATAAAAGCAAGTATTTTGACCACCACGGCCCCCTGGTCTTTAAAAGCCTACTGCCGGAGTGTATTAGTGCTGCTGACAAAGCTTCTTGGATGAGAGGCGAAACGTCCAACACTTAAACTAAACACGGCTCAAGCATCTTTGTCTATGATGCAAAACTCCTGCACGAGTCTGCACCTCTGCTTAATTTTAGTTTTTCTTGCTACTCACGCACCTCGACTTCTGCTTAGCAATATGTCGAACTAATACGTGGCTCTATAAATAGAATCACAGAGAGACTGTCTGGCAGTGGCTTCATTGCACATACAAACCTCTCCTTGTGGGGCCAAACGTGACTGCTGTGCTGAATAATGCGCCCCTATCATCCTCTCAGAGATTACGGCATTATGAGCCCTGTGCTTTATGTGTGTTCCAAATCCAGTGCATGATAATAAACAACTGTCTGTCTGTAAGCTGCAAGGTATAGGCAAGCAGCACCCCACCCAGCGTCGGTTAGAAGAGGCCAGGGCACTGACCCACTTCCCAAGCAGGTTAGAGATTAACGGAAGTGGATGCTCCCTATCCTTGCAGGCCCGTCAGCTGAAGCGCACGGCGGGCTATCAAAGAGCACAAGTTCAGTCAGTCACGCACGGAGCTATGCGTCAGGGAGCTTAGCCTAAGAGCTTTACAAAACTTCAAATGAGGGAGGGAGAGATGTAGGGCGACAGGAAAGAAGACGACCAAAAATAGAAGAAGAAAAAATAAAAAATAACATGTCGGCTTAAGTAAGGAAGTATGAACATGTGTTAGGCAGAGCAGAGCTTCATGCGGTATGTTGCACAGCCAACCAATCCCGGCAAAGGATTATGCCGAGATCAGGAATCCGGTACGACTAAACAGAAAACAATCCGCGGCGATGGTGTCTAATACTCGCTAAGCTAGGTTTTCCCAAAGCTGGGTAAATCAAAGATGTCTCAGGCTGGGTTTGGCAAAAGCCTGTTAAGCCATGACGCGACACTTGCTATTGTCAAAAAGAGAGGAGGGGTGAAAAGTAAGGATAAAAAAAGGAAGGTAGGATTTAAAGCTGTTGGACGTGATGCAGCAGAATTCCAGTGATGTAAATTGCAACTGACTCTGCATGAACACAGTGCGCCGGCTGTTCTCGCTGTGAAGAAGAGGATATGCTTGTAAACTTGTGTGGAAGCAGGACATGCAGGAGTGACTGCTTGGGTGGAAAATTGCAAATGAGCCTAAAGGTTGAGTTTCTGTCTGCTGAGTTTCACTTTGAACTGTAAATGTTTGCCCATTCCTCATGCGCTTTCCTAGCCTTTCTAACATCCCAACACAGGGCTGAGTTTTAAAAAGTGCGATTCACAATTAAAAAAAGATTGATAATTACATTTAATTACACAGCAGTGACAGCGCAAAATGGTCTTTTTCTGTAAAATGTCTTTTTTTTTGTTTTTTTTAATCTACCGAAGGACTACACACAAACTGTATTCCACTACATTAAAATAAAAAATGCTGTATGGGGGTATAAGTATCTGCCAAAACTTCAGCACATGAAATCCCATAACCTTATTTAAAGTGATAGTCTGCAAGTTTGCAAAGTGAGGAGAGATAGAGTGAAATATGAACGTAAACAATCAAATTCCTCCCCTCTTTAACCAGAAAGCCCTTAGTTTGCAAAATGAGGAGGAGAGCAGGAACAGAATTTTCAAAAGTAAACAATGAAACTCCTCCCCCTCCCCTCCTGATTGGACCTGACAGGCCAGTTCACAGGAAAAGCTCGTCTCGTTGGTCAACGCGAGAGGATGCTAGACTCTGATTAGTTGCTGAGATCTGGGAAGGAGGGACTTAATTTAACAAAAAATAAGGTAACGCTTTAGAATACAGCCCGTGAGTTCCAGGTGTAAGTACGGGTAACAAGAAAATAATTACACATGCAAGTACAGGTACCCTTACAGCGTGTAACAAGGGGGAACAATGTGTAACAAGGAAGTACAAAGTGTTACAAGGGGGAACAATGTGTAAGAAGGTAGTACAACGTGTAACTACGTGTCAAGGTGTAGTAAAGGTATTCAAAGAGTAATTAAGGTGCTGAGCTATCACATAGTTGTGGCAAAAGGGAATGTGGTATTATAAATTGTGCATTAATTTTAATGCTGCAGGACAACAGTATTACTGTTGTGAAAGTGAAGACATGACTTCAAACATTTTTATTGATTGTCGTAGTGAGACACCGTTGCCTGTATTAAGCAGAAACAAGAGTGAACAGAGAAAAAATAAGCAGAACAAGTCTCCAAAAATTATCACACTATCAATGTGCATGTATACTGTAACTAATGTGTAGGTACAGGAGAGCACGGGCTGTAAAATGAAGTGAGACACTATTGCATGTAACAAGCAGAAACAAGAGTGAACAGAGAAAAATTAAGTCTCCAAAAATGATCACACTATCAAAGTGCATGTACAGCATAAGTACATGTGATATGATGACACAGTTGTTAGCGCTTTTGCTTTTTAGAAGGTCCCGGGTTCAATTCCTAAGTCAGACGGAGCTAGGGCTGGGCGATTTTGCCTGAAAAGAAAATCTCAGATTTTTTAAAGAAAAATTCGAGTTTCGATTTTCGATTTTTTTTCTTCCAATGCACTTAAAAATGACTACAGATCAGAGATATATTGTCAAAAGTGCCACTTTATTGCAGTGATTGTCCTCAAGAGTTAAAATGCGTAAAACAATCCCAAAAGAAAAAGTAAATGAGCCTCTGGCATTAGGGCAGGGTGATACGATATACCTCTGACAAAATACTTCAAAAACAAAGCCTTTATACAATGGGGCAAATTCATTATACAGCTATTTTATTCTCTTTATTCATCTAAATTCACTTAAATCGCTACCTTTATCTGGAAGAACACAGAAGATAAGATGAAGGTGCAGATAATTGTAGCAATATTATTTCATCTCCATCACAGTAAAATGCTCCTGTAAGTTCACCTGCCTCTGTGCAGTTTACTTGTTTTATTGTCAGGAGCCTGGGGATAGACCTGTGAGTATTAACGCCTTTGCAACATGAGTAAAATGTATTGTAGTTTTCAAAGGATCCACTATTTCCCTGTTTCTCGCGTCTCTCTCCCGATCGGGACACACACACACACACACACACACACACACACCACACACACACACACACACACACACACACACACACACACACCACACACACACACACACACACACACACACACACACACACCACACACACACACACACACACACACACACACACACACACACACACACACACACACACACACACACACACACACACACACACACACACACACACACACACACACACACACACACACACACACACACACACACACACACACACACACACACACACACACACACACACACACACACACCACACACACACACACACGACAGAGAGAGGGGAGAGAAGTGCGTATATGAATTTGTCCTGAGACTTCACGTGAGCGCTCCAGATCAGAAGGATATTATTATTAGCCTTAAACCGCGTTTGCATTGTGGTTTTCTTCACCGTGTTGTTAGCGTCAGGCTAAAAGTTAGGAAAGTTAGCTAGCTAGCAAGGCAGTGGTGCAACTTGTCAGAGTTCATCCAAGATGGAAATCCTGAGCCTTTTCCTCGCAAATATGAGTAACTCAAGGGACATACTTCATTCGCGGGGGAGGAGGCTGTCTCACACCGCGCTACGGTAACCCACAAGGACGAAATGCGAAAAAGTCCGAAAAAACTGTGGTGGAAAAAAACCTCGAGTTTGCAAAATAAAAATCGTTTTAAGCTACAAAATCGATAAATCGATGAAATCGATTTTTTGCCCAGCCCTAGACGGAGCCTTTCTGTGCAGATGTGCATGTTTTTCTTGTGCCAACATAGGTTTCCTCCCGTTTCCCCTACAACTACAAACAATGGTTGCACATCATTTTTCTCTGTTCACTCTTGTTTCTGCTTGTTACATGCAATAGTGTCTCACTTCATTTTACAGTCCGATTAGTTACAGTACAGTATACATGCACATTGATAATGTGGTACTTTTCCTTGTTTTGCTGTATTTCTTTTCTGTTCACTCTTGTTTCTGCTTGTTACAGGCAACAGTGTCTCACTATAAAAAAATAAATAAACAACAATCAATCAAAATGCCTGGAGTCATGTCTTCACTTTCACAACAGTAATACTGTTGTCCTGCAACATTAAAATATATACACAATACCACATTCCCTTTTGCCACAACTCTGTGACAGCTCAGCTCCAGTAATTGCTCCGTTTCATTCATACTGTATTGGCTTGGCGGTTTTGTTGTGATTGTATGATGTCACTTTTGAATGAAATAAATAAATTTAAAAACTGAAAATGAATACCTTTACTACACCTTGACACGTTGTTACACCTTGTTACACATTGTACTACCTTGTTACACATTGTTCCCCTTGTTACACGTTGTGAGAGTACCTGTACTTACATGTGTAATTACTTTCTTGTTACCCGTACTTACACCTGGAACTCGCGGGCTGTATTCTAAAGCGTTACCAAAAATAATATATGTTATGACTAACTTTAAATCAAAGTGCAAGATCAGGTGATCAATTTTGCACATTTTATATATTTTTTTAAACACATTTAGACTTCCAGACTATCACTTTAAATGAATGGTATATATACAGTAGATCATAGTAAAGTAACATGCATAATGTGGCATATAGAGTATGACACACTTGACCACAGCAAGACTGAAACTAAACACATTTTCACACATAACAAAGAGAGAAACTCTAAACATAAACATCCACAGGCATTGTGGGATTACAGACATGACGGTGGAAGAGTGAAGATATAGCTACCTGACCGACCAAATACACAAAATAAAGTATGGCTATATGAATCTTAAAAGGCTATAAATGCAGCTATATCGTCTGTGATGGTAACTTACCACAGTGAGGGTCACAGAGGCAGACGCGTTGGAGTTGGTCCTGCTGTGATAGACTCCATAGTTCCCATAGTACTTCCGGATCTCAGCAGAAGAGTGCCTGGAATTCAGGGAAATACTCGTTATTACCAGGAGCTGTAAACATACACATAGTATAAAAAGGTAGCATTAACGCTCCGGGCTAACCATGTCGCAGAACGTTAACTGGCGACTGTTCATTGTTCCTATTGCATAAGCATGAACTGAGCCGCGGCAATTACATTTAATCATTGTTTGCTTAGTACACAAGCGGATTTACACTGCCGTTTAGAATCTCTGTCAGGCTGCCAGCGAAACAAATCATGGAATACCGCCAGAAACCTTTCGTAAAATATCTTGTGACCAACACGTAATGTATATCTTTTTAAATATCAAAATGAGAAACTTTCTTATGAGACAACTACAGGCAAAGACAACTGGGTCACCGAGCAGCCCATGAACCGAGTTTGGGCCCTCATTACATCCCCATTGGGCTGGTTAGGGAGGACAGTTCTGTTACTAATTACCACCACAAGCTTGTATTGTGCGAACTCCAATGCGTTGCAGGAATGCCAGGACCAGGCTCATCAAAAGCATGGGTAATGTGTGAGACAGCTCCATTCAAAGATATGGAAATGAACAGCATTAGTGTTTTACAGCGGGAACTGGAGATACAGGCACATATTGAGAGATAATAATGTCGGGACGGTTTCAGGGCGATTGATTTTTGGAGTCTGCTCAGTTGGATTCGTAAACAACTCGCAACAGCATTAGGAGGCTTGTCAGAGCACTGTTAAGTTGAATTTCCACAATATCGCCATTTATAGCATGAGAAAAAAAATGTGGCCTTAGCTTTATATAATTATTTATTCCAATACAAGTAGATAATGTTAAACCTTCCATGCACTCTGCGGCGTGGGGCTCCACTGAGGTAAGCGATGACTATGATTCACAGACTTGTCTCCTCTCGTAGCATGACCTGACATGAGGACGTCTGAGAGGACGCTTGGAAACTAGGTCCCCATGTGCAAATTACAGCAGTTTTCATGACGTAACATCCAAGTCCCATGTTGTGATCATCACCAACAGTATGATTTAGGAGGTGTTGGTTGTAAGCAGTTTGTTTACTGAGAGTTATGGGCTTTAAAGCAGTGCAGAGCTCTTTAATCAATCACATCACTTATGCGCGTGTAGTCTGGGCATTAGGAGCAATGATAAATCTCGCATATCGGCAAGTATCAATACAGAAAGACTGGTGGAATTTATTTGAACGCTCTTCATATTTGAAAACTATGAAAAACTGAAGAGCACACGGTTATGCTTGAACAGTTGATCACTTATTAGAACTAGAGATTGATTTGTTTGTTGTTTTTTTGTGCTGATTTTTAGACTCTAAGGCAGAGTAATTAATTAAAAAGAGCAATAGGTCTGTGACTGGATCAGCAAACAATCTTAAAGTCAACAGAAGAAAGGGTTTGACCTTCATTGGGCAAACAGTGAGGTTGGAAATAAGTGCATCTGCTCAAGGGCATATTGTCTGGGCCGTCCATGAAGAGCTTTGATGTTATTTGCTGTTGACATTCTTAGTCCATATAAATCCTCTTACAACCACTTGAAAAGAAAATCAAACGGTGTCAATATGATTTAAGCGACGGGTAGAAGTAAAATGATCCAAGTAGCGAACTGGCTAATACACGACACATGGCCGCCGTAGTAGTAGTTAAAGTTAAGGTAGTAGTGGTGGTGGTAGTATTTGTTCTTTTGAGCGTATGTGCAGTGTTTGAAGGCAGATCAGACGTAACAGAGCGCACGTGGGATTCGTCAGTGTAACACGCCCAGCGTCTGTAGCCTATAAAAAGACTAGACCAGTAAAACAGTAATCAGGCCTGGCCAGCAGAGCCAGGCGGACATTATTTGCACACTGGCAGACAGACAGCTCATCAGGGCAGCAGCTACAGCATCTGTCATTCTCTTCAGCACCACAGCGCCCTGGCAGCCTTTGTCCTGTCAAACAAACCTCTGCTCTCGTCTGGAGAAACAGAAAGGAAGGAGAAAACACTAGCACGGCCAGGTCAGAAGGAAAACAGCCGACTTATTGGTTGTTTCCACTAAAACCACTTTTGTCTAAAACTGTCAGCTTTGATGTTAAATAGAGCTACGGAGATCCAGAGTCAACAGTGACCGCTGTGACCAGCTCACTTTCACAAAGACGTCTTAAAATAAAATCCAAAAACAAGGGTCAGCCAACCACACTTTTAGAAACTTCATGGACAGGACCTTCTGACCAAAAGAACAGGATAGACAATATTTCTATTCAATACAAAAGACCAAATTAATAGTCTGCTTCGTGGCATTCGATACTAATGCATTCAATGTAAACAAAACTAACCAATCAGTGCTGTGGATCACATTATGTCATCATTAAACAGGCCGTAGTAAGTAAAAGCAGATCAACATGTACTAGAGCAGGTTAATGAAGCCATAGCCCTTTTTGATCCTCCTTGGGCATATTCCACAATAATAAAACATTTTTTTCATTGTGTTAGTCTATGAACAACGTTTGTGTTAGCAAGCATTTAAATTTCATGTTAATGCCTTGTCTACTATTGGTATCAACTTTGATGTGAAAGCCAGCAGTAAGTCTGTTCAACAGCTTGAATTTTCCAGTTTATTTCTTCAAAAGGTCCCATAGTATGCATTACTTGCAGTCTTGGCATTTTATGTTATGTAACATGAAATACAAAAACAAAGTGATTAAACACAGATTTTTGTTGATTAATGCCTCAAGCAGAAAATGGGCCACGATTACCTACATCAAAGCCATTTTCCGATCTTTTAATAGAAAAGGCCGCCTCCTTTTGTGACGTCACAGTGTCTACAGCAGGCCCGCACTTGCTGTGTGTGCATATGGTGTGTTCAAGTCAGCATTTCTGCAATCATTCCCCAAGCATTCCCTCAAGCCAACTTTACCCACGGCGCTATCGTCGCTACGTGCTAATTAATGGTCCCCAAAGAGAGGCTTACTCATCTGTAGTTCTACTATTATGTTTATGGGCTACTCTGCTGCACGACAGGATGGACAATGAATGGCAAAGGATATTATTATTACGTCACTGTTTTAATAGCACATTGCACAAGGTAAAAACAAGTTCAGCCAAGTGAGACATGTATATTATACACAATAGACTTGCTGCGGAAGTATTTTACTGACCTCATACCTAAAATGAGGCCTACTGGTCATTGAGGCCAATGCACAAAACATTATATTTAACAGCACTGATTTGGATCATTATTTCACCTGTCATCATGAATAAAGTGGACAAAATCAGAATATTAACAAACTCACTGCTCGTGCAGAGGACACACTTCTGTAACCTGAAGAATACCTTATTATTATTGCAATAAAATAGCTTGGTCCATTACAAGCCTATGCAAATATTTTTCAGCATATCGGTTTTGCAAATTAAAACTTAAAAAAAAAAATCTTCTTTTTTTGAAGCATAACTTGAAATAATTAGTTTTAAAATACTCCTACTCCTTAACATGTTAATAAATGTAATTTTTAGGGCCGGGACTTTTTTCGATTAATTGCGATTAATTAATTACATGAGGTTTAGTGCGATTAAAAATATTAATCGAAATTAATCACACTTTGCTTTCCACACTTCAGTTTCCTTTTTTCCTGCAGACGCACAATTAATGGCAATATTGCACTGGTCTGTTGGACTTGGTTGAACAAAAATAAACAATATTTTGTTGCTTAAGCTTATGTATTCAGTCATTATTCAATGGTATACTAAAAATCCTTATGAAAAACTTACTTCTCACTGTTCTCAGGTCAAATATTTATATGCGATTCATTTTGATTAATTAATTACAAAGCCTCTAATTAATTAGATAAATTTTTTTTATCGAGTCCCGGCCCTAGTAATTATACATCTAACCAGCAGAGAATGCAGCTATTTTATGGACAATAGCAACCAGCAAACCTCCTAATCTGTGCAGGGACATGATGGCTCGTTATCAAATCTTTCTCCTCTGACCAGGAAAAGCAGAGGAAGACGGTGGTCAGTACATTCAGGACAGGGGAGAGGGAAGCCCCCGAAGAGATGCCCCCTCTGTGAGTCTCATCCTATCACATGTCTGCAGACTTAATGGTCTTTTCTGCTATCGGCACCATCGTAACTCAGCTTCCTGTGAGAGGGAGGACCACTAACACAGAGGTTATTTTGCAGGACGTGGCAGCTACTAGTGACTGCAAGACGTCACAACATGTTTGAATAAATGCTTTGGACAGCGTCTCTGCAGTGATTGAACATTCCATTGAAGAGTATGAACAAAGGTTAACTAGCAGTAAGTAAGTTCTGAAGCACATAAAAGACCCTTAATAATTACATAATATTTATGACTACAATGACTCACTACAGCCCCACTCCGTGCCTTGTGGTGGCACCCCAGAGGCCATCTCCGGAGGGCCCACCTACAGCCTGGAGGCTTAGCAGAGGTCATTAGCCGGTGCCCAGAGGAAATCATATGCAACTCAATCCGGGGCCTGCTGCCACTGGTGAGGCCCCACCCACACACAAACCAGTGAGGCCCCTGTGTCCACAGCTGCCTGCACACCTGTTCACATAAGCTCAATAGAACACCGCATGATCTGACCTCCGTTCACTTTTAGCTGGACAACCCTCCTGCTGCTTTAGTAAGTACTTGTTTAACGCCTCTATACCAGGGCTCAGAGCTGCACTGTTAATGGCAAACAAACAGAAAATCACTATTTTAATGGATGTTATTAGCAAATCACAAAGACTGCAATTGAATTATGTAAGGAGCACAATATCCTCTGCAAACAACAAAATATGCCATATATCTATGAGGGTTTTTCCCTCCAAAATGTTTTTGCACACCCCCTGGTAGGGATGGGAATTGATAAGATTTTATTGATATCAATACCATCAATAATTTTACCTATCGATGCGATTCTTTATCGATTCTCTTATCGATACCTGACTTGTCTGTGTGTTGGGGAAAAGCAAGGAATGAATGTGCTTTTGATAAACTATCAAAAAAGACACATTGTTAGTTTTCCTAAGAAAAAATATTTATTAAATAAAGCAAGTTTCCAAATATACTGTGGCTCCTGCTGGCACTCAGCCTGCCTGGCATCCTCTAAAATATAATGGTAACATGTGTACTTGTCTGTAACTTGTAACAGACTGATGCTGTTTTGTAACACCTAAACAACAGGACTCTGTCTCAGCCCAAACCCTACAGATTTTCATCTATTTCTGCTTCATCCGGCGCCACATTCTCCTTCCCCCTGTCCGTGTGTTGCTGCTTCTACCGTCGGTTGCTGTGGCTGCAGCCCGTTAGCCAAAGCTGCGAGAGATCAGCCGTTCCGCTCATATAGCGCACTCATAGCGGGGACGGGCAGAGGTAGCCCCGCTCACAGTGCACTCAGGGCGGGGACAGGCAGAACAACATCATTACGCACGTGCGTCTAGCTCCGCGGCGCGCTATGGTGTCCGAAAAGGGGGGGGGGGGGGGGGGGGGGAGTGTTTTCAGAGCGGGAGCATCAATAAGAGGGATCGATAATGAAGTAGACGTACGGTTCCGATGCTTTGCTCAAACAAAACCGGGTCTACTTGTAGAACCGGTTCTCGATTCCCATCCCTACCCCTGGGGCATCCTGCACACTCCCTGGGGCACACGTACCACAGTTTGGGAACCATTGATTTAAAACAATGGTTCTCAACCCTGTGTGGCCCTAGGACACATCTTCAACGTACCATGATCAGCTGCCACCCAAATACAATTTCAACTTCAGATTTAAAAAAAAAAACAACATTTTGGGCGTCATACAGCATACAGGAAGAATACACAGTACTTCCTACATACATACAGTAGTTCTGCTTATTTAAGTATTTACATATTAGCATTTATTTTATGACAGATATTTTCACCATTGAAAAATACCTCATAAATGTAATGTAGGTGAGCCGTTCACAGCAAAGGCTCATCTTTGCTGTGAACGGCTCACCTACATGACTAACTTTACCGGTGTGACAGATCAACATAGGGATCAGGTCAACGTAGGGAAAACAAAGTGGAAGTGCGCGACGCAGAAGCGCAGCAGAGACGCGCCGCGCACCAAACCAGGTATTCAAAGAATAATTCCCTTGGAATCAACCCACCGGAGTAACTTTGCATGTGGTTCTTAGACCAAGGCATCATCCACTTCACACCGATGATGAACAAAGGACCTAGCTCTTTAGAGTTTCTCCACGCTCAAATCTTTGGCCACCCAGATGAATTTGCCCTAATTACAAAATGATTCAATAAATATTGCCTAACTTGTAAAGGCGCTACTCAGTTTTCTACAAAAGAGCGGTGCATAACATAGCTTATGTATGTACTGCAGCACAAAGTTCTCTTGCCCGTGTAGCTCCATAGGTAGAGCGCTGGAGTCCCATCCATGAGATTGTCAGTTCAAATCCGACCCCTATTAATTTATTATGTTTAAACTGGGCACCCACTTACAGTATTATAACGACTTGTATAAAGGCAATGTCTCGTCATTTCCTCATAACCACCCAAACAGCTAGGCACCGATTTTAAGTTCTTCTCAGTGGGTGCCCAGTTTAAACATAATAAATTAATAGGGGTCGGAATTGAACTGACAATCTCATGGATGGGAGTCCAGCGCTCTACCTATGGGCAAGAGAACTTTGTGCTGCAGTACATACATAAGCTATGTTATGCACCGCTCTTTTGTAGAAAACTGAGTAGCGCCTTTACAAGTTAGGCAATATTTATTGAATAATTTTGTAATTAGGGCAAATTCATCTGGGTGGCCAAAGATTTGAGTGTGGAGAAACTCTAAAGAGCTAAGTCCTTTGTTCATCATCGGTGTGAAGTGGATGATGCCTTGGTCTAAGAACCACATGCAAAGTTACTCCGGTGGGTTGATTCCAAGGGAATTATTCTTTGAATTCCTGG
This sequence comes from Neogobius melanostomus, assembly GCA_007210695.1. Taxonomy (NCBI): domain Eukaryota; kingdom Metazoa; phylum Chordata; class Actinopteri; order Gobiiformes; family Gobiidae; genus Neogobius; species Neogobius melanostomus. The sequence continues at coordinate 940,343 of VHKM01000006.1, read as the reverse complement.
TTTGGTGCGTGGCGCGTCTTTGCTGCGAGTCCGCGTCATGCACTTCCACTTGTTTTCCCTACGTTGACCTGATCCCTACGTTGACCTGATCCCTACGTTGATCGGTCACACCGGTAATAGGTACGTCTCCAGCTCGTGTCCATGTTGATGTCGACTGAAGCCAGCAGACTTTGAGATTTAAATAGGTTAGGTCCAGATCCAAATCCATTCTTTGATTACCCACAGCAGTAAAGGCATTTTCTTTGTTGAGCTGGTCATTAGGAGCAAGTTTTACTAATGGCAACAGTATAGTCCAAAATGTCACGCACTGTGCCTTTAATGTCAGTTCACACTTGGAGTTATTATTCTATTGAGTAGGTTCAGCAGCAGGACAACGCCTCAACCAACCCATTTTCCTCACAAACAACCACTCCTGCACCTCTAATTACCCAGATGCCCTATTTAGCCCAGCCCATTCAACAATGTTCGTCTGAAACTCAGCGATCATCATCATCATCTCACCTTTAATAAATTCTTAAAGCGACACAGCGCAACATTTTACCCAATATATAATATTGAAATACAAGCATTTATTTCATGACAGATGTTTTTATTATTGAAAAATACCTCATAAATGTACAAAGAAACATGAGCGGCTCACCTCTCCTAAAGCATGACTGTAACTTTACCAAGAGTGGGTACGTCGAGCTCATCTCCATGGAGATATTGACTAAAAAGGTTAGATCCTCATCCAAATCCATTCTTTGATTACCCATTTTCTGTGTCAAGCTGGTAATTGGAAGCATGTTTTGTATTGATGGCAACAGTGTAGCCCAAAATGTTACGCAGTGCGCCTTTAAATCATACCTTCTGTTGTGGCGTCACGTGGTCCTTGCTAGTGAACCGACAGAGCATGACCAAAATAATGAAGTAGTTTAGAGCAGGCTTAAAACACATGGCTGACCGTGGCATGGTGGCGCAGATGGTCCTGGGTTTGATACCAGGCTATGTGGGGCCTTTCTGTGTGTAGTTTGAACGTTCTCCCCGTGTAAGTTTCGTCTGGATGCCCAAAACATAAGCAACATAAGTATTAACAAAAGACATGAATTTCAAGCATTAAATTATTCAGAGCAAAATAGTGAAGTGAAACTGCACAGGCATAAAAGTTCCACACTACTACAAATGTCTTCCAATCGTAAAGAGGAAGTCCACATATGGCAAATGTATTCCACACAGAGTCTTCCTGTGTCTTCTTGTCAATTTAGGAGAAACCAGAAGTTGGTGAAAATGACACTCGCTTGAATTTCAGGTTATTCAGACATTGCAGGAATGTTCCACAAGCGTTATCACTAGAGTTATTTAATTTTATCAGAGGAAATATCAAAGCAAGAAAAGAGTAGTAAGCACAACTAATTGCTTCCCATAGTGTATAAGCTTTACACCACACGCTGTACAACAAAAGCATGCAGTTCCCCACTGTTTCTGCTGCCTCATCTCTGGAGTCAGACTGTGTGACCCAAAATCCCTTGCATCCCTCAGCAGCTGAGCTCAGCATTGTGCAATATCTCCATTAGAAGCGGCGGCTAAGTGCAATAAAGTGGCAATTTAACAGGCCTATTGTGGCGGTGATCTGGAAAAACAATGACCAGAAAGGCAGTTCCTTTTAACAGATCAGCCTCACTCTGTCTGCTTCTACTCCTTCACTCAGTATATAGCCCTCTGCCTTGTCATATTTGTTTTAGTAAGATGTACAGAAGAACTTTGACAATAGACTTCCATGCGCATACTTCCTCCACACCTGGCCAGTGTCACAGGAACTATGACCACACATGGCTCCTCATTTAGAACAACCAAATATGAGGCAGTCAACACAATGAAGAAAGACTCACAGGATATGATCGTATTACTAACAGGAGATAAAGAATCTGCATGCTCACGCTTGAAAAACAAGACTGAAAGATCAAGTTACTGGTTGCATAAGGCGAGCATATGAAAGAAATACCGTATAAAGATATACAGCTGAAAGAGAAAAATACGTTTTACCTTGAGCTCAGCTGTCAGGACAGTGTTTAATACTTCAGGCTATTCCTTTAACGGGACAGAAAGTGAACTAACCTTCAGTAAACATGTGCCTGCCTGCTCCACTCTGGGAGCTCCTGTCAAGACAAAGCTCGAATCCCTGCCCGAGCACAAGTTCACTGACGGCCAAAGCAAACACGTTACAAGCAGCACTGTAAAGTTACCTGTTGATTTTGAGAGCGAACGCCCGTCTCTCCGCGGAGCCTATTGAGGCCATAATAAAACGCGTGCGTCCGAAGTTCACTCAAGAGGCTCCCGGGACACTGAGGATTCTCCTAGTCCTTAGGTCTCCGCTCCTCGCTGTCATGAACCATCGGCTCCTCCAGCTCTCAGTGCAACTGTCATGTCAACACTCATTTGGCGAGTGACGGCGGCGCGGCGGCAGCTTCCCTGGGTGTAAACTTCCGCATTTGATTTGAGCCATCCCGAGGGAGCTGCAGGCAGGCTGCTGCAGAGTGCAGACCCACCGGCACGAGGCGAGGGGGAAAGATGAGTGAAGGATGTGCCGCGTGCGCTCCCTCGCTGTCAAACAGTGTAGCCGCCCGCTATCCGGCCTGGAGTTTCTTCTTCTTCTTCTTAGGAATTATTACGGCGGCTTGCAACCAAAGATTAGAGCCGGCCTGGAGTTTGGCTGCTGCTGTGTACTTTGAATGTAAAAAAAAATATTAAAAATAAAAATAAAATAAAACAGATAAAAAAGCAGTTTCTAATAATAATAATAATAATAATAATAATAATAATAATAATAATAGGGTTAGGGTTAATAATAAAATAACAAAATCAACTTACTTCGTTCGGGTGCAAGGCGCATTGAGTTGCCTTGCCTTGCCTTGCACACATCCGATCTAACACATTTTCATATTAAGCTTATACGTTCCAAAAACATACTGTCGCAATTTTCTTGTTACAAACGTTAATTTATCTCTTGAAAAAAACACATAAAAAAACATTGTGATTTGTAGGTGACGATTGCCCTCTTGTGGAATTTACTTGCTATTACAACTAAGATTATTTTGAACGAGGATTGGAAAATATTATCCAGTTCATTCCGTCCACTGTTTATTTCATATGTTCTGCTGTACGTACTTCCATTCCATTTCTATGTTAATTGTTCTTTATTGATCCGTTTATTTTGATTTAACTTCAGGCGGAACTAAAGCCCCCTGTTCCCACACGGACTTGTTCTCGTGTTGCACGCTGTGAAACAGAGCATAGCAAGCAGTATTTGCCCTAAGCCTTATCCACGCTTGTACAGCTCATGATAGATCCATGGTGCAGCTGGACTTTTGTTGAATATGATTAGGTGAAGAAACATCCTGTTGGTGTTCATCGTGAATTTAACAAGTAAGCACATAATTTATATGACACACATGACATGCCTATTCCCAATGAGTGTTACTGAATGTTATCTCAGGCTTAAAAGATTCTGCTAATCCCACTGGTGTCCTGTATATGGTGTCAAATATGTAGCTATTCACCGTCATTCCACTGTCACAGGTTTCTTATTTAAAAAGCTACTATGGAAGAAGAGGATGACTGTCCCGAGTTGGTGCCTATTGATCCCAAGCCTCCAGTTTCTTCTGTAGGGCAGATCCCTGTCACCATCATCACTGGTTATCTAGGTAAGGGACTATAGGTCAAGTGTCTTGCCCAAGGTCATAACAACAACATTAGGGCGACCAGATGTCCCAGTTTACCCGGGACAGTCCCAGTTTTGAGTCCTTTGTCCCACATCCCAATAGATTTCTAAAAAGCATTGATTTGTCCCAGTTTTACTCGTAATCTGTCCCAGTTGTCCCGGTTTTGGCCAATCTAGTCCCCAAAATAGCATAGCCTACACTTGAAATTAATGTCTTTGGCCCATGGGAATATCAATTACCAAGTGTAAAACAATTCAAAATCTCAATTCAGGATGCGGATTGGTGCATCATAAGACAGTTTTACCATTCATTGTGGGTAAAGACAGTTTAGATTTGGAACCCCTGCGGCCGATTCCCGAATATTGTCCCAGTTTTTTAGTTGGAAAATCTGGTCACCCTAAACAACATGCACCAGTTAGATTTGAGCTGCAGACCTTTGGATCTGTGGACTGTGCCTGTCTCCATGTAGGATGGAAAAATAAAGTATTTTTACACTACTTGCATGTTGTTAGGAAAATAATCCTAAAAATAAAATAAAAACTTGATATGCCACAAATACATATAATAAAATACTCTTGCTTTTTTTTCTCAGGTGCTGGAAAAACCACTCTTCTCAATTACATCCTGACCGAACAACACAACAAGAGGATTGCTGTGATACTTAATGAATTTGGAGAGGGTAAATATACATTCATATTTTTTATTATTCCATTTCTTCAGTTGCATGCACCCTCCATGATACCTTAACTTCTTAACCCCCACTTTAACCGAGCACATTCGCTCCAGTTCGGCTTTACCCAAATCTAAATGCTTCTCGACTGGAGCCTTTAGGCCAGTGTCACGCCTCATTTGAAAGCTAAGACCTACAAAACTGATCTAAGAATTTCCTTCCGTTGTTGCCACGTTGTCATCACTTTTTTGTCACATTTTTTTATGCTTTTTCGTCGTTTTTAGTCGCGTTTGCATCCTTGTCTATGTCACGTTTTCACTACTATTAGAATTTTGTGCTCGGTCAAGGTGGGGGTTAAGAAGCATTTTGAGATAATGTCAAGGTTAGATATTAAAGGGATACTTCGGGATTTTGACATGGGGCCTCATTTCCTAGTTATCCAGAGTGTTGTTGATGTCTGGAGATATTTTTTCTTAAATTCATGCAGTTCTTATATTTGAAGAGTCTAGTTGTGCTAGGCTAGAGCGAGGCTAAAGCATTTCTATGGTAAAGTCTAGCCTGCATTAAAAAACAGTCTGGCGCACTCCACAGTGCACCTGAGGTAAATCACTTATAACGCCAGACTAACGATATAAATGTCTGTGTTAATAGAATAATTTTTGAAATATAACTGACCTTGTATCACATGAATTACCGCATTTTGAGGGACTATTTTCTCGCAGATCACTCCGCCGCTGCCTTAGCTTACAGCCACGAAGCTGATGCTGCTCAAATATAAGTTATTTTAAATGCAAAATGGTTAAAATTATTCTATCGACACAGACATTTATATCGTTAGTCTGGCGTTACTGTATAAGTGATTTACCTCAGGTGCACTGTGGAGTGCGCCAGACTGTTTTTTAATGCAGGCTAGACTTTACCATAGAAATGCTTTAGCCTTGCTCTAGCCTAGCACAACTAGACTCTTCAAATATAAGAACTGCATGAATTTAAGAAAAAATATCTCCAGACATCAACAACACTCTGGATCACTAGGAAATGAGGCCCTATGTCAAAAATCCCGAAGTATCCCTTTAAGATTCAAAGTTGTTGTTTTCTGATCTTTCTCTCTCCTGTAGGGAGCGCACTTGAGAAGTCTCTTGCAGTGAGCCAGGCCGGGGAGTTGTATGAAGAGTGGCTGGAACTGAGGAATGGCTGCTTGTGCTGCTCTGTCAAGTATGTATAACAGGGGGGATATACACCACAAACTAGTGGAGCTCAAACGGTTTTCCTCAGAGGGAAACCGCAGTAGCTTGGTACTAGTGGGCTAAGGCCAAACGCATTAAATGTTGTGCTTGTAAAGAGACCATATGTTAATATATGGATAGTGATTGTACGAATGAATTACATAGTCCATGCCCTTTTCACATTTTCCCAGGCCAAATTAAACACCCTCAAAGTCACTCTGAAATAAGCTGTCAACAATAATCATAAAAGTCTACATACAGCAAAAATGTATCAATGTTTGTTTTTTATTAAAAATTCAATGTTAATTGTTTATTAATGTCTTATAGGGACAACGGCCTGAAAGCCATCGAGAACCTGATGGAGAAGAAGGGAAAGTTTGACTACATTCTATTAGAAACCACAGGACTTGCTGATCCAGGTACAGTTATGTCAAACTTTGCTCCAGATGTTGTTTCTTGCAGATAGTAGTGTTACTTGGCTGTGCAATTAATGGCAATCAAATAAAAATTGCTATTTCAATGGTCGCAATTCGCAGATACCAAAGACTGCAACTATATAGGCAGCCTTTTGCCAACAACAACATATTCTATATCTCCACGGGGCCTTATTATCAACGCTGCTAACTGTGTAGTGGAGACGAGTATTCGTACTCATTTCATGGGTCATAAGATTAAAAAAAGAATAAAATGGGCTTAATAATGTTTTATCTTGCTTGTAAAATGCAATTTACAAATGTGATCGCATTTGCAATGTATGACCAAAAAATTTCTATTAGATTTTGTTCCTAAAAGCGTGCAGCACTAATTTCCATAAACCAGCTTCACCTCAGTTTGACACGATGGGTCCTTTAGAATGTAATGTCGTCACGTGAACGTAACCTATTGACATCTGTATTTTTAGCTTGCTATTACAACTGGAGGCACTTTCCTTTTACGAAAACATTGGAGCTTGTATGGGGAGCATGTGGATGGTGTTTTCTCTCTGCCTTAACTGCATGGTGTCAGCAGCTGGTCTGGCAGGTCTCAGTTGTGTGTGTGGGCTCCGATAAGACATCTCTAGCCCACACACATGCAACGGGGATTTATTTGTTTTTACAACATAAACGCGGCCTGTTCTATAATGGTGGCAACTTTTAAAACAAGAAAATATCTTTGACTATTGAGTAATGCAAATTAATCGGCACAAATTCATTTTTTCAAACTTTCTAACCAATTTGTAGTTGTCATGGTACTGAAAAAACAAGAATTATAATAAATAGGAAGAGCTGTCAGTCATGAATGCTCCACAGGGAATCGCCTCTTTCTTTCAGGAGAGGGCTGGATGAGTTTTGTGAAACATGCCAATCAAAAACAGTGTTTCCATTACACAGCTATCAAATATTGACCAAGCTTTCCGATTCTGGCTGTGCAGTTTGACAAAAGAGCATTTAGTGAACAAGCTACAGCTGACGTGCCGACACAACCTCTCAGAATAACCACATTCACAAGATAATGGAAACAAACCTCATGTAGCAGTCTAGCAGAGATATAAACAACTCAAAGCTGTGGATATTTCTTTTATCAGTTGTACAGTGGGGCATTTATAGCACAGCATTCACAATACAATAATGTACTTTCTTGAAGATGTTGTTTCATTTAGTTTTTCATGCCCTTCCATTGTTTGTTAGTTTTATTTAAAGAGGGGGTATTATGCTTTTTTCAATCACATAGCACCAGTCTATAGCATACTACAATGATGACGTAACCTTCTGTTGGTCTGTATATGCAGTAAATTAAAATAACTGCCTTGAATAAAATTGCTCTCTTAAAATGGCTGAACTGAACGTCTTGAAATAGGCCTCTGTCTCTTTAAGAAGCTTTCCGACACGCCCCCTTCAGCACACTGCTGTGGCATCTAAACAACACTACTGTGCGGGGAGGGGCCTCTGCTGAGCTGAGGAGCAGTGGTTGGTGGCTTGGCTGGTGACAAAAGGTCCTGAGGCGTCTCCAGGAGGTGGGGGCGTTCCTAGGAGGACTGAGGCATTGCTACACCTAAAATGGCTGCCGTCTAAGTTTTTACTGATTACTCAAAAATATGTCAATGAGCCAAGGCAACACTCCAGGCATGTGTTTAATGAGGGAATGACGTAATAACATGATATAAAGCTTGAAAAAGTCGATTTTACATAATACCCCCTCTTTAAAGGAACAGGCCACCGTTATTCCATACTGAGATATGTTCTTACCTGAGCGTAGACGAGTTGATGCGTACCTGTCTGGTCTTTGCGCGTGCGCTCAGTCACGCAAAACGACCAAAGACGTTATCATTTAGCCTCTCCTCCTCTCCTCTATGGGGCCAAACAAGGGTTGAAGTTAGAAGCGACCAAGCTCTTCCACATTTCCCCTATTTAAATACAGTTACATGAGTAGTTACATGATCCAAGTATAGTTACACAAAATTAAACATGTCAATTATATAAGCGGATAAAAAGGGGAACTATATTGTAAGGCGTAGTAACACCTTAGGAGCACTTCGACGTCCGTGCAGTAAAGTGAAGATATTACTGCGCTTTTTTCTTCTTTTTGCGTGACTGAGCGTATGCACAAAGACCAGACAGGTACGCATTAACTCTTTTAAACTCAGGTAAGAACATATCTCAGTATGGAAAAACGGTGGGCTGTTCCTTTAAGATGCAAAATGCACCATAATGTTTTGGGGTTATTATATATTTATTTTAAGTTCAGCGACCCACACTACAGATAAAATTTTATTGTGGAAAAAAAATCGAATAAGCTGCTCAATTGTGAGAGTGCAGCCAGTAAAAAATAACACACATTTAATGGGAAGGAACAAAGAACTTTCATGGGTCTGATGGTTAACATTACCAAATGACACAAGTATGGTGTGGAAAATACCACTGTGTTTAGCTCTTTGGTTTTGGCAGTAATAGTTGTTTTGGTTACTTTCTGGTTCAAAAGTTAAATCACGTCACACTTTTATGATGAGCCACAAACTACTGTTTTAGCAAAACGGAATAGAATTTAGAATAGTTGCAGATAGAGGTGTTTAATGTCAGTATTTCCCTTGATTGGTTTGTCTCTTCCAGGAGCTGTGGCCTCCATGTTCTGGGTTGATGCAGAGCTTGGCAGTGACATCTATTTAGATGGTAAAACATGTATTACAGCACATATAGATATTGTCCTGTTTATCATCTACAATCTACTAACTTTGCATTCTTAACTACCGGTAATAATTTCTCTAAAGCAAACATTACATAGTTGTATAAAACTATAACTCATAGTTACTTCCCCCTTTCCCTAGTATACCCTGTGGTAAAATACAAGCATTTGTTTAATTTGCACACTTGACATCTTGTTTTGTGTGCCAGTAAATACTCAGCTGTCCTCTTTGTTGTTGCAGACCGCGCACCATAAGCTTATTCCTAAAATAACCCTGAGAAAGTGCTCCAGACAAGTCCAAAGTGAAATGCATGTGACCAAGATGTCTCCCTCAAATCTTTTGTTTTTCTTAGGTATTGTCACCGTCATCGATGCAAAGTATGGGCTACAGGTATGTGCTTGACCCGAGCAACTTAACCGTATTGTACTAGTTTAGGACAGATACTGTAAGTGTGAGGTTTAATACTTTCGGTTACCAAAATGCTTTATTTTGATAACGCTTGGAAAAAAAATCACACAGTTGGTGTCAAGCCGATCATCAAGTGGCTTCTGATTCGGGAGGTGTCGTGGCTGGATTTCGGAGCCGATGTGTTGATCTGTTATACCAGCGACGAGTACACTGTGGTAAAGCCGGCACTGACAGAAAGCAGGCAGGAGTAAGCCATTGGGAAAGGATAATTTATATGTGAGGTGTGGCAGCAGTTGTAATAGGCCTGTCGCATCCACTTATATCTTCCTCCTTTACCTTGACAGCACGGTGAAAGGTTTATGTCCCCTGCAAAGAAGGAAAAAGATATGACTTGTATCAAAAAATATTGTAGTACCGAGAAAAAACAATCTCCAGATGCCAAGTTTTGATGCCTGGTGGGTCCTGGGGCAGCACTACAGAAAGTCACTAAGGAGTCCTTGCTGAAATTAATAATAAAAACTGTTAAAGAGGGGGTATTATGCTTTTTTCAATCACATAGCACCAGTCTATAGCATACTACAATGATGACGTAACCTTCTGTTGGTCTGTATATGCAGTAAATTAAAATAACTGCCTTGAATAAAATTGCTCTCTCAAAATGGCTGTACTGAACGTCTTGAAATAGGCCTCTGTCTCTTTAAGAAGCTTTCCGACACGCCCCCTTCAGCACACTGCTGTGGCATCTAAACAACACTACTGTGTGGGGAGGGGGCTCTGCTGAGCTGAGGAGCAGTGGTTGGTGGCTTGGCTGGTGACGAAAGGTCCAGAGGCGTCTCCAGGAGGTGGGGGCGTTCCTAGGAGGACTGAGGCATAGCTACACCTAAAATGGCTGCCGTCTAAGTTTTTACTGATTACTCAAAAATATGTGAATGAGCCAAGGCAACACTCCAGGCATGTGTTTAATGAGGGAATGACATAATAACATGATATAAAGCTTGAAAAAGTCGATTTTACATAATACCCCCCCTTTAAGCATAAGTAGTATAGGTTCTGAAAGAAAAATATTGTGTACCAGTACCCTGGAACCAAGAAAAAAAAGGTTCCATGTTAATTTTCCTCAACACAAGTGGAGATAATTACAGATTAGTTCCAGGTCCAGCGTCTTTTTAAAATGAAAAAATAGATTACAGCCCGCTAAGTTCCATGTGTAGGTACAGGGAACGAGACATTACAGTGCAATGTTTAATGAAGGTGTAACAACTGTAGACAATGTGTAATAAAAGTGTACGTGTAGCGGTCGTATCATTTCATAAATTAGGGGAAATTACCGCATAACTAATGAACAAATACACCGTTCCTAATCCAGGGTTTATACAGGCAAGTAGTACATTTTAACACCACAAACGTAGAAAAAATCAGCACATATTTCCTTTCTTAAGATTTGCAAACAAAGGAATAATGAGAACTGGACAAAAAAGGGAACATTTTGTGCTTTTGTTACACGTACACCTACATGTTATTAAACCTTGCACTTTAATGTGTAATAATTACCTGTTCTTCCGCATGTGTATTAATGACTTTCTTGTTACCTGTACCTACACATGGAAATTGCAGGCTATAATCTAAAGTGTTACCAACAAATCCTGTCACTTTTTCTGCCTTTACACAACTTGAATTCTTTCCCTCTTCCTTTTTGTCCTGAACAGCAACTTTCAGAAGAGAAGGCTGAGGGACTGCTCAACGAAGCAGCCAGGTACTGCATGTTATGTTTTCCCGCGGTCAGTCTAGCGCATCTCTCCCTGGACGCCTCACTGTTTGTTTCCTGTTAACAGCTGTGTAGTGTGGCTCTTGTTGAACCGACAGACCCATGAAAAAGACCTTTAGCATTCTTCATCTGTGTTTGTGTTTTCACCTCTAAACTAAACATGTTTATGTGAGGCATGTTTGTTCTTCCATTGCCACCCACACAAGGCAAACTTCTGCGGTGTTGTTGAGCACATGTGGGTCTACACATAATGTTGAGCATAGTGTTACATTAACTGGATGCTTTTGTACGTCTTTGCCGTGTTTTTGTGGGGTTTGGCAGATTTCTTTACTGCAAAGAGTCAATGTTCCTGAAGAAAGCAGCTTTTTAAAAGTAAACAAACAGCTAGCTTATGGGCTAAAGACATTTGAGATCTACACATTTCTTCTTCTGAAACACTGAAGAGGCACCAAGAGCCTCCACACCTGCAGCACAGTGGAGGCGTCACAAGAGGCGCTACAAGAAACAAAAAAGGGACAAACAAGGAGGTATCCGGGCAAGACTCAGAGCTAAGCCACACATGCCTATTGTTCTGGCTAATGGACGTTCACTGAAGAATAAAACAGAGGAACAGCTAAGCTCTTCCCAGAAGTTGGTGAAAGACGGTTGTGGAGCGGAGGGAGCTGCGCAGGAGGAGGAGGTGGAAGAGCTGACCAGTGCAGGACACCACGCTCTGAAACGGGGACAAACCCAGGAGGCGGTGCACCGTTTCAGAGGATCAGAAGAGCACTGAAGGCAGCCAGCCAGATTCCTCCGAGCGCTAGGGATTCCCCTACTTCCAAAAACATGCTGGTCAGGTTGGCCCACAGTGGCAGCACGGATCAGGACTAACACCTGAACACAATTTCGTTGCAATGACAAATAAAGCACTTACTTGCTTACTTCTGTGTACAGGCAGATAGCCCTGGCTGATCTGACTATTATCAACAAGACAGACCTGGTGAGTGGTGAGGATCTAGATCGAGTGAAAGACACTGTGAGGTAATAATCAGATCCAAGCTGTGACTTCACGCCCAGGTTATTTTTTATTAAGTTTGATCTAATAAAATACTCCTTTGCTCTCAGGTCCATCAACGGCCTGGTGAAGATCGTGGAAACGCAGCGATCACGGTAAACCTCTCGGCTCGATGACTGGCATCTGTTTGTGAGCAGACGTGCTCCACAGGCTTCACCTCAGATCTCTGTATCAAAGTTGTTTAGAGCTGACACCCCCACACTCGCACTCCCTCTGAGCAAACTCCAAATGTTCAGCAGTGTCCGGTTACCCACAAGTCTTTGCTGTCTGACCCCGGGACTGTTTGGCTACTGCGGCGGCTGCGGCGTTGGAGCATCTGGGTAGAATAAAGCAGCGGTTTACAACTACTGCAGAGTCTTCAGCTTTTAAGCTTTTATGTCTATCTTTTCACCCCTTTTAGTCTATGTTGCCAAAAAAACAACACACAACCCTAAAAAGTCACAATACTGATCAGAAAATTAAATAATTGGTACAATTTTTTTCTTAAAGAGGGGGTATTATGCTTTTTTCAATCACATAGCACCAGTCTATAGCATACTACAATGATGACATAACCTTCTGTTGGTCTGTATATGCAGTAAATTAAAATAACTGCCTTGAATAAAATTGCTCTCTCAAAATGGCTGTACTGAACGTCTTGAAATAGGCCTCTGTCTCTTTAAGAAGCTTTCCGACACGCCCCCTTCAGCACACTGCTGTGGCATCTAAACAACACTACTGTGCGGGGAGCAGGGGCGGCGCCAGGGGGGGGCTAGGGGTGCTTGAGCACCCCTTGAGATTGCCAAAGCACCCCCAAAGCACCCCCAAAGATTGTGGCAACTAAATCAAAGGAGCACTAGTTATCTCTAGAAACATCCCTCGGACGCTTAACATGAAAAGGAGTGAGTAGGACAGGTTTAATTCCAACTAAAGGACGGGGTTTTGTCCGAGGCCCAGTGTGATGTTAATGCGGCCGTGCGTCAGAGCGCACGCTCGGCGAAAGCAGGAGTCGGGCTGAACCTGACTGCAGGGTCATTATTACAGTCGTTCACTAAATTTGATCAATGAGCTGAAGTTAGACTGATGTTATAAAGTCAGACTCTGCTCCTCTGGCTCTGAACACAGATCAGAGGTTATTATTGTGCACTTTTGATACAGCGACGTGAGCGCGGCTGAACCTAAAGCACAAGAACAGAGCGAGTCCTCCAGCAGCGAGAAACTGTCTGGACGAGGAAATTACGCACAACCGCGGAAAGTTCACTTAAGTCATGAGCGCGTTGCCCTTCTCTCATGTCGTGGGCCTCTGTCTGATAATCAGCTCAACTTTAACACTAACTGTGTTCGAGATAGAAGCGGCTCTAGGATGCTGAGTGTGAGGGGAGCGTGAGGGAGATTACGACGTGAGAGCAGAGCCACACATTCACGAGGACCTGCTCCTCTGGCCTCACGTCCTCCCGGGGTTGACATAAAACCGTCTCACAGAGGCTCCTCAGTGCGCGCTGGAGTTAAAGGCAGGTCCAGAGCGTCCTCCTTCTCCATACAGCACTTTGACCGCTCACGACGCCTTTGCAGCCCAAACACTGCTGTTCCGTTCTCTCGGACGCCGAAAATTACGCATTTGCGGGTGCACGGAGGTAAATGATTTTTTTGTGAGCACCCCCAAGAAAGCCCTCAGCACCCCCTAAGCACCCCCTGGGACAAATGTCTGGCGCCGCCGCTAGCGGGGAGGGGCTCTGCTGAGCTGAGGAGCAGTGGTTGGTGGCTTGGCTGGTGACGGAAGGTCCAGAGGCGTCTCCAGGAGGTGGGGGTGTTCCTTGGAGGACTGAGGCATAGCTACACCTAAAATGGCTGCCGTCTAAGTTTTTACTGATTACTCAAAAATATGTGAATGAGCCAAGGCAACACTCCAGGCATGTGCTTAATGAGGGAATGACATAATCACATGATATAAAGCTTGAAAAAGTCGATTTTACATAATACCCCCCCCCCCCTTTAAGTTATTGGCATTATTATTCTGTTTTATTTCATATGACCCAGCCCTACTTGAGTAGCATTTATGAACAAAATCTGTCGGCACTTACTGTAACGTTTACCTTGCTAGACGGGTAAAATAATAATTCAAACATTCTCGTTATTAGATTTGTCTGTTACTAGTGGTACAATATGGCTGAATGTCGTCTCCATGCATCTCCAGAAGGTCTTGTTATATCAAAGTGGGTGTGTTCGGGTGAGCTTCTCTCAGCAGGGTCCAGAGCGGGGTGGAAGTCCAGGGCAGCGCATGAAAGACCACGTGCGGTGAGGGGTTAATCGGTAAAACATTCCCACAACCTGCTCCAAATGAGGTTGAACTTCTCCGCGGTGTGGCCGAGTTGAAAGTGTCAGCAGGACTATTTTGGTCTCCCGCTAATTCAGCTAAACCCGACTAAAGTGTCGCCGCCACTCTGTGTTCTAGGGTGGACCTCTCTGAAGTGCTTGATCTACATTCCTTTGACACCGAGAACGCCGCCAAGTAAGGTTTTTAATTTTTATATCTTCTTTGGTTTAGTTATGACAGATTCTTGTTTAAATGTTTGTACTACATTGTAGCCAACCCAATACTCAGAAAAGTGATAAATATTGACTAACACATAATAATAAACATCCATTGACACAGTGAAATAAGAAGTAATGGCTGAGCGGTTAGGGCTCCTGCCTCATAGAAAGAAGGTCCTGGTTTAGAATCTTCCTGATGATAAAAGACTGTTAATGAAAGTGCAATAGAGCACTGGTTCCCAAAGTGGGGGTCGGAACCCCTCGGGAGGTCGCGAGGCCTTGGGTGGGGGTCTCCAGATGATACCAAGATGAAATAAAAAGAAAAATGCTACAGTTTTTAGTACATTTTGAGTGTAAAACAGCATATCATTTGTGAAATACTTTCAAATATCAAAAGAACCTTTAAATACAGTACATACTAACTTCATTTTAAAATGTAGCATAAAAGGGAATACCCATATATAATAGTTATTCACGTGTCAATTTTTGGGGTCCCAGCCAAAAAAGATTTTTGGGAACCCCTGCAATAGAGGAACGCAAAGAAACAACTTTTAAATTGTTTTATGTTTTATAATTGTTGTTGGCATTATACACCTTGCCCAGGGACAACAGTTGAAAACTAGCTTTGAAGCTAATACTGACACATTTACAGAAATGTTCATTAATGTGTACTGTCCCTGTCAAATAAACTAATAAATAAATAAAAATGTGGGGGACCCCAGATATTATGGAATGGATTTGGCTTCAGATTCTCGGAAATTGAGTGATTTTCTACAGCAGGACTGAGTGAAGGTTGGATACAATCCAACTCCTTCAGCAGAGAAGAAGAAGAGGAGACATTACAGATTAAACCTGACTTCAAAAGCCTATTTTAGTTACAGGCCTTTATTTGATAAGTGGAAGCTCTGCACACCTGAGTAGGCAACAGGTGCGTAGATGAGTAGAATACTTAACTTGGAAAAAAGGCTCCCGCACACTGTCTCACTCTTTTACTTGGCTTTTACTGCAGCAGGCCTTTACCCATGGGTCGGTTTTGACAATGTTGATATCGGATAATGATACATTTGCATTCTTAACCCTACAAGGCTTGAAGACAACAGTAGAGCTTACTTTTTTACTTCAATAATGGCTTATGTCTCTTTAAATATGCTCATTCCTATTGTCTTTATGCTAAAATTCCACTGTAGTGCTAATGTAAAGTCTGCCCACACCCAACTCGGGCCGTAAGCCCCGTGATGCAGAGCCGTGCCTTTTGTGTGCTGCTCTGTACCGTATACCCAATGCTCTTTGATACTGTTGCTCCTGATGTTCTCCGCTAATTAACGGACTCTTTCATTGAGCGCGGCCCTGTAGCACCCCAGGGTGGGAATCATATTGTGCCTTGCGTAGAAAGTTGTGCTCATGAATAGCGTCAGTGTTGGCCCTTCACGTGAATGGGCCCGCCCCTGGTGTTTAAAGCTCCCTTACGTGAGCCAGGCCAGTGTCTTTGCAAGCTCCAGCTGCAGAGGATTAGAACCGTGTGTGTTCATCGGCCCCTACCGAGTCCCCCTTGTCCCGACAGATAGCCTCTTTTCCCGCTGCCTTTGAGCGCGCGGGCCCCCCTCCTCCCCGGGGGTCCCACGCTGGCTTGTTTGAAGCGGCCCCCTGCAGCCTCCGCCTGTGTGGTACAAACAGCACACTGGACACAACATTTAGCCCTCTTGTGAGGTCAGGCAGGGACGGGGGGAGGCCGCAGTTTGTTTTGTGCCATTTAATTGCCGTTTCTAAAGCGTTCCATTCAGGGGCGGGTCATTAGGCATTGATACGCAACGTCGTATATTACACTTTAAAGCGCAAAAGGCGAAACAGTTCTCTCGCCATATGACTTCATACATAACTCTTATCGTACACATTTGGACCTGGTGTTACGCACTATTGTTTTACTCATTGTTAGTAATTGTCTCTGGTGGTTCGGGTCGGCTGCTTGAATTGCTTTCAGATATACCAAAGCAACTCGACTTTGATATGTAAATCAATTAGCAAAATGTTTGTTAGAGTTCTACTTTATCCATCTTATTCCTGGGGCGGCTCATGTAGAAACGAAGATGGGGGAATTTCCGGTGAGATGCCGGAAGTCGCTCTGAGCCATTGGTTTACATTGGTTTCCAGGGCGAATTTTCGTTTCACATAGCGGTTTATTTCCACATTTTAAGATGTTTTTCCAAACGATCAGCCTCCGTAACATTTGAAAAGATGTCCTCGCGCAGCTCTGGAACACGTTTCGCTGTTCGTGGTTTAATCAACAAAAACAGAGAAAGTGACACTTGTGGCTGTGGAACAGGCAGTGTTTGGGACATGCTAAAACTGGCCTGACACTGACATGTTTGGGGCGATTTTGAACATGCTAGATGCTACTGACTCACATAAATTTACGAAGAAAGCCTTAGTTCACGGAGGTAAATAAACACTGTTAACACACGACTGACTGACCTGCTCACACTGTATGAGTGATATGAACCGAGCCCCGTGAGGCGACACAAGCTGAACTGGGTCTGAACACATTGCATTTTAAATACTTAGTTATGCAAAGAGCATTCCAACTTTTTTCTGGTCGTTTTTTGTGCAAAACCTTTGACCTAATTAAACTACAGACATGGCCTTTTTCCACGTGAAGCGGCGTATGTAATGAGGCATCGTAAACAGACTTTCGCTCAGTTTAATCTGAAAATGTGAAGATCTCCACGGATATTTGACCAATCAACAAGAAACAAAAAGACTGTTTTTATGCTGACAATCCATTCTCTAAACATAAAGTACCACATCTGAGCAAAGTCTTTGTGAAAGATCGCAGAATTAGAAGATATCCACAGAGGTTAATTGGAGACAACTTGGCCAACACGTCCACGGGTCAGAAAATTCTTCGACGGAGCGATTTTCAGTCATAAGTTTATTGTGAGCAGCTAATCACGGCTCGTAGTTTCGTCTCAGCGGTGACATCTCGTGTTTCCACATAGTCTACACCTCTAAACCTCATTAAAAGTGGATTCGAGCGAACGGTCTCCATGCAAACAAACAGCGGCCCCGGTCATACCGGAAATCCCCCACATCTTTCACGCAAAGGCTCATGGGGCGTAGGAATAAGGTGGATAGGTATACACAAGTAGCAAAAATATATTGTATGAATGAAACACATTTATGCAAAAAAACAAAATTTGAGCGATATTTTGATTTAAAAGTCAAATCAAACTCTAAAACTATATTACCTCAAATCTCTTTGGTCTGCAGAGTAGTACTAGAAGACTATGGATTGCATATGAGCTGCAAAAAGTATAATTTATTGAGTTATTGATGACTTCCACTTGTGTAACTCTCTCACAGCCTGTCAGAGAAGCTGCATCTCATGAGATCTCCTCATCCCCACCTGGATAAGGTACTGTTCCCCCTCTCTGTTGTCTCCCTGTGCTCCTCTGTCTCATGTTTTGTTTGTTAATGTATTCCGACACATCATTTCCTCTACACCCCCCCCTCGGGCTGCGACACTGGGGTGAAAAGTCCCCTCCCCTGCATTACCTTAGTTTTAGTTGAGGCTTTTGATGTTCTTGTGTTACATGTGGAACAGAGCTCATATACGGCTCAGACAGCGGAGCAGGCAAAGGCACAGTGAGCTGGCTAGACTGACCCGAGACTAGAGTCGCTCTGTGGTTATGGTTTTACTGCTGTTTCTGAAGCAGGTGTGAAGGAATCTCGCAGCTCGATACAAGCACGGACGTCTGCTCTTTTTAAAACACATCAGTTTATTCATTGGGCTGTCGGATTAATAGCAAATTGCACAGTTATTTAGGCAGTACAATGTCTTTTGCCCTGTCTCCATGAGGTCTTATGTGTATGTGTGTGTAACCCGGTAACCCTGTAGTTCAGACCTCTACAAACATGCACCTGATTGTCGTATTAGTTTAGCAATTCAAACTATGCTTACCAGAAACATTGCAGTTACATATTTTCCCACAATCACGCAGTTCCAGTAATGTGTTGACCATAAGCAAAGTGATGTGCAAGCTGCCTCAATAATTGAAATCAAGAAATTAGGCAATGTTTGAATGAATGTCTAAGGAAGAGATAACATTGTTTACGTACAAGCGTTTATTTTCTTACACATATTTTAATTGTTGAAAAATACCTAAAAACTGTGTTTGCTGCGGGGACGTCTCCAACTCGTCTCCATGGAGATTTTGAGTATAGGCAGCCAAATATGAGCTTTTAAATAGGTTAAGTTAAAGGGATATTTCAGTATTTTTGACATAGGGCCTCATTTCCTAGTTATCCAGAGTGTTGTTGATGTCTGGAGATATTTTTTTCTTAAATTCATGCCGTTCTTATATTTGAAGAGCTTAGTGGCGCTAGGCTAATGCATTGCTATGATATCAGCAACCCTGCATTAAAACAGTCTGATGCTCTCCACAGTGCACCTGAGGTAAATCATTTATAACACCAGACTAACCATATAAATGTCTGTGTTAATAGAATAATTTTTGAAATCTAACTGACCTTGTATCACATGAATTACCTCATTTTGAGGGACTATTTTCTCGCAGATCACTCCACCGCTGCGTTAGCTTACAGCCACGAAGCTGATGCTGCTCAAATATAAGTTATTTTAAATGCAAAATGGTTAAAGTTATTCTATCGACTCAGACATTTATATGGTTAGTCTGGTGTTATAAGTGATTTACCTCAGGTGCACTGTGGAGTGGGTCAGACTGTTTTTAATGCAGGGTTGCTGATGCCATAGAAATGCGTTAGCCTAGCATTAGCCTAGCGCCACTAGACTCTTCAAATATAAGAACTGCATGAATTTAAGAAAAAAATATCTCCAGACATCAACAACACTCTGGATAACTAGGAAATGAGGCCCAATGTCAAAAATCCTGAAATATCCCTTTAAGTCCAAATCCATTCTTTGATTAGCCACTGAAACAAATATCATGTTTTGTTGCTGACAACTGCATAATCCAAGTACTGCGTTTATTTATCATGTGACTATATTTAACTTGGAAACTCGACACAATCCCTCAATTGCATATGATTTTTCATGTTTCCATGTTTTTATTTAGTTTGAGGGGATAATACTGGTGGTGAGAAGTTTTACACCAGTGAGTTGGCAATTTTGTTTGAAGAGTTGAAGAAGAAGGGAAAAAAACTCTAAAATGATGGGTCGGGACCCAAAAGTGGGCGACAGAGCCATTTTCAAGAATGTTCCAGGATACATTTCTTTAAATATTTATCTCTGAAACTGTACAAATTTCAGTTTTACAGCTTTATTTAGTCAGCCTAAATGTGTGTGAAAAATACAGTATTTTACATCATATATAAGGAATTAAATTGTTATTGGGGTCGCAGCTTGCCATCCTAGGATTATGGTGGGTCCTCCTGACAGCAAATCCTAAGGAGTGTTGTTGTGGGCACCAATACTTGAAAAATGACGAACATAAAAGGTCACACCATTGATTTGAACTAATAATTGGTTAACAAATTAGATAGATAGATAGATAGATAGATAGATAGATAGATAGATAGATAGATCTAAATCCTATCTATCTATCTATCTATCTATCTAATTTTGTTAACCAATTATTAGTTCAAATCAATGGTGTGACCTTTTATGTTCGTCATTTTCAAGTATTGGTGCCCACAACAACACTCATTAGGATCCCTGTTATTGAAAGTGCATTGACTTAGTGACACTTTTTTTCTTATCAGAAACATTTAAAAGTACAAAGTGTTTTTACGCCCCGGCCTCTGACTTTGTGAATGGCAGCGTGAAAAGCCATAAGTCCACATGGCACCAACACCCTCCTCATTTCACACATACACACTGCCTCCTCTCCCAGGCTTCCTTACAACAATTAAACGGGCAATTTGCAGATATTTGGCGGGGGGGTTGTGTTGAAGTGCGAAAGGGTACACACTTCCTCGTCATTTGGTATAACAACAGAAAAACACCACTCTCATTTACATGAAAAGAGCAACTCTGGGAGGGAGGGAGGAGGGGGTTGGATCAAGGAGGGGTCTGGGTCGGGGTTCGAGCTAAATGCGGGAAAGGGGCTCCCGGAGAAAACAGAAAACAATGCAGTTATTTGCTCACAGACAAGACCAATACCTCGGCTCATCCTGTGATAAAAGTACAAAAGGATCTAAGTCGCAATTATGCTGCGGTCTAAACAAAGCTAGGAGCCCAGTATTTCTAAATAGACTCGTATTACTTCTCCACACTGTTTCAAAAAAGTTTAAATATTTCTTTTCTGTTTCATTCTTTTGTTTCTTGTTTGATAAATGCACCGTAAAGTATTTCAAGTAAAGCTGTAAACCTGCAAGATGGGGGTTTTCTGCAAGTTCTCTGCCTGTGGTCTTTATAATACCAAAGCAGCAAACACAGTTTAGACTTTTACAAACTGGTCCTGAAATCTGTGTGGTTCTTGTATTAGTTTAGGAGTTAGTGTTTCAGCATTTTCTTAACCTCTTAACCCCCACCTGAACCAAGCACATTTTCTCCAGTTTGGCTTTATCCAAAACTACACTTGAAGGGGGGGGGAAAGCATCAAAATAGCGACGAAAAAGCTACAAAAAAGCGACAAAATAGGTGCCGGAAAAGCAACTAAAATGTGATGAAAATTTGGCGAAAACACGACAAAAAAGCAACAAAAAACAACAGAAACGTGACAAAAAAGAGACACAAAAACCTTATGAAAATGCAACAAAAATGCGGCGAAAAATTATGATTCAAAAATGTGATCACTTTTGTAGGTCTTAGCTTTCAAATGAGGCGTTACACTGCTGACTAAAGCCGAACTGGAGAAAAAGTGCTCGGTTCAGGCAGGGGGTTAAGAGGTTAAGCGGTGCACTGTTTAATTTGTGTAATTTGTATATCTGATTTATCAAACGAATCAAATCAATTCGAAGATTTTGAGTGTTCGACCCTGATCCAAAGTATAAATATTTGTTTCAATGCTACGATCTAACTCTTAGTATCTGCTTTTAAAATGTATCATCAATTAAGTTCAGTCTTATCTTAAAATACAGGCGCTCGTCATATAATTAGAATATCGTGAAAAAGTGCATTCATTTCTGTTGTTCAACTTAAACTGTGAAACTAATATATGATAGACTCATTACATGCAAAGTGAGATATGTGTAGTCTTTTATTAATTTTGATGATTATGGCTCATCTTGTAAAAACCCCAAATTAAAAATCTCATAAAATTAGAATATTTTGAAAATGGACTGTGAGCCATAATCATCAAAATTATAACAAATAAAGGCTAAACATATGTCACTTTGCATGTAATGAGTCTACAGTATATCATATATTAGTTTCACCTTATTGGTGCTTGTCAGCTTCCTTCGTATTTGTATTATCATTTAGACCTTGTACGATGTGTTACTTTCAGTGATTAAATTGCCAAATTCACTTGTCTAAAACGGGAGACGTTGCTCTGATTTTATGGTTCAATGTGCACGAGTTCAAACAAACTCTACTTCAAGGCCTGCACGAGGAAAAATATCTGATTCTGCCAAGTGTAGCGAGTAGATAAAGATTCAGTTCATTGAGCAACATCTTTAGCACATCACGGAGAATGAATATATGATGACAGGAGACTGACATTTTACTTGTTAAACTAATACAAGAGCCACACTCGTTTTAGAACTTGTTTATGGTGGTCTAAATTACAGAATGAACACGTTTTGTATATAACGATTCTGTTTTTGTCCCCTCAGAGCATTTTAACGGTAACTTTTGAAGTGCCCGGGGACCTCTCTGAAGACGCTCTCAACCTCTTTGTCCAGGTAAACGGTGCACCGTGCCTCGGTCTCATGCTGCCTTTGCTAATTTCCCACAACAATAGCCCTCTTTGAAAAGTAAACGTCCATTTTCCACCGTTACAGGACCTTTTATGGGAAAAGCTGTTCCTCAACAAAGGAGGGCAACCCATGACTGTCATTCGGCTGAAGGTTTGGCGCAGGACAATCTATTTCAAGTGTTTTTACTGTCTGTATAAATCAGTCCTATTCATAGTCTGGTTAATATTTACTTGTGAGTGCACTACAGTGGGTTCAGGATGTATTCATACCTCTCTATTTTTATCTATGGTATTATGTTGAAAGACTCCGGTTCATGTAGAAGCTGTATTTTTTTTTTTGATGACAGGAAGTTAGAAGAAGAACTTTATTGCCATTACACAATTGAACAACGAAATTGCTTATGATGTTGAGTTAGTCCTGAGCCGCTGAGACTCTGCGCGCCGCCACCTGACCAGCATGTTTTTGGAGGTAGGGGAAACCGGAGTACCCGGAGGAAACCTACGCAAGACGCGGGGAGAACATGCAAACTCCACACAGAAAGGCCCTGGGACTTTATACAGGATTAACTTTTGTTTTTTTTAAACTTTTATCCATAAAATTGACAGCGAAATTATATAAATGTTATATATGTTTTTCTCTATATGCACTTTCACTAGGGAAAGTGTACGTTTGCCGGTTCCTGGCTAGAAGTTGAAGAATTTAAACCTTTGTTGAAGCCGCTCAAAGATGTCGTGAGGCCTTAACATTTTTAGAGGAGGTCTTAAAAAAGTCTTAAAAAGGTATTAAATTAGACTTTGGGATTCCTGCAGATATACCCTGTTATAGTTTCAAGGCAAGAGCGCTATACAGAGTAAGAAACATGTACTGTATTGTCCCCATAAGGAAATGTGTCCTCTGCATTTGACCCATTTTGCTGCTGGGGCAACCCGTAAGGAGCAGAGCGCGACCGCAGTGCAGCGCTCGGGGACAGGTGTTGAGCCAGGCTAATGGTCAGAATCACCTGGCTGGAGGATTCACCTATTGTGCATGTTTTCGGTAAATGGGAGAAACCGGAGCACCCGGAGGAAACCCATGGGGACAGAAACATGTAAACCTCACACAGAAAGGTCCGCACGGTTCGGGAATCAAACCCGGGACCTTCTTGGCTTAGCGCAAACTGCTCAGCCACCATGCTGCCAGACTCTCGATCTCAATTAGGGAAATTTGATGTTTTTGCTGTGGATTACTGATATAAATACTGAATAATAAAATGTATTGCAACTTTTCTTTCATTTAATATTACATTTTAATGCAAAAAAATGACCCAAGTTGTTTATATTTCTGGTGATGAGATTGTCTTTTATCGTATTTTCTCAAAACCTTTCGGATTTCCCTTTTTGTGTATTATCACGGTTGTGCGATCAGTGGAAGATTTTGACCAACAGCAAATGCATATCGCCTCCGACAGGCAGGTTATTAATAAAATGGGTCTGTAAACTTTGAAACCACCTGTATGCTTTCAGGGTATCGTAGCGCTGGCCGGTAAGGACCATCAAGTGATGCTCCAGGGAGTACACGAGCTGTACGAGCTGAACGAAACGCCCGAGCGGTGGGAGGAGAACGTGCGGATCAACCGGCTGGTTTTTATAGGTAAAGTGAAGCACATGGCTCTTCTGCGCTCTTTACACCTGGTGGATTGTTCACAGTGAGAACGACTTGACTTCGAGCCTTTTGTTTAAAGCGTGGTTTATTGACTTTACCTTTGCGGCCTTGTTTTGCATACATTTCTTGTATATTTGCATATTGTGATCTGTGGGCCTTGTGTGTGTATTTTATTATTATATTTTGTATTCACATTGAAGAATTGTTGAGTTTTTAATGCACTGCCTGATTTGTTCCACAGGCAGAAACCTGGACAAGGACGTTTTACAAGAACACTTTCTCGCAAGAGTGCTCCACAAACTGGACAACTAGTGCTATGAAAACCTATTTTATAAAACAGTTTTATAGGTAAAATATTATGTTGGGATTAGCAAAACTGTACAAATCTGATAACTATGTGTTTACATTTGCAATTTTAAAGTACCTATGGTCCTGTTATTTATCTATGCATAATCTACAATAAAGTACTTGGATATGTATTTCTATGGTCAGTGTCTGTATTTCAGTACACACAGTACTTTGACATTAAGTTCTCCCACAAAGTCCACTGTACTGTACTGCTGTATTAAATTAACACTTTAAAACAGCCCCTTTTATTGTTTGATGTAGACTGTCGATATCCCTGTGGGATTTCCAAAGCAAACTTCATTTAATTGATATGGCCATCGCAATTACAGCTATTTTACTCCTGCCTGAACACATACTTTGAGGCTGTGTAAATGCTTTAGTACATAAATAACAGATATTGTGAAGTAAAGAAATCCGAGCATAATACCAACTTACCCATTAAAGAGGTAAAGTAAAAATAACATTACTGCTTTAAGATTTGGCGTTTGAATGAGGTGATTTATGTTTTCTGCTGGTCATGTGAGGACCATTACACACACACACACACACACACACTCACTCACTCACTCACTCACTCACTCACTCACTCACTCACTCACTCACTCACTCACTCACTCTCTCTCTCTCTCATGCATACGCGTTCAAAGCCTTGTCAGGTGAGGAAATAGGAGGAGTTTTCCCAGCTTGGTCATTTGCAATGGATATGTCAAAGCAGCGTGGTTTTACACATATCCGCTGCAGGAGCAGTTTGTTTTGAGGCCATAAAGCCGCTGAGCTTCAGCGCCGTGCGCACCATACAGCTGGGCTGTTTCCTACTTGATTCTGATGCTGATGGCCTCGTTAAGGCCACTATTGCCTCTTTTCATGAGGCCCGCAGGGTTCCCAACCACGGCCATTTTCATGGTCACACCACCCGGGGCCATCCAGAGGTGGCAAACTAAACGGAGCCGCAGGGGTCAGAGAGGAAGCGCTGTGGTTATAGGCGTGGTGCGAAGATTTCAAATTTGAATAGGCTCGTTTATAGCTTCATACTAGTATAGCCTACTGCTGATACAGCTATCAAAACTCACTCAATGAAACTCCTTTCAAAGTCTAGTAATATTTTAAAGATGGCGTTACATTTAAAACTCTAGTCTATACACATCCACATTATTTCTGTAAGAATCTCGGAATGACCTTTAGCCTCTAGGGCCAATGGTCAGCGTGTCTGTGAGAGACTGTAAAGTGTGTGAGACTGCTGTAAATTCTTGCTAAACTTTATTAAAGTTGCCTGTTCTCACGTTTGTAACACACTGAGATGTCATATTCTTATTGTTGCTGAGAGGAAATTGGAAAAGGTTTGATGTAAATTGCGCAGTGAATAACTTTAGAGATCTCCGCGCGACGTCCTCCCTTTGCGTGGCGCCCCGCGGCGCAGGGCCGCTCTGATAGGAGCAGAAGGTTAATGGGACTGTCCCGTGAGGGCACAGTATAAAAGCTGTGCTCCCGGGGTAGGACAGCAGTCACCAGCTGAGCTCAAGGATACCCATTCCACACGTGTGTTTGGTTTTACGCACAGATAACGGTTAATGCCACACTGGCACAGTGAGCTTTAGTCATCTGTCCTTTGCCATGACTCTGTCCAGTGACCTGGAGATTTCCCAGAGACATGCAGCGCTGTCTTTGGAAGAAGATGAGATCGACATTGTGGGTGAGGAGGAGCCCAGATCTAGACACTTCTATCCAAGCGACCCGGGCTCCTCTGCAGAGTCTGGACCAGAGTTGGACTCTTCGGAGCTTGAGTCCTCAGGAGAGAGTGAGGGCAGCTTCTGCGCAGATGCAGCCACATGTAGGAAGGCTCAAAGCAGCGCCGTGAAGCCGCCCTACTCGTACATTGCGCTCATCACCATGGCCATTCTTCAGAGCCCACACAAGAAACTCACCTTGAGCGGCATTTGTGACTTCATAAGCAACAAGTTCCCCTACTATCGCGAGAAGTTCCCAGCTTGGCAGAACTCCATCAGACACAACCTCTCTCTGAACGACTGTTTTATCAAGATCCCACGCGAGCCTGGAAACCCTGGCAAGGGCAATTATTGGTCCTTAGACCCGGCCTCTGAAGACATGTTTGACAACGGAAGCTTCCTCCGCCGCAGGAAGCGTTTTAAGCGACACCAGCCCAAAGATGGACTCATGTACTTTGCTGGATACCGGCCATACCCCCAGTCTTATTGCGTACAGCGTCAGAGCCCACCCGCTGTTCCCTTTACCTTCTTGGGACAGGAGGGGCCGCTCATGCCCACGTCTTACCCTCTCCTGCCCCAAACCCTTAATAAACCCCCCGGCGCTCACGTAGACTTCAGACCAGGCTTAAAAATGGCGCTGCTCGCAGAACCAGTGAAGTCTGTGCCCCGTCCAAAGTGCTCCTTCAGTATCGACAGCATCATGAGCAGACCCGCTTCCAATAATAGTCCTCAGAAACCAAGCCAGCCTCCACAGCAGTGCGCGCACGGATACGCACAACTTGTGCCAGGCCCTGCGTCATATGTGGTGCCTGCGCTCGTGCCCAGGACCCAGTTCTGTCCAGTACCGATGCTGACCACTGCCCCTGGCCCCCTACAAATGGGGTTCCCCCGCTGCTAAACACGTACACTCTGTGTGTGCGTGAGCTTATTGTTTCTTAAAGAAATGTTCTATGTTCTATGCATGATATTTATGTATATCCTATACAATAAGCTGTGACGTGACATGTAAATAAGAGCTGCTATAATATATTGTGTGTCACTCATGTGCCGCAAAACTGTGAACAATGTGTGTTTTTTTTTATTTTAAATCATGTTAAATAAATCCCTCAAAGCATCATTTCTTTTCTTTCGTGGGTTTAATGTTTGGGAGGGGCGTTTTACGCACGGAAGATCTTACCATGTTCACTTCGACTTTTGTTCATTTTGTCACAGTGCGCTCGTCAAAGCTGCCAAACATCAAACGACGACAAATTGCAAGACTTTTTGCTTATGACTTGACATGTCATGTTAAATAAGGCTAATTAAAAATACCTAACTACAGCCCAATTTCTAGGCTATTTCATGTCAAATAGCGCTTTGCAGAACTTGTGATAAAATGATGTTGGGTGATTTGTTTTACTACACACAATAGTTTTAAAACGTGTTTTGGACATTCTAAATTGGAAAGACATACGCATGCATACACACACACGCACCTATGTCCCAACTCAACTTTGACTACTGGGACATCTGTGTCGGACGTGAGCTGGCGTCTCATGCTATGTGTGGGGCTGAATTTTAAACGTGTATGTGTTGATAAACTGCACAGAGATATTGAGCTATTATAGGCTCAAACTTTCGACATCATGACTTTTTACGACTGGAACACAACACAACCCATTTTCAACCTGACTACGCGCTGCGGGTCAGTGCCTTTCCTTTAGCCTACATACTCTACTCAGTTACCGCCAGGTGGCAGTGTTGCATCACTTCAATCCGAGCCCGATCTGTCCAAGTGGCAAAATAATGCGAAAAGTTTAAACAAGACCAGAGAGCTGCAACGCATGTTGAGGTATAATAATGCAATTAGGCATTTATTTCAAATTCAAATCAAACTTTTATAGGAGCGACAGAAACATCCTATTCATAGCATCATTCTTCATCAGTGTCTGGTTGCACAGCACAATCCCCTGCACAGTCACCCAGCTATATTTGGCCTCTCACTCAGCTGATTGTGGCCCTCCCTATTTTCCCCCAATTGCTTATAGTCAGTTGTTGACGCTTTTACGCACAGAGGGAGTTGTCAGAGGAGGGCGAGGGAGATGCTGCTGTTCGCTCTGTAGACACTTCACGATATAACTTTTCTGTTTTGATTTAATCCTCATTTTAAGGGAACAACAAGGGGGAGGAAGGATGGAGACTAGTCCCATCCCGGTGGTGACGGTCCAAACCTCGCCGTTTGAAGACCAGCGCCCCGGGACAAACGGTTTACGCAGGAAGACGGCGATGTTCGAAGGGAAGAAGAACTACCTGCAGAACTACATCCAGTGCCTGCTGTCGTCCATAGACCTGCGGGACCGCCAGGGCTGCACCATGGTGGTGGGCAGCGACGGGAGGTACTTCAGCCGCGCGGCCATTGAGGTCATAGTGCAGATGGCAGCGGCCAATGGGGTGAGCATTGTCAGAACTCTGCCTAATGTTACATTTAGGTTCGTTGGTCTACTTGAGTTACTTTATGAAGTCTCTTCGTGTTGTTTTGAGACACTGTCTACGTTTTACTTTTGCTTGAGCAATATTGTTTTAAAGCCACACTGCATAACAATTCACCCAGTAGGCAAAATTATAATTGTGTTTAATTAATTGTAGGGCGACCAGATGTCCCAGTTTACCCGGGACAGTCCCAGTTTTGAGTCCTGTAAACCAATTCAAAATCTAAATTCAGGATGCAGAGTAGTGCATGTCATAAGTCGTTGACAGTTTTACCATTCATCGTGGGTAAAGACAGTTTAGATTTGGAACCCCTGCGGCCGATTCGTGAATGTCCCAGTTGTTTTACTTGGAAAATCTGGTCACCCTAATTAATTGCTTTTATTCATTGTGACCTTTTTTATATATTTAATGAAAAATTACTTTTCTGTGAACTTACTTGGCTCACTTTTCCTCAGACCTGACATGTAACTTTGCTGGGAGCGGGACATCGCCCTCAGCTTCATGCATTTGTAAATACTTTGTTTTGACTACAAAACATAGGCTCCATATAAAGCCTAGGTTTTATATGTATAGCCTAAATAGGTCATTTCTTTATACATTTTGTGATAACGCCCATGCATTGAATTTTGCGACAGTTTAGTTTAGGACAGTTACTGACACCCATCCCAACTAATAATGGCCCCAGAGCCGCACTGGACACAAGCTGCAGGTGACAACAGGGAGAAAACAGGCTGTTGCTCTGCAGTTCCCACACAGCCGAAATAAACCAAGAGCCTGTGAATAACAATAAAAATATGGATATCCTTAATCTGAAAATGAATTCTAATATGTATTACACATTTTTGTTTATAGTATTTGTATTGTAGATGCAGAGTTAGCCTATAGATAAGAGTACCGTTAAAGTACCGGATCGATAAGTAGTATTATCGGTAAGAGTAGTAGTATCGATCAATCCTTAACGATACCCATCCCAGTGTATTCACCTAATGTTTTACTCTTTCGTGAGTTATTTCCACTTTTGATAGATTTCCAAGTCATGTCAATAGTCTATTCCAGGTACAGAGCCAACTTCACATGTGCACAGCTGATGGTCAGAATATATTTGCAGAACACTGAGGCTCTGAGTTTGGGCAGGCTCCAGGGGAAAAGCTAAAGGGGAAGATCATTTGTTTTGGAGATCGGTGGGTTCATTAGTTTAGTGCTGGCCCAGCTGAATGTGTGTGCATGTGGCCCTTATCAGCACTTCCATCCACCCTGTGCTGCTTCGCGTACATCCTCTACCCCTTCACTGCCCTGTCTTTGAGGTCAAGAGAGAAAAAAAAAAGATGTCAGTTATTTATGTTATTCGAACTTCCAGGTTTGTTTTGATATTAACAGGCCATGCACTTCCCTGATTCATTAATCTATCCCTCAGTCATCCCCATCGGAGTTTGAATAGTTAAGAGATGATCCCCAAGCTATCTATCTTCATAAAGAAAAGCAATGTAGTCATGGTTGGCCACAGGAAGCCTTTTAGCAACCAGTGAACTTTCCCCACATTTTTTTTACATCCTTATCGAAAATTGATTAAAACTTCTTTTTTTTTTCCCTCACCAATCTACACACAATACCCCATAATGACAAAGTGATAAATGTGTTTGCTTGTTGTTTGTTTTTCACATATCACATGTATATAAGACACTCAAAACTGAGCTTAGTTGCATCCTGTTTCCACTGATTGTCATTGAGATGTTTCTACAACTTTACTGGAGTCCGCCTGTGGTAAATTCAATTGTTGGAAAGGCACATACCTCTCTATAAGGTCCCACAGCTGACAGATGCATGTCAGAGCAGAAGCTAAGCCCTGACGTCAAAGGAACTGTCTGTAGACATTCGAAACAGGATTGTAACGAGGCACAGATCCAGGGAAGGGTGCAGTAAAATTGCTACAGCATTGAAGGTCCGAAGAGCACAGTGGCCTCTATTCATTCATCTCAGTACTCATTGGTCTTTCTCTAGTATTCTGGTCTCGACTACAGTAGGCGTAATATTAAAAATCCCAAACTGAAAATGTAATGCTGATAAATACGTACGCCGAATAATAAATGTGGCTAATAAAATGATGGCATTGGGGTTCTGGAATTGTTGTTAAGGGTCATGGAAAAGTCATGGAAAACCTCAAGAGAAAATCTGTACGAACCCTGGCGAATGGAAGAAGTTCAGAAACACCAGGACTCTTCCTAGAGCTGGCCGCTCGTCCAAACTTGGTCCTTCTTAGTCAGCGAGATGACCAATCACCCGATGCTTTGTAGGTGGGGATGTTCCATGACTAACCTGGGTAAAGCAGACTCCATAACTATGTCTGAAAACCAAACCGCAAATGCTTGTCATGTGCAGATTGGCCGCCTGGTGATTGGACATAACGGTCTGCTGTCCACCCCGGCTGTGTCCTGCATCATCAGGAAGATAAAGGCCATCGGTGGAATCATCCTCACTGCCAGCCACAACCCTGGAGGCCCGGGCGGAGACTTCGGGATCAAGTTCAACGTGGCAAATGGAGGTGAGTGGGTGCAGGTCAGGTGGAAGCTCAAAAGTTTAGTCGAAATGTGCTTATGGAATCCTAAAAAAAAACAATATTTGCAGGCCCTTCTCCGGACACAGTGATGGAGCGGATTGCCCAGGTGAGCCGCACGTTGGAGGAGTACGCCATCTGCCCCGACCTCCACATCGACCTCAACCGACTGGGGCGCCAAGACTTTGACCTGGAGAACAAGTTCAAGCCCTTCAGAGGTGATAGCAACTAGGTCCACTTTAATTATATACAGGAAAATATCAAGCTGTCCCTTTTGTGCATTTGCAGTTGAGATTGTGGATTCCGTCGAAGTGTACCTCCAACTTCTACGGAACCTTTTTGACTTCGGAACCATAAAGAGTCTGCTCACGGGACCAGACCAGCTCAAGATTCACATAGATGCCATGAATGGAGGTGAGAATCTAACCAGAATCACGTAAGTCTGGATGACATCTTTCTACTCATATATATATTTTTCTTGTCTTCAGTCATGGGGCCGTATGTGCGTAGGATTTTGTGCGACGAGTTGGGGGCCCCGGCCAACTCGGCAGTGAACTGTATTCCGCTGGAGGACTTTGGGGGCCAGCCTCCTGAGCCCACCCTCACCTACGCCACATCACTAGTGGAGGCCATGAAAGGGGGGGAGTTCGGATTCGGAGCGGCTTTTGATGCAGACGGGGTAAAAGATTGTTTAGAGAATGTCAAACTACTAAGTGCGACATGACGATCATCTTTCATCTGTACTGCCGTGTCTAAAAAAAAAAGATGGATGGCTTATTTTTCAAAAGTAAAAAAATCTTCAGAATTGAATCAAATCAATTTTTATTTAATTTTATTGATCATTTGGAAGCATAATGACTGTCACATGAATGTAATGTGTCATGGAAGTATGAAAATGACATTTGATATTTCTCTTTCTAGGATCGCTACATGATCCTCGGGGAGAACGGATTCTTTGTGAACCCTCGGACTCACTGGCCATCATGGCTGCCAACCTGTCTGCTATCCCTTACTTCAAGCAGATGGGGGTGAGGGGCTTTGCCAGGAGCATGCCCACCAGTACTGCCATTGACAGGTATGGAGGTTTTTTATCACAAACTCACCAATTCGAAGTTTTCAGTCTTTCAAACATAGCGCTCTTTGCTCTTAAATGACTTATTTAGGGCTCAGTTACATGTTGAGCACTGCATACTTCTAAATGGTATCTGTTTGATTCCTTCCTTTGCAACTTGCCTGTGGGGTTGGAGATTGGAGCAGACACTTTTCTCTCACTCAGTAGCCCTGGGCTCTCATTTAGAAAACTGTGCATGAGACTCTAGAACTGAACTGACTTAGAATTGTGTACATTTATAAAAACACGGCATATGCGCCAGTATGCACACTTGAACGCAATCTCTCCTTCACTGACCCCACGTGGAGCAGAAAGCTGCTGACATCACGTCACGCCCTCTGAACGCCTCCATTTCACCATTAAAGGACAATGCAAAGTGACTTATGAATGAGATTTTACTAAAAAGCAGGAGCACACGCTACAGCAGCATGTGCAGTAGTGAAACAAGACAGCAGGAGTTGGTTAGACTTACTGTATGTCCAGAGATTAGTTCATTAAAGCAAAGAGTTGGTACAGCGGGATCATTCCTGTTTAAAAAGCAAAGTTCCTCATTTCATTCAGATCTTGTCAATCCTGAAGAAAATACAGTTGAAATGAATTATTTCAAAAGTGACCAAACATGAGTTCCTTAATCTGGCTTCCTCTGTTTGCAGTGTTTTTAAAAAGGGCGTACCAGCTATAATAATAATCCCTTACACTTGTTTTGCACTTTACAAGCCTGTAATACAAAGTTTCTCAAAGCGCTACACTGTAGTCATTATTCATTCACTCCATACTCAGTGGTGGTAAACTACTGTTGACCACCACCCACTCACTCACACATGTTGCCAAACAGTCTCCCATCCAAGTACCAGCCAGGCCCTTCCGTGCTTAGCTTCTGAGATCTGACGGGATCGGTCATAGCAAAGGCGGTACGGCCTTAGCTATATGGTTTGCGTGGAGGAGCGCAATGTTTCACAATCAGTTTGTCTTCTATAAATACCACCTTTGGCGCAGAGGAGCAGCTACGCAAAGTTTTGGCATCATTTTGTGCATACCGATCCTTATACAGTCGTGACCTTCCACCTCCAAATGTTTTTGGTATATCTTGAGAAGCGCTTATCTTCTGTAAGTGTAAGATATTTTTATTAAGCAAAATGAAGCGGTCATTTTGCCATGTAATTTATAGCCTACTGTTGATTTCGGAGGAGATATTGTTGCTCTAAAGTTTGATAATGAGAAGAAAAGTGTCAGCTTTAGTGCGATAAAGGTGCTAGTAGTGTCCACCGTGTGTATTACTTTGCTGTGCTGAAATGTTGTATTAGTTAGTTAGTGCTTGACAGTTTGGAGTATTTCACTACTACAACATAGTTAACGCTAGTTTCCATTTTTTTCCTGGTTATATATTTTTGTGATGTTTATTATTTTACTTCAGTATTAGAAAGAGTGCATGATTGTGGCTTACGAAGAAGTAAACAATCCAACTGTTGCTGTACAGCCATACTGTAAATAAAGGCCATGAGCTTTTAAGTAGTGTATAGTACAGCTCCAGTCCTGTCCTTGTAATATGGGAGTCTCCTTCTTCTTATGTCACTTGGAACATAAAAAAAAAATCACTTGTCCTTTTAGAGAAAGAAATTAGAATTTCTTAATCGCTTACCACTGGCAAAACTATGTAAAACGTCAATGTATTTATACTAATGACTCATTCAGGAAAGGCTTACCCATTTTAATGATGCCACTAAGAGCTCTTTTTTTAAGATTCCCCAAGCTCCCACAGCCCTTGTTTGCTCCACGGCCAGTCCCAGTTGAAGAGTCACTCACTATGAATAAGACTTGACATCAGGCCGCCCTCCCACTCCCTTTTACTCACGGGCCTAAAAATACAGTACTATCTTATATAAGAGGCAACCAGCGCGGACCACTGGGATTAGCGCTATTAGCATTGTTAAGGGGACCCCAGTACTGCACCCCGAACCATAATTAGCCGTTAAAAATCCCAAAGACAAACAGGAATAGTAAGCATAAGCGGGGATAAAACCATGAAAGAGCAGGGGAACGCATGTCAAAGCTAGGGGGAACAAAAGGGCCCTAAGCTGCTTTCTGCCGCCTAATCATACATACAGGGACAATAGGGCAAGAGTGTGAAAGGTTCAGGGCGCCCAGACAGGGATGCGGATTGGGCCCAATCTCCATTTTAAAGCGCGGAAAGTCAAATGAAACTACTCGGCTTAATAGTTACTTTGTTGGATATTTGTTCGAATTTAAATCAAGATAAATGAATATGAGTTATATATTTAAAGTGATATTTATGCACTTCTATCTCAAAGTGAATGACCAATAAGAGACATCTGCTCCATTAACTCTCTTAACCGATGCCTCAACCAAGTGCGTTTTCTCCAGTTCTGTTTTACCCAAATCAAAAAGCAGCTTATAGGCCAGTGTACCGCCTCATTTGAAAGCTAAGACCTACAAAACTCATCTAAACGGATCTTTTCCATCGCTTTTTTTTGTTGCTTTTACGTCACATTTTTCCCCACATTTTCATCGCTTTGTGTCACTTTTCTGTTGCCGTTTTGTGGCTTTTTTTATTGCATTTTCGTCACTCCATTTTTGTCACTTTTGCATCATTTTGTTGTCACTTTTCTGTTACTACTATGGTTATATTGAGGCGAGACTTTTTACATTTTCACCTGTTTGGCAGCACAGATGAAAAAAATACCATATTTAGTGGTCAAACCTGACTGACTATTAGAACTCACCACTAAGCCACTGCCACCCTACAGCATGTGATTTTCAGTAAAGATATTGCCTTATTTTCCTGCTGACTGCTGGAACAAGGAGTGCATTGTAAAATTCTCTATCCCCCCTGGTTATGTTATTGGCCCAATCTCAGTACGTGACCTCACTCTGGTTGGGTGTTGTGTTTGCATGGAGAAGAGTGAGACGTGAAGTGGGATAGACGTTGCAAGTTGCGCCCCTCAGATATTTTGATTTGTTGTGCAAACACTAAGCTACACTCTTAATCAACTGTTGTACAATACTGTGCTGCTGTGACGCCGAGCCAACAGCATAATGGATTGTACGTGTGTTCTGATGGCCTTTGTGTTGGACACTCGCCTCGGCCTGTTCTTTTACCTAGTTCTGTTCCATTGAAAACATGAAACATTGTTCATTGTAGACTTGTAAGTATAATAACAGAAACACTTGACCTTAAAGGAGCATTATGGAACTTTTATATGAAAAAGAAAAGAAAAAAAACTTGATATTTGTGCGTGACCTTTGTGTGACCCTGCGGCTGTATGAGTGGTTATCATGGCGCCTTTACTTTTGATCACGGTGATCTCTACAATGCTTCAGTATCAGTTGTTTTATTGAGGAGTCACGTGCCGAGTTGGGGTGATTTCGGGGGGGCTCTGAGCCTGTGGCCCATGTTAGTAGCCGATTGGGGCACACCCCCAGAATTTCACGCATTCCTCATATTCCAGAGCACTTTAAATTTTGCGCATTTACGTTTTCGGCGAGACAGAGACGGATCTACGAATACGACAAAGAAAAGGAAGAAAGTAAAGCAATGCAAAGAGATAAGGCGAAAGAATAGGGACCTTACAGCCCGCGAGATGATTTCTTATTTATATTACATGCGGCCCGCCGGTAAATTGCATTAAACACGTTAGAACTACATTTCCCATGAGGCACCGCGCGGTAGCGCCAATGCCGCTGCGGACGCGAGAATGACCACAACATCAGACAGGGGAAGGGAGATGCGGCGCTTTTGCAGATGATTTATCAACTTTTTTCAACAAAGAAACGGACTAACAGCAGCGGACTGTGAGAGGAGCTTCTGAAACAGGTGGGAGACTGTCAGAACGCGAGGGAGAAACTTTAGTTGTTCAGCTAAACATGTGCTGGAAATGTTACAGCACTGCAGCATGACAATAAGCACCTTTACCATCTTTACCTTTATGACTTTGCAAAGCGAACACATCGTAATTAGTGTTTAAAAGCGTCACAACAGTAAAGTGAGGAGCCTTTTCTCTCCATCTATCTCTCAGAGCAACATTATCATGTCAATTAATGTAATCTTTATTTGGGGCACATGTGTGAACACATGATCCATAGTTACATTAAAAATAGAGAATATGGAAATGTATAAAATACTGCAAATAATTACAGCACCAAAAAATATATAAGCACCATCCATTATCTAACTGTAGGTCACAAAAGGCCTGAGGCCAATGACTCCACATTATTTACTTGAGGTGAAGCTTATTGCTAGTGCTCATTATCAGCTCCAGTCCCTGGTTGGGCCTTTCTACACTAAATTAAAATGACATTTGAATTACATTTTGCATTTCTTTCTAAATAGGCAAACAGACAGACACTGGACCTGACTCCTGAAAGATCATTCACTGATGCCCTGAACCAATTTACCTGAACCAAAATGAGATTAATTACAAAAACATTAATTGTCTAAATCTGTAATTTCTAATTTAGAAGCTCAGCAAATGTTTGGCTGATTGGAAACCTCTGGAAGCTTAAAAATGTGCAGATAGTTAATGTACAGTCCATTTTAAGGTATATTATAGCAAACAATAAAAAGTTGCTAAATCATAATTGACTTAATAAAAAAGGCTTTGTCTGTTGCGGCCCCCGACCAACACTGGGTTTGCATTTGTGGCCCCCAGTCCAAATGAGTTCGAGACATACATGGACATAGTAAACTACCTTGTAATTGGTCTAAGTTACTACACGATGCAGGAGTTTAAAAGCCACAAGTCTTTGGAAAGTTACAAGACTTTCTGCTGTGGGTCCAGGACTTGGCTCTACAAGCCTCCAGCTGGTGAAAACAGCGTTGTACTGGCAAAAGTAACTTTCTTCACATGCGTTTTAGTGTGTTGTAATTACATTGCATTTAGCGGACACTTCTTGACCAAAATGACAAAGTAATAAAGTGCGTGTTTCGTAAACACTACATTGTTACGAGATGTTCAATGTACACAAACGTTTCCAACATGTTTGACAGGTCAGAGTGAGACATACGCTCCTTGATGCTGTGTCCATTTTTGTAACCTAAAAACTGTGTCCCATTGTTTCTACGTTTTCCATATCTATCGTGTGAGGTATTGGAGCAGTTTTTAACGCAGCAGTGACTTCCAGGCGGTAAAACAGTGCAGAATAGCAAGAACCTCCGCTACTACCGCGTTAACAACACACGTAAACAATGTGTATTGCCGCCGGACTGCTAACATCATGGCGGTGAGGGGGGATCAGCTGGGGGGCTCTGTGCCGTGACGACAACTCCTCATTCTCAATAGGTTTTCTGGTGAGGGCGTCTGTCAGCAGTGAAACCCTTCCAAACAATTGATCTTAGATTGTCCTAGAAACCACTCTGATGGAAAGTGAAGGCACCAAACTAACCACTTATACAGCCGCTGGGTCAATGAAAGGCCAAATACGCACAAATATAAACTTTTCTTTTTACATCAAAGGATGCATTATGCACCTTTTAAACTTGTATTGCATGCACAAGTAATAATTAAAAGGTTCCTTGTCACCTCAGAAAAGCTTAACACTGATGCAGGTATTGACAGGGGCAGGTCAAGGGGGGGTGCCCAGGGCAGGGGTCACGTGGCGTTCAGTGTTTAATGTTTAATTCAATATTTCTTACAATGTATTTTATTTTCTTTGAAGAGGGCATTGTACAAAGATAGCTACAAGCTAATTTTCATCTGTAGTCCCATGACAGAGGCAGAGTGACTGCAGGTTTACACAGTGAGCAGTGAGCATCATTACTAAGTCTTTACAAAATATAAAACACAGATAACACACTCCACATGCATCAACAAGACGCACCAGTAAAAGGATCACCTCAACCAACAACAACAAACAAATATATTTACAGTAACTTAATTAAATAATTATTTTCATAATATTCACATAAGATTTAAAATACTATGATTACCAGACTCCTTCAGCCATTTCTTCAAGTTAAAGGGATATTTCTGGATTTTTGACGTAGGGCCTCAGTTCCTATTTATCCAGAGTGTTGTTGATGTCTGGAGATATTTTTTTCTTAAATTCGTGCAGTTCTTATATTTGAAGAGTCTAGTGGCGCTAGGCTAGGGCAAGGCTAAAGCATTTCTATGGTATCAGTTAGCCTGCATTAAAAACAGTCTGACCCACTCCACAGTGCACCTGAGGTAAATCACTTATAACGCCAGACTAATGATATAAATGTCTGTGTTAATAGAATAATTTTTGAAATATAACTGACCTTGTATCACATGAATTACTGTGGGACTAGTTTCTCGCAGGTCACTCCGCCGCTGCGTTAGCTTACAGCCACGAAGCTGATGCTGCTCAAATATGAGTTATTTTAAATGCAAAATGGTTAAAATTATTCTATCGACAGACATTTATATGGTTAGTCTGGTGTTATAAGTGATATACCTCAGGTGCACTGTGGAGTGGGCCAGACTGTTTTTAATGCAGGCTACCATAGAAATGTGTTAGCCTAGCATTAGCCTAGCACCACTAAGCTCTTCAAATGTAAGAACTGCATGAATTTAAGAAAAAAAATCTCCAGACATCAACAACACTCTGGATAACTAGGAAATTAGGTCCAATGTCAAAAATCCTGAAATATCCCTTTAAATTCAAACTGTTGCAGAGTACTAGCGTCTAACAGTTAATGTTAAATACATCCTGCAGCTGTGACAGAGAAGCTTCTCTCCAAAAGTAGAGGACCAAACGTTCACACAGCAGTGTCCTCTGGAGGAGCCTCGTGTTTCAGGGGTGTCGAACTCATTTGGGTCGTGGGCCAAAATTCAGCCCCCACGGCAGGTCGTGGGCCACATACTGTATATGGTAAAGGACTGTGGCCTAATAAATAACAACGGCCCTACACTTATTGTGCTTTATCAGTCTGTGTCACACGTTTCTCAAAGTGCTACATATAGTCATTATTCATTCACTCCAGACTCGATGGCGGTAAGTTACTATTGTAGCCACAGCCGCCTTGGGGCAGAATGACCATTTACCACATGGCTATAATATTCTGTCTATATCCTGATCTCTTATTATGTCAGTGCCCTCTGCTGGACACGTGTGGAATTCTTTCCTTTTTTTTTAAATTTAAGCTGCCCCCTAGTGGCTGGAGTGAGCATTCTGGCTATTCTTTAATAATCCATAACTCCGCACAGGAATGGGCTAGAGACTTACTTTTTTTTTACATACTCAGAAATTCGTGCTGTACAAAGGGCCACATTAAATCATCTTGCGGCTCGCATCTGGCCCGCGGGCCTTGTGTTTGACACATGAGTCCTGCTTCTTCAAATGATTTCACAAACTCAGGAGCTGTGGTGCCAAATTGTGACGAATTTTATACATTACACTAACATTAGAAAAGAGAATGACATTTTCAGTGGTTAACAACTTATATTTCTCTACAATTTTACAAAAGTAAGAAACACGTTTTTAATGTAATATTTTGGGTCTGTTTGTAGAGGATTTGGAGCCGCTGTAACGCAGTATTGGTTGACAGAAAACAAGTTGTAATCAAACTGTACGTACAATAATGAGGGAATGGCCATAAATAAGAAAATAATAAATCTACTGACGCACGTTTACCAAAATACTAAAAATTAAGTATTAAAATGGCCACACTTGTAAAAAACGTCAATGCTAAGTAGGAAAGAGTGACAGAATGTTTACTGCTCAAATAAACTAAGAAACTAAACTAAACAGTGACTAAGTGCAACAGTTTCTTTTTGAATTGAAAAATAATACATCTTCAAAACTAAACAAGAGATAGAGTTTCAGCAGGAAATCTGACTCTGAAGATTTGACTAAATTATGTAAAACGCAAATGACTTGGAAAAACGATAAATACATTTTGGTTAAAAGAGATTTTGAATTTTTGTACCATATCGCTTTGTCCTAT
The DNA here is from genome assembly GCA_007210695.1 of Neogobius melanostomus. Lineage (NCBI taxonomy): Eukaryota > Metazoa > Chordata > Actinopteri > Gobiiformes > Gobiidae > Neogobius > Neogobius melanostomus. The sequence continues at coordinate 900,247 of VHKM01000006.1, read as the reverse complement.
AGATGATTGAGACTGTTGGTCACTTTGTCCATCTCTTATCCTACACTTAACCATGTCCTGTCTATGTCTCATATCTGTGTGTCTAACAGAGTCGGGAGGTGTGAGTGCACTCCGAGGTGTTGAGCCCGTCCCTGGAGTGCATTCAAACAGAGGCCATTTTAGGACGGCTCCGTGTTTGGACAGTGGGAGCGCTCTGCTGCTTGTGTTTATGCAGAGCCAGGCAGACTGTTATAGAAGACTTGACAAATGTGCAGAGAGATAAAAGATCAAAGGACAGTATGAAACTCAAGTGGAGATGTTGTTGCCGTGGTGCACGCTGATAAGAGCAGGGAAGTAATGGAATTGGCAATATAGTGATATCACGATTTCTCAATACATTAGTTTTACAGTGATATGTTGGCAAGCTGATGTGTTTAAATTCTTGCTGAATTAAATGACACACCATACGATGTAACATTTCAACCAATACGTATAACTACTGTAACTACAAGCATTCATTTAATTCGGTGGAAAACATCTTCACTCAGAGCGAGCTTGTCTCTCCTTAGACTTGACTCGTAACTTTGACAAATGTTTTCTTCATATTTCCGGGAAATATGAAACTCGGTTGTGTGTGTCCAGAGCGAGAGGCGATTGTTTACTCGGTTGCTGTGCTCCGCGTGGATAAGCACAAGTTGCCGCGATTGGCGCGAATGTGCAAGAGACCGTTTGTGTTGCCATGTTGTGTCGGTGCACTGAAGGCCAGTGTGGACAGCCAGAGGTCAGGGGAAGGAGTGGGTAGAGGAAACATCTGCATCCAACATTTCCAGCGCGGTGTGCAGATGATTTGGATTTTTTGCAAGGCCATAGAACATTATTGTCTTGTAATATTCATTCTTTTAAAGAGGGGGTATTATGCTTTTTTCAATCACATAGCACCAGTCTATAGCATACTACAATGATGACGTAACCTTCTGTTGGTCTGTATATGCAGTAAATTAAATAACTGCCTTGAATAAAATTGCTCTCTCAAAATGGCTGTACTGAACGTCTTGAAATAGGCCTCTGTCTCTTTAAGAAGCTTTCCGACACGCCCCTTCAGCACACTGCTGTGGCATCTAAACAACACTACTGTGCGGGGAGGGGGCTCTGCTGAGCTGAGGAGCAGTGGTTGGTGGCTTGGCTGGTGACGAAAGGTCCAGAGGCGTCTCCAGGAGGTGGGGGCGTTCCTAGGAGGACTGAGGCATAGCTACACCTAAAATGGCTGCCGTCTAAGTTTTTACTGATTACTCAAAAATATGTGAATGAGCCAAGGCAACACTCCAGGCATGTGTTTAATGAAGGAATGACATAATAACATGATATAAAGCTTGAAAAAGTCGATTTTACATAATACCCCCCCTTTAAGTTATATTTTAAAGCACAAAGCATGGATACTTAAACATATTTGTGTTATAGACCGGGTTTAACTCTGGTAGCACATTGGAGAGCACAGTTCTTTCTTAGCTGGTACTACAATTGTACTTCAATGCTGAACGTGTAAAGAGTATGCTAACCTCATCTCACTGAACCATAGCCTCACCCTTTCTCTAAACACTTGGTCTAATCATGCAATGCGGAACAAAATATGAGTTCTGATATTAAATTAAAGAATGGAGAAGATAAAGTGTGAAATGGCTGCAGGCCAAGTCGTTACACAGAAGATTTTGACATGTAGCAAATGCACTGGGCTGCCAAGACAAACAGCCTTTCTCCTCATGTTGAGATGTGGGATAACATTGTGATACAGCTTGGAAAAAACTTTCTCCACACTGAACAGAAGTTAGTAAAGAATGCTCTGAATGAGCTCAGATAAGTCCAGCCGAGATCAAGTAGAAATCAGAATCGACATCTCCCTAAACCTCCAGTGAGCTGTAGCCTACTCTTGTCTGGAAGCCAGTTTAAAGCTTTTAAGCTCCTTCCTCGCAGGGCCGGGCCGGGGAGAGGGCACTGGATGCTATGTTTGGTCAAATATTTAGCCAAGGCCAAAAGCTGGCAATATTTCTTTCCACAGATGTCCACGGGTCTGTTCTATGAATTGTGTGTGCTTTCTGATGAGGAGATGGGTCCACAGACTCTTCAGATCAACTTTATACTAGTACTGGCAAGGGCTCAACATCAAAATGATTTGATTGAGTTCATTTTAAATGTAGCTAACTTCAATGCAATGTTCTGTTATTTTGCTCTGAAACATGACTATACATGTTTTGAATTTCATCTGCCTGAAAGACTCAAAAGATAGAACTGCTGTTGGTCAACTGATCCAGTAAAATATCCTTTTTATTTTTACCCTTATTCAACCTCAAAAGCCCCACTGTCAAAATCTGAGTCCTGGCTCCAGAGGGAACCCTATTGTACAGTTTTTTTTTAACCTCTTAACCCAGCACATTTTCTCCAGTTCGACTATAACCAAATCTAAAAGCTCCTTGAAAAAAAGTGTCAAAATAGCAACAAAATGAGACAAAAACGAGGCTGAAAATGTTACAAAACCGAACAAAAAAAGTGATGAAAAAGTGACAAAAATATGATGAAAAAGTGATGAAAAAGTGACAAAAATATGACGATAAAGTGATGAAAATTGTGACGAAAAAGTGACAAAAATATCATGAAAAAGTGACAAAAATATGACGATAAAGTGATGAAAATTGTGACGAAAAAGTGACAAAAATGTGACAAAATATTATGAAAAGTGACAAAAATATGACGAAAAGTGACAAAAATGTCACAAAAATATGACAAAAAGTGATGAAAATTTGACAAAATGTGACAAAAATATTATGAAAAAGTGATGAAAATTGTGACGAAAAAGTCTGATAAAAACGCGGCAACAATGCAGGGAAAAAGATCCCTCTAAATGAGTTTTGTAAGTCTTAGCTTTCAAATGAGGCGTTACTCTGGCCTATAGGCTTTGAGTTTTTTGGATTTGGGTAAAGCTGAACTGGAGCAAATATACTTGGTTAAGGCGGGGGTTAAGAGGTTAATAGAGAGAACATGTAAACTCCACAAAGAACGACCCTGCCTGATCTGGGAGTCGAACCCAGGACTTTCATGATGTCTAACTACCTAATGACTACTAACTTGCAGTGAATGACAAAGATCCTAGCTCTTGAGTAGTAGAAGTATCCGTAGTAACTGGAGTAGTAGAAGAAGTAGCTAATATTTTACTGAAGTATTTGTATTCCCTACTTCTGTAGTATTAAAATAGTCAATTCCCATAGCTGCCTTAGATAACACTTGTTTATTTACTCATGCTTGGCCATTCCCACCATTGTCACGTATGCAGGCAGTACAATTTCCAAGGGCACAGCAATGTTTTCCTATTTTGGCAATTTGTTTAGTTTGTCTGTATTCTTCCAATTTCTCATTTTTTTGATTCACAAGAGACATATTTTCTTCTGTGCACTGTCTCTTTCTCACTATGATAATTTAGTCTGAATTTACAGAAAAAGATAAAGTTCATTTTGATTGTGATTATTCTCATCTGGATTTGTTGCAGGGTCGCCAAGGCAATGAAACTAGCGCTGTACGAGACTCCCACGGGATGGAGATACTTTGGGAACTTGATGGACTCCGGCCGGTGTTCTCTGTGCGGGGAGGAGAGCTTCGGGACAGGTAAGGGTCAGGGCTAATCAACACGTTCAATCCAGAAGAAGATCCTCGGTGCATATGTGCTGTGGAGTGAAGCATCGTGGGAGTGAGAAACATCCCCTCCCTTCAATCGCAGCTGTTGGATCTATAAACAAAAAGGGCGGAGTGGCTCGTGGTTGTTAGGGGACTGTCAATGATGTGTTTAATGTATATGATCCTGACTTTTTAAACAAAACGCTGCACCAATGCATCAATAGTGTCCAAATAAACCGGCTGATTTCATACAATTAAAGCCACACTGCACAACATTTCACTCAATAAAATACAGTATAAGCATTTAATTCACTAGAGCAGGGGTGCCCAAACTTTTTGTCTCCGAGGGCCAAAATGAAAACACGGCGATGTCAAGCGTGAAACACATATAACTGCACATAATAATAGTTACTTTATTTTATTTTTCGGTTGGCCTATATATTTGCATTTGATTATATCTATGCAAATAACATGCTATATTAAACAAATGTTAACTATAGCAACAGCCTAGTTTTAGTAGAACAAAATCAACAATTGTAGCAATATAGTGCAAAATGTAAAAAAAAAAACACCTGCATCTACAGCACCTACAGTGATTTTACCTCATTAATTTGTTAAACTCAAAGAAAATGCCATATTAGATCATTTTGAAAGTGTCAATTCTTTTATAAGTCAATTTTTAACATGACCTATGTTGATGTCAACAACCTTTGCAATAAAAGTTGGAAAACTGGGAAAGTTGATGCTACAACGCTCTGTGATAAACACCAAGACACCACAATAGTGTTACCTTAACTTTGCGAAAGGAGTGAAACAGCGCCCCCAATTTGACGCTGGTGGCCAAAAAGTGTACTGCATCCATATTTACCATTGAGAATGAATGGGACAGAGTTGGTATTAACCATACAGCGCAAAAGTAGGTCACTCTTGGCGGGCCAACAGAATTGTTTCGCCGGGCCAAATTTGGCCCGCGGGCCCCACTTTGGGAACCCCTGCACTAGAGATATTCTTATTAAAAATACCTAAACATTTGAGATTTAAATAGGTTAGGCCCTCATCCACATCCATTCTTTGATTACTCACTGCATTTTCTGTGTCTAGCTGGTTACTAGGAGCCTGTTTTGTACTGCTCCCAACAGTAAGCCTATAATCCAAAATGTTACGCAGAGTGGGCCCAACCTTGTGTTTCTAAACGCAGACTATAGCGTAACATTTGCGCTTAGTAGGAGTGCCCTTGATCTAGGGGCATGAGTTACTTAGTTCTGCTCCAAAATGCATTACTAAAGCATAAATGAAAATATATCTCAAGTAAAAATGAATAAACTCTTAGATTTCAGGTGACCCTGGGTACACACGCCACACTTTGAAAACCACTGCACGTACAGACACCCCTGCTCAGCCCAGTATGACTCCATAGCCACTTAAATTCCATTACCCATTTAACAATTTTCCTGGCATTGTTGCACTCAATTATCTTTCTCATTTTGCACAGAGACCTAAATTAAAAACAAAAATAAATGAAACGTCTCAGCCTTTAAAGGTCAGAGTAGATCCGCCGCTGCTTTCCATTGCTCAATACTGCAGTAGAGTCTTGGAGGCTTCCAGAGCTTGCATCCCCAGCCTTGCTCCAGCTGATAGATGTGGGGGCCACGACCCTGACTGCGAGTGTAAATAATCCCCATTCTTCTGCTATAAAAGGAGAGGCGCTCTTGAATCACCACCGCAGCACCTTCTCACAGGGAAATGTAAAACACAGACGTCTACTCGTGCTAAACAGAGTGGAATAGTCATATGAAAAGACGTGGAACTGATAAAGATGTCCAAATATGACGGGGATATAGACATAAATATAGTCAGCGCTGCAGAGGTTTTTGGAGGTTACTGGTTTTTCTTTGCCATTTAAGGGTAAAAAGAACAGGAAGGACAAATCATCCTAATCTGTTCATCGCTAATACTCCCTCGTGCACATACGGCCCAGAGTTTTGAGCGCTAATGAAGCATTTCGATCAACAGGTCAAGCCAACAAAGGGCTGTGCTGGACAGAGTTGCTAACCTCTGAGCCCCCGCCTGAACCGAGCACTTTTTCTCCAGTTTGGCCCGACCCAAATCTAAAAGCTTCTTGGTCAAAATGGTCAAAATAGCAACGGAAATGAAAACGAGGAAGAAATGTAACAAAAGCGATAAAAAAGGGACAAAAATGTGTGATGAAAACGCAACAAACAGGCCAAAAAAGAGCAACAGAAAAAGTGATGAAAATGCTCTCAGTCGTACAGGAGTTGTCCATCTTCAATGAAGGTTCTTGAGTCATCTTCTGTACTCTGTGGTAGACGGGGGCGGACTGGGACAATAATTCAGCCCAGGCATTTTTTGGTTTGGACCAGCCCACCCATAGCGACTCAAGAACCTTCACTGAAGATGGATAAAAATGTCAAAGTGGCAACAACACAAGGAAAAAGCTCCATTTAGATGAGTTTTGTAGGCCTTAGCTTTCGAATGAGGCATTACACAGGCCTATAGGCTGTAACCTTTTAGATTTGGGTAAAGGCCGAACTGGAGAAAATGCACTTGGTGGGAGCTAAGAGGTTAAAGGTCCTAGATTCTGCTTTTTTTCAGGCTTTTACAACTACTTTTGACCCTAGCTCTGGAATTTTTTGAAGTGCCAGAAAATACCCGTAGTTACACAAATGTGCTTCTGCAGTTGAACATAACGCAAGCAGAGGACGCACTTCACGGTTATCACAATAGCGGACAGCCATTAAAGGGGGGGTATTATGTAAAATCGACTTTTTCAAGCTTTATATCATGTTATTATGTCATTCCCTCATTAAACAAATGCCTGAAGTGTTGCCTTGGCTCATTCACATATTTTTGAGTAATCAGTAAAAACTTAGACTGCAGCCATTTTAGGTGTAGCTATGCCTCAGTCCTCCTAGGAACGCCCCACCTCCTGGAGACGCCTCTGGACCTTTTGTCACCAGCCAAGCCACCAACCACTGCTCCTCAGCTCAGCAGAGCCCCCTCCCCGCACAGTAGTGTTGTTTAGATGCCACAGCAGTGTGCTGAAGGGGGCGTGTCGGAAAGCTTCTTAAAGAGACAGAGGCCTATTTCAAGACGTTCAGTACAGCCATTTTGAGAGAGCAATTTTATTCAAGGCAGTTATTTTAATTTACTGCATATACAGACCAACAGAAGGTTACGTCATCATTGTAGTATGCTATAGACTGGTGCTATGTGATTGAAAAAAGCATAATACCCCTCTTTAAGCATCATGTATATTTCTTCTGTTGTCACGCGCCCCACAGACGCGCCTGGAGGTGTGTGCTCTTTCCACGTTTTCCAACAGTTGGGACACAAATCGTTTGCAGCTATGCGGTGGTACAGACACAAGGAGACAGACAGCGTGGCCCAGATTAGGCACTGGCAACTGTCACTTTCCTAACAGCTGTATAACGCCGCAGCCGCTCACCGAGACTTCCCCTTTCACATTTTGTGCTAAGACCTATTCGCACACACACACACAATGTCATAAAACACTCTCGGGTGTTTGCATTTTTCCATTGCAGGGATTTTCAAGACAGTGGCTCGGATAGTAAAGCGGTCGTCAAGAAACGAGGAGGGTCGGCGGAGTGATCGCAGCTCTGAATAATTCATACTGTTGCAATCACTAAAATATAGTTCATAATGCAACGTAGACTCAATGAACTGCATGGGAGAAAAAAGGATAGTACAGCCCCTTTTAAACCAAATAAAGATACACCAGTTTGCAAACTATTGTCCCTTCCTGTTTACTATACCGGCTCTTTCTACTCAAAGCCCTTGGGAGGAAACATTACGAATATATTTACTGCAATGAAATGTCAAAGTGCCCCTGAACGCAGATACCTTTGCTGAGCAGCTGTCCAAGAAAACCGACTAATCGTTCCCCAGTGAAGAGAGTTATACACTTCTCCCAACAGTGTTTACGCTCCGATGGGTGGGACGTGAAGGCAAAAAATATGTTTGGATCTTCTGTGTGCATTCAAGGAGAACTTGGGTTGACCTTGTTTTGGATTTGCAAGAAAAAATGCTTGATAAATCGCAAGCTCACGAGTCTTACAGTTTGGAAGTTTGATGTAATGCATTGTGGATTTGTCTTTCACAGGTTCAGACCACATTCGGGAGAAAGATGGGCTGTGGTCGGTGCTGGTGTGGCTGTCTATAATGGCAGCTCGAAAACAAAGTGTGGAGCAGATTGTCAGAGAGCACTGGGCTAAGTTTGGACGACATTACTTTTGCAGGTGAAGTTTAAAGCGCTTGGACTTGCCATAATGTGTATCCCCAAATGTCTATTTTCTCTGTGTGCTAGCCATAAACAGATATAGCATGTCTCCCCTAACTGCTAATCATGTGCTCCTTTTTTTTATCTTCTCCCCTGTGAGAGGCAGAGATAGTTGCCAATGTTCCCATGTAGAGCGAGTGCAATGCTTCATATTCCAACAGTGAATTTTCCAGATAGCATTTTAAATCACTGCTAGTGGGGGGGGGAACTAAACAACTGGTATCTTTCATTTGTTTTTGTTTGTTTTTCAGTGTTAAATATGCAAACCGGTTGTGTCACTAAAAAGAGTGAAAAAGTACACCACAGCCCTGCTATGGTGTGTTACAGGGTGTATTTTTAGGGGTGTAATAAAACATCAATGAGCATCCTCATTTCGTGATGTTTTGATATCCTGTTAAAGGTTTGTTTAAAGAGGGGGTATTATGCTTTTTTCAATCACATAGCACCAGTCTATAGCATACTACAATGATGACGTAACCTTCTGTTGGTCTGTATATGCAGTAAATTAAAATAACTGCCTTGAATAAAATTGCTCTCTCAAAATGGCTGTACTGAACGTCTTGAAATAGGCCTCTGTCTCTTTAAGAAGCTTTCCGACACGCCCCCTTCAGCACACTGCTGTGGCATCTAAACAACACTACTGTGCAGGGAGGGGGCTCTGCTGAGCTGAGGAGCAGTGGTTGGTGGCTTGGCTGGTGACAAAAGGTCCAGAGGCGTCTCCAGGAGGTGGGGGCGTTCCTAGGAGGACTGGGGCATAGCTACACCGAAAATGGCTGCCGTCTAAATTTTTACTGATTACTCAAAAATATGTGAATGAGCCAAGGCAACACTCCAGGCATGTGCTTAATGAGGGAATGACATAATAACATGATATAAAGCTTGAAAAAGTCGATTTTACATAATACCCCCCCTTTAAAGATCGTTATACTGTATACAGTACATACTTCTCTTGTTCAGAGACTAAAAATAAACAGAAAAATGTAAATGTAATGTGAAACAAGCTGGGCCCTAACATAGAACCTTGAGGTACTCCCTTTTCAGCATTCTTGGCCTGCACCTGTCACTGCACAGCCTTTTGTTCAACTGCAGTTTTAAACCTGGTTGCAAAATACATATTCAGATTACTTTTTAAAAATTGTTTATTTATTTATTGTGTAACTAATACGGTGAAATTTTAATGTGCAGTTTTTTATAGTTTTATTCACAAATGTGTTTCAATATGAGTACACAAATGGATGGAGTGCACTGTAGTTGTGTTTAAGCAGCTTTATCACGCTTTTGTTATATACCCTAGGTTTGATTATGAGGGCTTGGACCCGCGGGCAGCCTTCTACCTGATGAAGGATCTGGAAGGAGTGATCTCGGACAAGGCCTTCACATACCAGAAGTTTGCAGTAGGGGACCACGTATACGCCGTGGAGAAGGCCGACAATTTCGAGTACATCGACCCTGTGGATGGAACAGTGGCCCGCAACCAGGTCAGCGCATAAATAGAAAACAGACATTTTAGTATGTTGTTCACCATAACGTTTTCAGTCACACAAACCAAGTTCCAAAAGCTGTAGTTTTCCATGTACTAAACCAGAAGCGAAGTAGGAGGTTTGGACAACAACCCGACTAGCCGCCTGACTTGTTTTGTTGTTGCTTTATTTGATCATGGTAGGACAGCCCAACAAGACCATTTTGATCATCATAACTTTGCCATGCAGTATTGATAAATAATGGAATAATTTTACATAAAAGTTAAATGTAAAAATGCTCTGAGTTGGTTCACATGAGGTTATGTCTGCCTAGGGACATGTGAAAAATCTTCCAATTTAGTGCTGCAGTCTGTTATGTGTCTCTGGTGATTCTGTGAGGTCCCCTGTTTGGGGAGCATCTGTTTTCCATTTTCAGCATTATGCATAGTGCAGATAGAGTATCGGCGTAGAGTCATTGTCCTCAGAGGTCGGTAGTTATCAGTTCCATTAACTCAAGTGCATTTCCCAGAATAACTGTTTAAAGAAGTTACACTTCTGTGAATTTACTAATATTATTATTTTAGTGCGCTTGCTTTACTTAGAGCGGGTCCAAACCGCTCCGGACTGGGTACCACTGCGCAATGGAGTAGTTTGTGTCTGGTAGCGGTTTTGCAAAGGAAGGAGCTACATTGATTGGATCAGCAAAACAACATGCCAAAAACAAACTAAACTAAAATTCATGGCAAGTTAAACCCTACTGAGGTGATTACTAATGAAGTGCACCTTTTAACTGTAAAAAAGCTATTCCAGTTGGGCACTCACATCTCGAATAAAAACTGTGTCATTAAATCCATTGCATTGGACAATAAATAGGTGGCGTTCACGATTTAGAATGTGATGATGTCATAATGTCAGGTGGAGGGCAGGGGCCAATATAACTCTATGGGAGAAATACAGTTTTTGTAAGAAATCTCCTAAATTAAAATTGAAAAATGCTTTTGCTCATCAGTATTTGATAGTGATTGGATTCAGAACCTGTGATATTATTTTTATGTCTGAAAGTCCTTTCTACTGGACAACATCACGCTCATGTTTTTGAATATTGTCACCACTTTTTGATACCTTACAGGGAAAATAATTAGACATTTGTTCTTATTTGCTTGAAGAGGAGAAAATGAACTTTGTGACAGTTTTTGTTTCATGAGGATTCTTCCAGTAATGACTGTGATAAGCCAAAAACAAAGACATTAAAATCTGCATTTTGTCAGTTACTGCAGTTACCATAGTTACCGCCAGTTCCTTTACAACTTATTTGAATATTACTTTGGATTACTACTATTTCACTTCTACTTAAATTATGTTAAAGTCACGTTCCTCTTATTTGAGTAAATATTTTGTCTACCCTGCCCACCTCTGGCTGTCCTCCTGGCCCGCGCTGTGGGTTTACCCAGCTGACCACAGAAATGCAGAGACTTCCTTGTGGCGTCGCAGGCTCTAATCTTTGACCCCTCCTAAAATCACTCTGTGGTGGAGCCCGGGAGCACAGTTGTCCTCTGCCCAAGCGCGTGCCGACTTGACCAGCATGTTAACAGTTGTCACTAACAATGTGCATAGTTTACATCAAAGGGGGAAAGCAACTTGACCCTTGAGTCGTATTACTTTATGTAAAGGGGGGTATTATGTAAAATCGACTTTTTCAAGCTTTATATCATGTTATTATGTCATTCCCTCATTAAACACATGCCTGGAGTGTTGCCTTGGCTCATTCACATATTTTTGAGTAATCAGTAAAAACTTAGACGGCAGCCATTTTAGGTGTAGCTATGCCTCAGTCCTCCTAGGAACGCCCCCACCTCCTGGAGACGCCTCTCGACCTTTCGTCACCAGCCAAGCCACCAACCACTGCTCCTCAGCTCAGCAGAGCCCCCTCCCCGCACAGTAGTGTTGTTTAGATGCCACAGCAGTGTGCTGAAGGGGGCGTGTCGGAAAGCTTCTTAAAGAGACAGAGGCCTATTTCAAGACGTTCAGTACAGCCATTTGGAGAGAGCAATTTTATTCAAGGCAGTTATTTTAATTTACTGCATATACAGACCAACAGAAGGTTACGTCATCATTGTAGTATGCTATAGACTGGTGCTATGTGATTGAAAAAAGCATAATACCCCCTCTTTAAGAAAATGATAACGTTGTGTGTGGTTTGTTTATTTGTACTTGTATGAATGGAAAGAGTCTATATAAATGTGGACTTCAGAGACGGAGTAGTAGTGTTAGTAGAAATTGCTTCATAGTGGTGCGTTGGCGGAGCATGTGTTGAAATGAGCTTCGTTTTAGGCAACTTTTAATTACCGGTAACAGCCCTCGGTTCATGACATCAAGCATTTTTCGTTTACTGCTTACTACAACACAGTGCATGAACTCGATTACCCATGAGTCCGGTCGTGTCTCACGTTCATAAAAGAACATTACTGTGTTATTACATCGGCACAGTTTTAGAATGAAAATAAATGTATTACTCACACTATGAATAATCAAATGTTTTTAACCTTCGTCCCATCAAATATGAATGAGCTTTTTTACAAATGTATTCAAATTACAGGGAGCTGCACATGCTGTAACAGGTAGAGCATCTGGGTTAACCTCTTATCCCCAGCTTTAACCGCGCACATTTTCTCAGGACCAGATTAGCAAACCTGATCCTAACTTTGTCACGTTGTCGCCAGGTTTGTGTCACATTTTTGAAACGTTTTTATCGTGTTTTCGGGGGGGGGGGGGTCACTCTTGTCACTTTTTTGTTGTGTTTTATCACTTTTTTCGTGAAACTGGAGAAATGTCCTCTGTTCAGGTGGGGGTTAAGAGGTTAAAACGCATACAAGCATCTTTAAACTCGAGAATTTTACAATGAATATGAAATCTTTGCTAGTATTTTTCTTCCACTCGAGTATTTTATAACTTACTGATAACAAACCATGCTTCAACTTACAGATTTTCTTGCACTTCCACTTCATAAAGCTGCATCGAATTGACAGTCGTCTACTTCCATTACTCTGCTTGTTGTTGCTATGGTTACAGTCCCTAAATGCGCGTTCGCTTCTTCAGGTAATCCCGCACATCTAGTCCCCGCTGTGTGTTTGTACAGCTCACATTCTTCTGGGACAGACTTAGATCAGCTGTTGTTGCTCCAACACGCCGGCCCTTCCGTCGATCTATCAAAACTTTGTTGAGATGCCATTTTTAAATTTTTTTGTCTGTTCAAATCAGTATCTTGATATTTCACATCCATCATTATATTATCATTATTAACTGAGTTTTTGCATTTTCCAAACCCACAACATTTGCCATAATTATCCTATATACTTATACATTCTTGGCTGGAATGGCTTTGAGCTCTTCGCATGTTGAGGGAATACCATGTTAGCACCTCACGAAATAGCATAGTGGAGGGAGTGGAACGGCAACCCCCTGTAGTCCGCTATCATTTTGTACTAAGTACTTCACCCGGGCAGGCTGACAGACAGACATAGTCGTAGACACGTTGGTGCTTTTTACAGTATATGCTCTTTTCAGCCCCAGAGCTTTGTAGGCATTATTGGTGTCCTCACTCAGTGGATACGGCGGGAGCAGCCTGAGGGGATGGCAGTTCGGATGTCTCTTATTAACGCAGTCTCTCCACACCAGCACTTTGAATGAAACCGGACCGGGCCAAAGCAGATTAGCAGTGCTGCTAGTGCTCTGGAGATACTTTACTTTTAGCTTCGGCGCCTATAATAAAAAAAGAGGTTACAGGGGGGTTCGCATTTTTACTGTCATTGCAGCTAATTTATTTGATGGTTTTAGCTGTCAATCTGCCAGGTTTCATATTTTTCACTTTATCACTCAGTTATATAGGATAATTAATTATATTTTACAATACATTTTAACTATCCGTAACAAAGAGGGAATTTTTCATACCCCTTGGCTCGCTCATGACCTGTTGGTACAGCAGTCCAGTAGCAAAACATTCATACGTAGACCATAAAAACACAAAACTAGCTATGGTAATAGAGAAAATGCACATTCTGTAGATTAAGTTGTTCCACAGCATTTTAACATTGGGAACAAACGATCCCTAAAACGCTCCATTCTGCGGCGCAGGGAGAGGAGCCCCCTTGAAACACATTTCAATAATGAACGTCACAAAAAATGTCAAAGCAAAAAGGGTAGTTATTTAATTCTGCTAATGGGGCTATAGGTAGTAGGTTAACATTGTAGTTGTGACCACTCTGAGCTGTCATCACACGTTTGCTTTTTCTATGCAGTTTACACAAAATAATTACATTGACTTGGGCTTTACGTTCAACAGGATTGTACGTAAAGCCCAACAGACACAGGTTGAGAATGCCCTGGACGGGAACCCATAGAGCCAGGGCCTCTTTTATTCCAGAGACTGTTGCTAAAATAAATGCTCTTATGTCGCTCAGCAAGGAGGCTGCAGCACCTTAGATCATTGTCTGATTTTATGCTGATTGGTTCTCAGCTGTTAAGAGCCGGACTGTATATATTAGGCTATGACCGTCTGATCTTTGTTTCATCATCTCCTGCAGGACAATAATAAAGTTGAACATTGAACCTTGATCAAACCCTAAATATTTTGTCCCACCTACGAAAAACAACAACAACAAACATACAACATGGACAGAATACTTGTACAGTATTGCTTATTTAGATCATTCTGTCAGTTTGAGAGGAAATTAAGAGGGTTTTTTGGAATTCCCCACTGATAAGAGTCATCCCAGTATTATTACTGTAGTATCTCGGACACGCATCTAGGCAGCAGCGCCCTCTTGTGTAGAAATAATAGGATTAAACGTCTAAATAACAGGGGTGAAAAGTCACCTCAGCTGGGTTGTACTGCACCTCAAATATAAAACGAAGAAGAACAGTGCTCTCTAGTGGTGAGTATTAATTACTGCAGCTACTAAGTGCCTGAAGAATAATCACCGTGTTAGAATTTTCTAGAAAGGAGCCGGAAAGAAAAAGTAATATGATTCAGGAAGTAAAACCATGGTTCCTGAATCATGTAATGTACTTGAGAAATGCAATGTCAGTTTTCAGTAATAAGTTGTTCCTTGCCGTTCTTTGTTCACATCTTAAGTATGAACCAAACAGAATGTTCTCAGATTTGTAATGAAGCCTTGTTCCTAATGTGTCCAGGGTCTGAGGATTATCTTCAATGACGCATCTCGCCTGGTGTTTCGAATGAGCGGGAGCGGCGGAGGTTGTGGCGCCACCATCCGCATCTATGCAGAGAGCTTTGAGAGGGACCCAGAGAGGCACAGCCGCGAGACACAGGTGTTTATGACAGGAATAAGAATAACATTACTGGAAATGTTTTTATCAGTATTTTTTCTTATCTAGTTCTAAAGTTCAGTTTCATAAGTGTCAGCATTAGTTAAGTAATTGCAGAGGTGGGTAGAGAAACTAATATAGTTATTTACTTTGAAAACAGATTGAATCAAGTACAAGCATGAACTAAATACATTAAATAATACATAGTGAAATGTATTTGGTGACAATTCAAGTAACTGTTTAAGTGCACAAGTCTGAATAATGTGTAAACACTTCCCCTACTTCGCCTGTATAAATGTGATGTGTGTGGGTGGTTGTGGTCAGAGGGCGCTATATTATTATTATAAAAAGTAAAAGTAGCTGATTACTACACACTCCCACCAATAGTAATGCTATGAAGAAATCATGTTTTGTTCATTTTTCCAAATAAACTTTGCTGTCCCAAGGAACAAATCCCATATTGAACCCTCATTAAGAGGTTAAACTACAATGCTGTATGTTTATGTGAAGAACAGGCAATTTTTCACTGGCCTGTGCACATGTGTAGCCCATTTTACTGGTCAGGACATTCACAGTGCACCAGTGTTTATAATAATGTTTATGAGTGAACTATTATGGAGAACAGAAATTGCCCAATGCTCTGTAAATGCCCCTGATATGGTTGTTGACGCATGTTTTATAGACATCAGATTACATAGTTACCAGATTATCTAACCTGGAATCTCTTTAAAATCAGGTCTACTACAATGTTTACTGTATGGTTCATTTCCTCGACTAACATATTATATAATTGTTTTTGTCAATTAAATATTTTAGCTGACTAACAAGAAACAAAGCAAAAACTAACTAACTAAATGTGATAACCCAGATTGAGTTGTAAGTGACAAACAAACGCTACATTTAAAAGTGAACACTGGTTTACTGCGGACCAGACCTCACACGGACACTATTGTGTTCTTTCTTTCTTACTTACAGGTGGTTCTGGGGCCTCTCATTGCCATCGCGCTAAAAATGTCCAATATCCATGAACGGACAGGACGCCGCGGACCCAACGTAATCACATGAACACCAAAGATCAGGCACAAGACTAGCCTCGACCAGCACGCATCTGCAATACTGGGCACAAGCAAAAACAAAGCAAGCAATAAACTATCATGGCCATTTTCAGTTTTATTTCAGCCAGCATAAAAAAAGTTTTGAATGTTGTTAGCATTAACTTTATCATGTGCACAAGAAAATCCCAAAATACAGTTGTTGTTTTTTGCAATAACCCAAGTGTTAATTTTCTTGTGCACTTACAATGTAATTTGGATGTTCGTTAGCAGACTGTGGACTCAAAGTCAAGCAAAAATGTTTAAGTTTAATTAAGCCGTGTAAAGATGGAAAAGGCTGTTTAATTATGAGGTCATTGGCTCACATATTTCACTTGTCCTAATGCTTAGAACTCCTCACTCACTATTGCCACTGTGTATTAAGTGTTGTCCTTTTAAAACAGTGATATGTAAAATAAAATGGAACACTGAATTGTTTTTGTTACATGGACGATTGAGTTGTTTTAATGTATTAATTATGCTACATAGAGTATTTAGTCTGCTATTATCTTTTTCTCACAAAATAAAACATTTGAGTTTACAATGTCAAGTTAAAACCCTGTTTCTAGTATTGTAACATGATGTTGCTGTTGTTATAGGACAGTGTGACTGTAGCCCAGTGGTTATAGGACAGTGCGACTACAGTCCCAGTGGTTATAGGACAGTGCGACTACAGTCCCAGTGGTTATAGGACAGTGCGACTACAGTCCCAGTGGTTATAGGACAGTGCGACTACAGTCCCAGTGGTTACAGGACAGTGCGACTACAGTCCAGTGGTTATAGGACAGTGCGACTGTTAGCCCCAGTGGTTACAGGACAGTGCGACTACAGTCCCAGTAGTTATAGGACAGTGCGACTACAGTCCCAGTAGTTATAGGGACAGTGCGACTACAGTCCCAGTGGTTAAGACAGTGCGATGTCCAGTGGTTAAGGACAGTGCGACTACAGTCCCAGTGGTTACAGGGGACAGTGCGACGTAGGTTAGGCAGTCCCCAGTAGTTATAGGACAGTGCGACTACAGTCCCAGTGTTAGGACAGGGACAGTCATGCGACTACAGTCCCAGTGGTTAGGACAGTGCGACTACGTCCAGTGTTATAGACAGTGCGACTACAGTCCCGTGTTACAGGACAGTGCGACTACAGTCCCAGTGGTTATAGGACAGTGCGACTCAGTCAGTGGTTATAGGACAGTGCGACTACAGTCCAGTGGTTTAGGAAGTGCGACTACAGTCCGTGGTTAAGGACAGTGCGACTACAGTCCCAGTGTTATGGACAGTGCGACTACAGTCCAGTGGTTATAGGACAGTGCGACTACAGTCCCAGTGGTTATAGGACAGTGCGACTACAGTCCCAGTGGTAAGGACAGTGCGACTACAGTCCCAGTGTTAAGGACAGTGGACTAAGTCCAGTGTTATAGGACAGTGCGACTACAGTCCCAGTGTTACAGGACAGTGCGACTACAGTCAGTGTTAATAGACAGTGGACTACAGTCCCAGTGGTTACAGGACAGTGCGACTACAGTCCCAGTGGTTATAGGAAGTGCGACTACAGTCCAGTGGTTATAGGAAGTGCGACTACAGTCCCAGTGGTTATAGGACAGTGCGACTACAGTCCCAGTGGTTATAGGACAGTGCGACTACAGTCCCAGTGGTTATAGGGACAGTGCGACTACAGTCCCAGTGGTTACAGGACAGTGCGACTACAGTCCCAGTGGTTACAGGACAGTGCGACAATTAACAGTCACCAGTAGGTTACAGGACAGTGCGACTACAGTCCCAGTGTTAAGACAGACAGAAAAATGCGACTACAGTCCCAGTGGTTATAGGACAGTGCGACTACAGTCCAGTGGTTATAGGACAGTGCGACTAGCCCGTGTTAGGACGTGCGACCAGTCCCAGTGTTATAGACAGCGACTACAGTCCCAGTGTTATAGGACAGTGCGACTACAGTCCAGGTTATAGGACAGTGCGACTACAGTCCCAGTGGTTACAGGACAGTGCGACTACAGTCCCAGTGGTTACAGGACAGTGCGACTACAGTCCCAGTGCTTATAGGACAGTGCGACTAACAGTCCCAGTGGTTACAAGACAGTGCGACTGTAGCCCAGTGGTTACAGGACAGTGCGACTGTAGCCCCAGTGGTTACAGGACAGTGCGACTGTAGCCCCAGTGGTTACAGGACAGTGCGACTACAGTCCCAGTGGTTACAGGCCAGTGCGACTGTAGCCCCAGTGGTTACAGGACAGTGCGACGTAGCCCCAGTGGTTACAGGACAGTGCGACTACAGTCCCAGTGCTTATAGGACAGTGCGACTACAGTCCCAGTGGTTATAGGACAATGCGACTGTAGCCCCAGCGGTTATAGGACAGTGCGACTACAGTCCCAGTGGTTACAGGACAGTGCGACTACAGTCCCAGTGGTTACAGGACAGTGCGACTACAGTCCCAGTAGTTATAGGACAGTGCGACTACAGTCCCAGTGGTTACAGGACAGTGCGACTACAGTCCCAGTAGTTATAGGACAGTGCGACTACAGTCCCAGTGGTTACAGGACATGCGACTACCATGTTAAGGACAGTGCGACTGAGCCCCAGTGGTTACAGGACAGTGCGACTAGCCCCAGTGGTTACAGGACAGTGCGACTACAGTCCCAGTGCTTATAGGACAGTGCGACTACAGTCCCAGTAGTTATAGGACAGTGCGACTACAGTCCCAGTAGTTATAGGACAGTGCGACTACAGTCCCAGTGGTTACAGGACAGTGCGACTACAGTCCCAGTGGTTATAGGACAGTGCGACTACAGTCCCAGTGGTTACAGGACAGTGCGACTACAGTTCCAGTGGTTACAGGACAATGCGACTGTAGCCCCAGCGGTTATAGGACAGTGCGACTACAGTCCAGTGGTTATAGACAGTGCGACTACAGTCCCAGTGGTTATAGGACAGTGCGACTACAGTCCCAGTGGTTATAGGACAGTGCGACTACAGTCCCAGTGGTTATAGGACATGCGACTGTAGCCCCAGCGGTTATAGGACAGTGCGACTACAGTCCAGTGGTTACAGGACAGTGCGACTACAGTCCCAGTGTTATAGGACAGTGCGACTACAGTCCCAGTGGTTACAGGACAGTGCGACTGTAGCCCCAGTAGTTATAGGACAGTGCGACTACAGTCCCAGTGCTTATAGGACAGTGCGACTACAGTCCCAGTGTTATAGGACAGTGCGACTACAGTCCCAGTAGTTATAGGACAGTGCGACTACAGTCCCAGTAGTTATAGGACAGTGCGACTACAGTCCCAGTGGTTATAGGACAGTGCGACTACAGTCTCAGTGGTTATAGGACAGTGCGACTACAGTCCCAGTGGTTATAGGACAGTGCGACTACAGTCCCAGTGGTTATAGGACAGTGCGACTACAGTCCCAGTGGTTATAGGACAGTGCGACTACAGTCCCAGTGGTTATAGGACAGTGCGACTACAGTCCAGTGGTAGGACAGTGCGACTACAGCCAGTGGTTATAGGACAGTGCGACTACAGTCCCAGTGGTTATAGGACAGTGCGACTACAGTCCCAGTAGTTATAGGACAGTGCGACTACAGTCCCAGTGTTATAGGACAGTGCGACTACAGTCCCAGTAGTTATAGGACAGTGCGACTACAGTCCAGTGTTATAGGACAGTGCGACTACAGTCCCAGTGGTTATAGGACAGTGCGACTACAGTTCCCAAGTGGTTATAGGACAGTGCGACTACAGTCCCAGTGGTTATAGACAGTGCGACTACAGTCCAGTGTTATAGGACAGTGCGACTACAGTCCCAGTGTTATAGGACAGTGCGACTACAGTCCCAGTAGTTATAGGACAGTGCGACTACAGTCCCAGTGGTTATAGGACAGTGCGACTACAGTCCCAGTAGTTATAGGACAGTGCGACTACAGTCCCAGTAGTTATAGGACAGTGCGACTACAGTCCCAGTAGTTATAGGACAGTGCGACTACAGTCCCAGTGGTTATAGGACAGTGCGACTACAGTCTCAGTGGTTATAGGACAGTGCGACTACAGTCTCAGTGTTATAGGACAGTGCGACTACAGTCCCAGTGGTTACAGGACAGTGCGACTACAGTCCCAGTGCTTATAGGACAGTGCGACTACAGTCCAGTGGTTATAGGACAGTGCGACTACAGTCTCAGTGGTTATAGGACAGTGCGACTACCATTTAGTCCCAGTAGGTTATAGGACAGTGCGACTACAGTCCCAGTAGTTATAGGACAGTGCGACTACAGTCCCAGTGGTTATAGGACAGTGCGACTACAGTCCCAGTAGTTATAGGACAGTGCGACTACAGTCCCAGTGGTTATAGGACAGTGCGACTACAGTCCAGTGGTTATAGGACAGTGCGACTACAGTCCAGTGGTTATAGGACAGTGCGACTACAGTCCCAGTGTTATAGGACAGTGCGACTACAGTCCCAGTAGTTATAGGACAGTGCGACTACAGTCCAGTGGTTATAGGACAGTGCGACTACAGTCCCAGTGGTTATAGGACAGTGCGACTACAGTCGTACCAGTCCCAGTAGTTATAGGACAGTGCGACTACAGTCCAGTGGTTAGGACAGTGCGACTACAGTCCCAGTGTTATAGGACAGTGCGACTACAGTCCAGTGGTTATAGGACAGTGCGACTACAGTCCCAGTAGTTATAGGACAGTGCGACTACAGTCCCAGTGGTATTAGATAGACAGTGCGACTACAGTCCCAGTGGTTATAGGACAGTGCGACTACAGTCCCAGTGTTATAGGACAGTGCGACTACAGTCCCAGTAGTTATAGGACAGTGCGACTACAGTCCCAGTGGTTATAGAACAGTGCGACTACAGTCCCAGTGGTTATAGGACAGTGCGACTACAGTCCCAGTGTTATAGGACAGTGCGACTACAGTCCCAGTAGTTATAGAACAGTGCGACTACAGTCCCAGTGGTTATAGGACAGTGCGACTACAGTCCCAGTAGTTATAGGACAGTGCGACTACAGTCCCAGTAGTTATAGGACAGTGCGACTACAGTCCCAGTGGTTATAGGACAGTGCGACTACAGTCCCAGTGTTATAGGACAGTGCGACTACAGTCCCAGTGGTTATAGGACAGTGCACTACAGTCCCTTTATAGACAGTGCGACTACAGTCCCAGTGCTTATAGGACAGTGCGACTACAGTCCCAGTGGTTATAGGACAGTGCGACTACAGTCCCAGTGGTTATAGGACAGTGCGACTACAGTCCCAGTGGTTACAGGACAGTGCGACTACAGTCCCAGTGGTTTATAGGGACAGTGCGACTACAGTCCCAGTGGTTACAGGACAGTGCGACTACAGTCCCAGTGGTTACAGGACAGTGCGACTACAGTCCAGTGGTTATAGGACAGTGCGACTACAGTCCCAGTGGTTACAGGACAGTGCGACTACAGTCCCAGTGGTTACAGGACAATGCGACTGTAGCCCCAGCGGTTATAGGACAGTGCGACTACAGTCCCAGTGGTTACAGGACAGTGCGACTACAGTCCCAGTGGTTAAGGACAGTGGTTACAGTGGACTACAGTCCAGTGTTACAGGACAGTGCGACTGTAGCCCCAGCGGTTGACCGTAGACGGCAGATAAGCTGTGGCTAAGCTGATTTTTACAGGCCTGTAGAACTCATAAAGCTGTGATTGCGGTCGTTAACAGTGGAGTGGATATCCTTTAGGACGTATTCACTCACTTTATCTGTCAGCCATTACACGTTATTGCCCCATTCGACACTTTATAATGTCACACTCTGCCTGATCAGCTTCAACCAATAGCTGAACTTACACATGGCTTTAGGCTCAAAGTTACAGAGCAGGGCAGGCACATAGGTCAAAACGCACAAATGAAAATAACAATAAGGCTATGATGTCAATACTGTAAGTGGCCGGACAGACTTAGGTTTGTGTTAATATCAATTCAAAAATCTAGATATGACTATTATCAAAAATATCATTTCAAAAATTATAAGCCATATCATCTACTTTTGACCGATTGCATTCCTAATCCACTTTTGGATGGCACCTAATTTTGTCAATAGAGGGCCTAGTGAAAACGTTGCAGGCCAAACACCCAGTATGAATCATGTAAATGAAACTAACGTAGAATATCCTTATATCCTATTTATACTTTTTGGGGATTGAGCTTGGTGGAAATATATTTAAAAAAAAAACATATTTCTGGTCAATTTTTTAAAATTCTTTTTGAAAACTACAATTTCCTTTGGTACTTGCATTGGAGTCTTTAAGCGTGTATGAGTTTGTTGTTGGAAGTTAAAGGATGAGGTCTAGAGCAGTAAAGTGTGAGGTCAGTATCAAGAGTCAGGTCTTTATTATGTGGAGTTTCTTACGGTCACAGGGCATTTCTATGTGTGGGTGTTTTCTTCTGCCTCTTTTGTTACCATGTTACTGTTGAATGCTGTTTTTTGCAAGCAACAAGTAAGTCATCAAACTCAAACCCACTGGACTACTAGAGTATCATTTAGTGTTTTCTTAAAAACAAAAAAAGAAATAAAACATAGGGAATAAACTGCAAAGGTCAAGGTCAAGTTTATTTCTATAGCACATTTACAACAGCCACAGTTACCCAAAGTGCTTCACATAAAAAGGATAATAAACAAAACAAAGAATACAGGGCATAATAAAACATCAAGAACAATGAAACAGAAAACAAAACAAAAAAAACAATGGAAAAACAGCTCAATTTATTGAAAAGACTGTGCAAACAGGTGGGTTTTAAGGGAGGACTTAAAACTGCTTAGAGTCGGGGCCAAACGGATACTGAGGGCAGACCGTTCCACAGCCGGGAACAAAGAAAAAGTGAGTAGTCCAAGTGATTTTAAAATGTATAAAGTAGTTAAAATTATAATGACGTTAATCTTAAATCAGATGAGTCATTCTTAGATTATTATGGGTTTTTATTTTAAAACACAAACAAATACAATCAGTAAAACTATGCCCATACAGCATTGTAAACATACCTGTGCACAAAAGTGGCAAAGTATCGTAACTGTAAAGTGCGTCAAGTCCATTAAAAGTGCATTTAAAAAAACACAGTATTATTCTACACATTACACATTATGTCCATATCTCTCAGTCTCTCTGGTCAGCTCAGACACTTCTCACTTTATCCTCATGTTTAGTGAGCGTTTAGGAGGCCGGGTCGAGGTTCTGTTAGTGGGCACTGACCAACACAGGGCATTCAGGCCAGTCCTCTCATCGAGCAGGTGAGGTGTCCTGGTGCGGCCCCACCTGGCTGTAGTGGGGCGGGGGCTCCCAGCTCCAGCTGCAGTCTGGGAGCACAGAGCTGTCCTGGCTGTACAGTGGAGGGGCCAGGACTGTGTGGTCTATGGGCAGCACTACCTCTGAGGAAGGGTCTGCTGAGGCAGAGATGGAGGGATGGGAAGTGGCTGCTCTGGGACTCCTCGTAAGACGGAGGGAAAGAGCTTGGTCTGCAATACAGAGAACAGCGATTTGTCATTTACAGTAGCTCTTTTTATTTTTGCATTCTTCATTTGTATTGCATAGGAATTAAATGTATACAACACGCTGAATATCTAATACTAAAAGCAGTCTGTAAAGAGATTTAAAATCGATTAACTTTTTGTACTGTAGACCTTTTGTGAAGCACTTTGGTCAACAACAGTTGTTTTAAATGTGCTATATAATAAATTTGATTTGATTTGATTTGATAATAATACATGATGGTGCTTTATTTTATTTTATTTTTACAGACATTAGGTTTACAAATTAAGCATTTAAGCACATACTGAAAGCCTTTAATAGAGGGACTATTAAAGGCTTAAAGGCAGTGTTACTTTATAATCTGCAGTAGCTTTAAATTTATATGAATTCAGCACTGCATTATATAAAGCATTGTGTCTGCATTATGAATTGCCTTTGAACATATAATTCTATAGTTCAAAAATAAGTAACTATAATAATTTTGAATGAACAATACAGATTGTAAATGTTGTACACATTGTCTGACTGAAGTCCATGTTGTGTATTTTAGAAGGAAACTGAAGGCAAATATGCAGGAAATTTTAGATGAACACATTTAACATTTTCTTGGTGCATCACTGTACTAAGAAAATTGATATTACCATAACATTTAACACAACATTTTTTCACAGTTACATTTAACTCCTGCGTGCTGTGTGGATGCTGACCTGTCTATGGTGAAGATGTGCACCCGCTGTTGGGGGCCTCCCCTCTGGTACATCTTGCTCTTCATGCTGTGGCACACGCTCCAGAAGACCCCACTCACCATGAGCAAAAGACCCAGGGCTACCATGACGTAGGCTGGGACCAACATGAGAAGGCTGTCATGTGTGTTCTTCAGGGACACCATGTAGACCCCACAGGAGATCAGAGTAAAGCCCAGCACAGGGAGGGCCAGGCGGGCCAGGGACCAGAGCGGCTTCTTCAGTTTCATGTCTGTCTGCAGGAGAGTGGCCCGGGTGGAACAGTGTGGACATGAGAGTAACGGAGGAGCAGAGCAGGGGGAGGTGTCTGGGACGGCACTCCTCTGTTGCATATTAACACCACAACAAACACGGTTACAATGTCACTTTCACAGAGGGGGCGAGGGCTGACAATTATAGTCCTTTTATAGACTACTCGTACAGAAATATTATTTAAAAATATACAAATAATATATAAACTACTGTCAGGTATTCCAGTATCCAACCACATCTTTAGCTCATACTAGATATGAATGCAGATCTCAACTAAATCCCAAGAGATATATAGGAAATTGAGGATATAGTTAACAAACAAAAAGCCATTTGCAAAATTTCATCAACAATAATTATTTTTGTGAGCAAATGTTCAATACTTTCTTCCCTCAATTAATTTCTCCTAAAGAACCAAAAGTACTCCCTCAACAGGCCTAATTATTTTCAAACAGTTGATTAACTTGTTATAATAATGTTGTAGATATGGGGCTCACCACAGACCACAAACACTCACTTTATTGAGCATTTGTTTGTACATCAACAGGCCAGCTGTTCTTTGTCCTCACTGAGCAACACATTTGGAATAATGATTCACCACAAATGTACTTCCTCACCTATTTACAGCATTCAAGCAAATGTGTATTGTGCAAATTGCTGTGAACTAAATAGGACACCGGGGCCACATTTAAATGGCTGTATTCAGTTACACCGAGAGGAAAATGCATACTTCTTTTTTTCTTCTTTTTTATTTTGAACTTATTTTATTGATAGATTCTCAAATGAAACAACTGTGCAAGGACAAAAGACATACAGGGCAGCTCACACAGTTGTGGTGAATCTAAGTGTGTGGTGTGTGTGCATATGTGTGTGCTGAGGAACATGTATAACAATAATAATCATGATCATCATAGATAAACTGAATAAGTAGTAAATGACTTTGACATGCAGACCACATCTATAGCCCCTAAGTCAGTTATTATGCCATTAATGAAAATGCATAAGTCATCTGTCATGAGTAACTCACACAGCCATAAGAAAATGATAAATGCAGATACAGAAGTCTCAATTTGTGGCTCACCAGAGAAGAATATAGATAGTAATCCGTTTTTTGTTTTGTTTTTTGCCAAAATGGGGCCAACAATAATTTGTTGGTGGTGGTTGTTGGCTAACTAGACGATTACCCCTGAGGTTAACTTAAACTACTGCCCAGTGATGCATGATGAATGGTTAAACTACCCGGGAACCTACAGGGGAAACACGGAAAATTAGAATATCGTTCCAAAGTTCATTTATTTCTGTAATTCAACTTAAAATGTGAAACTAATATGTGATATAGACTCATTACATGCAAAGTGACATGTGTCCAGCCTTTGTTGTTATGATTTTGGTGATTATGGCTCACAGTCCATTTTCAAAATATTCTAATTTTATGAGATTTTTAATTTGGGGTTTTTACAAGATGAGCCATAATAATCAAAGTGATAACAAATAAAGGCTATACACATGTCACTTTGCATGTAATGAGTCTAGCATACATTAGTTTCACAGTTTAAGTTGAATAACATTTCACCTGTAGACCCATGCAGTTCTTATAACATGCTGAACTTTTCGTTGAGAGCATCTTATGAATGGTGCTCTCAGCCCATTCATAAAATGTAATGGTTGTACTTTGCCCTACAGAAGGCCTTTCTGAATGACCAGAAATGCGTGTGATGTAAGATTGGGGGCCAGAGACTCTGGCATCAGGCCATAGAGACAACTCACTGATACAGTAAAACAGCCAAACAAGCACTAACATGAGCTTAGACTCTGCAGTATGTGTGAACAATACAGACCAGACCTCCTAAAATGGTGATTGTAAATGTAAACAGTAGGATCAATACTATAGCATACTGCATTATGTTTACACGTATGGAAATGACTGAACGGAGACCTGGACCTTGTGTCATGTTTGTCCCTGGTGCAGACCTCGCTTTGTTCCCGCCTCATCGGTCAGTTCATTCACTAATCCCTGTATTGCCTCATTTGTAAATGGAAGCAAAGTTGTATTTATAACGGAGGTTGTAAATGAGACGTGCTCACACCTCCCTACAGCTTGTTGTTGTTGATACAGCTGTTACTGGCACACTCAGACTTTATGAATCTTATCTGTTATCTGTGAGCGGTAAATCCCACCGCCTGTATCTGCATGGCCCAGAAGTTTGTCAAGCTAACGCAGCATTAAGAAGGACCTACTCCAGTGGAATAAAGACTTGCTAATATGTAATTAATTAACCAGATTAATATCCGGCTGGACTATGTGTCGGACATTGTGAGGTGGAGGCAGCGAGTTGGAAAACACCACGTTGCTTTAGGAAGTTCAGAAGGTGGAGATGAGGCTGAATGACTTTTGCTGATTCCTATCCTAAACAGAGTAATTGTGGGATTAAGTTGTTTCCCTTTGTGACAGAAATAGCATGGTGACCTGGTGCTAGGTCTGGTAAACAATGCACCAGAAACCAGAAGCAAAACAAAAGCGATTTCCAAACAAGACAGTTTCCTATGTGGTCCATTTAGATGAGTGGTTCTAAATTGATGGTTCGGGCCCTAAAAGTGGGGTACAGGAAGGATTTCAGTGGGCCCTCAGCTTTGATTAATTGTTCCAATAGTTTTTGATGGTTAGCCACGGTTAGCTCAAGATCAATCCTTTGTTATGAAGTTTTGTTCTTAATTTGATGGATTTTTAATCTCCCAAATAGCCTATAGTTAAACATTAAAGCTGGGGTGCCTGATTTTTCCAGTTCAAAATGTGAAACTTTGAGTTGAAGGAAGAAAAAGAAGAAGAACTTTATTTGTATAGCGCCTTTCACAGACATAGACACACGAGACCATTTTACATTCACCCCACACTCGTTCAGTTTCGCTTGGGGGAGACTGACAGAAGTGCAGGTGGGTCGTCTCATGATTGGAAGGTCGGGGGTTCGAATCCCGCCTCCTGCTGGGGCACATTGTCGTTGTGTCCTTGGGCAAGACACTTCACCCATCTTGCCTCCGGTGTTGGTGTATGAATGAGAGAGTGAATGGGTGAGTGGTTCCAGGCTATAAAGCACTTTGAGTGTCTGATGTAGGTGGAAAAGCGCTATATACTGTAAGCTGAGACCATTCACTCTGAGGTGCAAAAATAAATGTAGTGGAGAGTGGGGTAAGATGAGCCACTTTTTGCTTTGGTGGTTGTTGTGTGAAAACAGTTTACAATAGATGCAAAATTGTACTATTTATACACATTTTGGGATGTTTTCTATTCTTTTGCATCTTCAAAAATCATCTGAAGTATATGGTTTTTAAGATGTAGGTCTTCAAAAAAAACTTGTCTTGTGGCTCATTTTACCCCCGGATTGGGGTAAATTGAAGCACCAGATTTAAAGGTGAAATTAATACTAAACATCATGAAGGCTCTTTTTTTTTTACGATTCACTGTTTCCCATTAGAAATTTTATTCCCAAAACATATAACAAATATTTTTCTTTGCATATGCTCCTTCTGCAGGTTATGACATTTTGTCTCTATAATTTAATGTCAAATCTAATTTTAATTTGCTTGTCTCTACTAGACCCAGAACCACCAATAAACAATGCAATAACTATAGAATAGTACATTAAAACTTTCTGTAATTTGTCATTCATTGTTTCTTATGGAGCAGAGGCTCAATTTACCCCAACGTTTTTGGGTCAATTTACCCCATTATATCTTCTTTGAGAATACCAAGAGAGTTGTGTTTATTTAAGAAGAAATCTTCCTAAATTATTAATCTGCTTTTATACCTAACTTAATGAGCAACCAACATCAGGAAAAAAAATTGACCTGCATGTTTTTGTTTGTTTGTGACGATCATTTTTGGCCAACATATTACTCTGAACAGCGAAAAAAAGCTTTTTCATAAAACGTGTTATTTTACAGCCAATTATTCAAATTTTTGTCTGTCAAGTTCAAATCATGTAAAGATTAAATCTATAATCTCATTTCAAGAAAAATATAAGGGTGGTTCATCTTACCCCACTCTCCCCTACTCTGCAAAAACAAATTGTCAGGTACCCCGGCTTTAAATGTTTATTTATTTATTTTTTTGCTTTAGCTTTAACCTGTTGCCTGCCACCTTAGGGTTAGCAATTATTTATATCCAAATCTCAAAGTGTAGTGACTGGAGAGCTTATGCCAGTGTCATTTGAAAGCCAAGATCTTCTAGTTTCTAAAAATATGTCTGAGATGGGCGGGATGCTTGGTAATAGGTTAAAGCAAGTTGTTATTGGCTCTAAGCATTTGGGCTTTTTGGACTCATTGTCACAAAACAAATCTAGTAGGCCTATACCATATGGAATGTGTGGCTCATGTAAAATGTGCGCAGTGCTGTAAAAGGAGGGAGCACTTTTGGACACAAATCTTCGACATGAGGAGACTCAGGGAGGGCTCATTTTAAAGCTCTAACCCTGAGTCAATATCTTTTGCACCGGTGAAATTCACAAAAGTAGAAGGCGAGTTAATATCGGCCACACTGGCAAGATTTGGTTCAACAGCCGATATTCCTCTCGGCGCCTATATCGGCTGATGATATCGTCCGGCCGATCTTAATACCGCCGATGCCCTGACACTCCACCAGTTGAGAACCACAATATGACCTCCACTCCTGCCTTGTAAGCAAAAGCACTGATGCACACAGAGCACCCTGGACTGCTGTGTGCTATAAATCCAGACACCACACTAAAACTCCTGCAGTAATGCGTAAACCCATAAATTAGCCCCGGTCAGCTCCAGCACATACACACGGCCACACGGCGGGCCTTCTTTAGACCTCATTATCGGGTGATAATTATAGATGGAGGGCCATTAGCCGGGGAAAAGGAGTGAAAGGCCGGTCATTTGTCTTGCAGGACATGATGAGGAGCTGCCGTCTTGCCTTGTCATAAATCTGCGTTTAGGGCTAGACTGTATACAAGCTTTGAGTAAGACACTGAAGTCAAAGTCGTTAAAGTAATTTGTTGTTTTCAAATAGTAATTCTGAGGAATATAGCCAGTAACACACACATCACACACAGAAGATAATAGATGCCCCACTCCCCTTCATTCAGGTCATTTAGGCTACTGCTCCCGGTGCAAATGAAAAAGGATTTAAATCATAAGATTAAAAGGGCAAGTTTGTGGGCCCAACAAACAATCTGTAGGATTAATTATTTTTATTTTTTTCCTACATAAATCATGTTCAAACGGTTCAAACAATCTCCATGAAATTATAGCCTAACATTGCGGAATGATGAGGGAGGAATTTGACTGAAATAAATCCCTGAATACTTGAACTACACCATTAGCTGTGACAGTCGTTTGCCCCTTATGGGTTGGATATGTAACAATCTTTACTAATATTTCATAAACATGACCAATTCGTGTCCCGATTTAACATCGTTTCCACAGTTACTCGTTGTGGTCCATTGGGGGCGACATTGTATTGTTGGTAAATCCGAGAGTGACAACTGTCCCGTGTAGAGAGGATGCTGTTTGGAAGAGAGTGCTGCCTGTGTCCCAGGATAACGCGCTATAAATGTCCAAATGTGAAGTGATTTACCACAATCCTAGTTTTTAAAAGGTTATAGGTTCAAATATATGTTCTTGAAATATTTGCTTTGTAATGTTAGCACCTGAAGTATTTGGTGAACGTGACATATAGGCTACTTGAGTACTGAGTAACGGATTGAGTGTAAAAGTTGTGAAAGTTTTACTGTTGATGTAATTGGACTGATAGAATATAAAATAATGTGGATATTCAGACGCAGTATTTTGAAAAACACACCACAGAAGTAATAGCCTAACAATAAAAGCATTAAAGTGCATATGACAGGTTTTAATGCTTTTGAAAATATGACTTATTTAGAAGGATAACATCAGTTGCATATCATCATTTAGTTTCAGAGAAGCAGCCATTTTTCAATGAAGAAATGTTGGGCAGAAAAGTTATTTTTATTTGAATTTTTAAGCTGCTGACAGGAAGTGACATAGAAGAAGGTAACGTTCCATAACAGTTTGACTCACTCATTTCCTATTGACTTAACATGGTTGCACGGTTTAAAACTGTTTACCTTCTTCTATGTCACTTCCTGTCTGTGTCCAATAAGGAAGTGAAACTATAAACATCACAAAAATGGCCAAGCTAAAGAAAGATGGGTACAATCTTTAGCAAAAATCTTGCATACAATTATGTTAACTATGTTTTAGCAAAACTGTATGTGTCATTATGTACTTAACCTCTGAACACATTTTCTCCAGTTCGACTTTACCCAAATTTGCTTGGTTAAGGCAGGGACATCTTAAGAGGTTAAGATAAGATATAAGAATATTATTTAAGTTTAGGTTCATTAAACAGTCATTAATTTCCATTTGTAAACACAAAGCTTTTGTCTCTTACTGATTCACTCTCTGTGTGGAAAGACCAAATGTTTAACTCCAGGGAGAGAACGGTTTCTTCCATTTAATATTACTCAAATTGAAGTGGTCAGGATGTCCTAACATGTCCTCTCATGTACACAGTCCCACTCCTCTGACTCGAGTAGCTCTATAAAGCCCCTCACTTGTCCGGGCTGTAGCCTATAGGCAGTGGTGGGGGGCAGGAGCGATCAATGCACAGATCAATAGGGGACCTGGGAGTCCTAATGGGCCTGTTACTACTCCCTGACCACCCGCCTGGCTTTGGGAGGGAGGAGTGGGTGTGTGTACAGTATGTGTGTGGATGGGTGGAGGCACTGGATAGCTGACCATTCAAGTTCTGTTTTTGCGTCATTGAAAAGCAAATCAAAGCATAAGAGAATTTTCAATATTCAAATATTCACAGTAGAAAGTACAAATCTATTTAAAGGCAAGGCAAGTTTATTTGTAGAGCACAATATTCATACACAAGGCAATTCAAAGTGCTTCACAGTTGCAGAAAATTACAAGAAAACAGATCAAATCAATCAATAAAACATCAACATAAAGTTAATCAGTTACAGTAAAAGGCAAGAGTGCAGATAAAATACTTTCAGTTTTCATATGCACGGGTAAAAAGAGCTGTTTTCAGCCTGGATTTGAACATTGTCAGAGTTGAGGCCTGTCTCACATCCTCATGAAGACTGTTCCAGATTTTAGCTGCATGAAACTGAAACGCAGCCTCACCGTGTTTATTATTGACTCTGGGAACCACCAGGAGACCCCTCCCTGAAGTTCTCAGGGCCCGAGATGGTTCATACGGCTCTAACATGTCAGAGATGTACTTTGGTGCTAAACCATGAAAAGACTTGTACACAAGCAGAGCTGTTTTAAATTCTATTCTCTGAGTGACAGGAAGCCAGTGCAGAGACCGGAGCACTGGACTAATGTGGTCGTATTTCCTGGTTCTTGTCAGGACTCGAGCAGCAGCGTTCTGGATGTTCTGCAGCTCTAACAGCTCATTTAGAAAGGCCAGTGAGCAGCCGTTACAGTAGTCTAACCTGCTGGAGACAAATGCATGGATGAGTCTCTCTAAGTCTGGTTTTGACACTATTCCTCTGATCTTAGCAATGTTTATCAGATGGTAAAAAGCTGATGATGTTATTGCTTTGATGTGGCTGTTTAAGTTCAGGTCTGAGTCCATGATTACTCCTAGATTTCTAACCTGATTTTTTGGTTTCAGAGCGAGAGACTCAAGATGACTGATAACACTTTGTCTTTGTGTCTGTGGGCCAAAAACAATGATCTCACCATTTGTGGACCTGCCGTCAGTGACACGTAGATCTGAGTGTCATCTGCATAGTTGTGGTACGACACATTCTTGCTGTTTATTAGCTGACCCAATGGAAGAATGTACAAGTTGAATAAGAGGGGTCCCAAGATTGACCCCTGGGGGACTCCACAGGTCATAAAGTGTTGCGAAAAATAACTGTGCAGCTTCAAAAACACGAAAATTGTACCTGAATTAATCTTACCTCCCGCCTTTAACCAAGCCCATTTCCTCCAGTTCAGCTTTACCCAAATCGAAATCTTCTCAGCATGACGCCTCATTTGAAAGCTAAGACCTACAAAACTGATTGTAACTTTTTTGTCGCATTTTTAAAGCGTTCTTGTCGTGTTTTCGAATAGTTTTTCTTTCGTTGCTTTCAAGTTGGTTTTTTGGATGCTTTTTTGTCATGTTATTGTTGCTTTTCCAGCACGTTTTTGTCGCTTTTTTGCTGCGTTTTTGTCACATTTTTGGAAGTGTTTTGTATGGTTCTCGTCTTTTTAATCACTTTTGTTTGGTCATTTTTTTCATCTCATTTTTGTAGATTTTCTGTTGCTTTTTCATCACTCTTTAGTCATGTGTTTTTGTCGCTTTTTTTTATTGTGTTATTGTTGCTTTTGCCACTTTATTGCTTTTAGATTTGGGTAATGCAAAACTGGAGAAAATGTGCTGGGTTCATGTGGGTTAAAGGGGGGTATTATGTAAAATCGACTTTTTCAAGCTTTATATCATGTTGTTATGTCATTCCCTCATTAAACACATGCCTGGAGTGTTGCCTTGGCTCATTCACATATTTTTGAGTAATCAGTAAAAAGTTAGACGGCAGCCATTTTAGGTGTAGCTATGCCTCAGTCCTCCTAGGAACGCCCCACCTCCTGGAGACGCCTCTGGACCTTTCGTCACCAGCCAAGACACCAACCACTGCTCCTCAGCTCAGCAGAGCCCCCTCCCCGCACAGTAGTGTTGTTTAGATGCCACAGCAGTGTGCTGAAGGGGGCGTGTCGGAAAGCTTCTTAAAGAGACAGAGGCCTATTTCAAGACGTTCAGTACAGCCATTTTGAGAGAGCAATTTTATTCAAGGCAGTTATTTTAATTTACTGCATATACAGACCAACAGAAGGTTACGTCATCATTATAGTATGCTATAGACTGGTGCTATGTGATTGAAAAAAAGCATAATACCCCCTCTTTAAGAGGTTAAAACAGCAAAACACATGGACAAAATAACCTTTTATCTTTGGAGTAGTAACTATTATATTTATCTTTCAACTGTAGTGGAGTATAAGTAGAACGTTCTCAACACAAATACTACTCAAGTAAAGTGCAGATCCTCAAAAACTCTACCCTACAGTAAATGCATTATTGTTGCTGACCACGTCTGTAAACAACTGCTACATATAGCACTTTCGAAACTGCTTTCTTATCTGTGAAAAGCGCTTTATAAATACACTTTACTCACTGACTTACTTACAAAACACTCAAAGCTTTACGCAGGACAATCACACACACACAAAACGTCCTTACACTTTAAAACAACCACATTTGCCATGTCCAGATGTGGGTCAAATGCCGTGGAGTGAATGAAGCATCTTGGCCAGGGAGGCAGTCTTGATTTAGTTAATAATATTTGTGTCATAGATTTTTTTTTTTTTTACAGTGAGCAAAACTGCACAAAATAGGATAAAAAGAAAAAGAATGGAATAAAAAAGCGGATCATCCAAGGACCTGAAGAAACAGTTTGAATTTAATTTATTCCTTTTCAATCAAAAGCCCGGAGCTATACAGACTCACTGTTAGAGCAACAAGTCTGATCCTTTGTGCGTTTGCTAAAAGGTCCCTGAAGCCCTGCATTATGAATAGTGCTATTTTCAACACTTTTGGAAAGGCTAAATCCATTTTACATTATCTGTTGTAATCTTTTCTTGGAATTTTGTCTTTGAGAGTATACTGGACCAAATTGTTACCAAAAAAAAAGGAAAAATAAATCCAATGTTGCAATGGTGAGAGTTGGCATCAAACCTACTTCCTTCCTATGTTTTTTTGTGTGTGTGTGCTGTTGTTGTTTTAGTGCATAATATTTCTGAAACAAACCCCACAAAGCCACGCGTTCATAAATCCTGACTGGCCCCGTTTTTCGCTATACCTTATTTGCTTCTACGGGGACAAAAGCTCTTTTCTGCGACAGAGTGTAAAAGTTCCAGGGGATATGCGTCTGTAGATGATGAAGCTGGCTTCTGCAGCTCGTGTTCTAGGTGCTAAAGTGTACAATAAATCAAGAGAAAAGTCCACTGACCACATAGAACATTACAGTAAATGTTTTAAAAAATGTCCTACACCCTCCAAGACAAACTGGACTACAGCTACCAACCACCCACAGCCAAACAGACATGACTAGGACCTTGACCCAGTGTGCTATACGCGTCCTAATGGGCCTGTTACTATGTCAGCGTCAGGTGCGGGTGATTTCTGTGTACTGTCAATGTGAAGGCACGCACATGCAAATAATTATCTGTGCAGAGCGATGCGATCAGTGCGCCTAATATACAAAAGCAGGTGAACTCGACATTACATGGGCAGGAGGAAGTAGAGTCCAACACACTCATCTGTCAGATAAAACCCAATCGCCAAATTAGGGTCCAGTTTAGCAGAGAAATGAGACGTGTGCAGAGAGTGAAAGGACTTCAGGCCGCTCGCTGCAAAGTCAGATCCGAGAGGAGTGTGAGGCGTGCGGGGAGAGAGAGGCAGCAAATTCAACAGATAAAAGGATTTCATTGATCTGAAACGGTCACATTGGCTGCGGAGAAGTGCAGTTGCAAGGAGATCGTCGCTTATTGGAACAGTTGCTACAGTTGCAGGATTCTTGAAGGGGCTGAATTAATGAAAGTTTGCTATGCGCCTGTTTGTGAAATGTGCTTCTATCTTTGGACTGAGCTGTACACGAGGAGCAGCAATGCAAAAAGGAAACACGAGGCTTATTATGACGACCGTCTTCATTCATCAGGAGGTAAACGCAGCACAGTGGTACTGGCACACGTTGTAAATACAGCTTTTTCTGTCTTTTTACCGTGACAAATGCAGCCTCCATATGCAGCTGTCTGTGCGTGTGCACATACATGCTCTGTCCCACCTCCCAGTGTGCTGAAGTGTGAGTGCGCCCTTAGAGGAGATTGAGCGGAATGCAGGGAACGCTTGTTGAAGTCAACTGCTTGTACACGCCTCCGCACCGACCCACTTTTCCCCCTAAGCAACGACCTCAGGCTACCAGCGAAAGCACTAGCGCAAATTTGTGTTTGTGCAAGATCGAAGCCTCGCCTCAACCAAGACTGACCTTGCGCAGGCGGAAGATCGGGCCCACATACACAACACACTGGATTACAAACATGTTTAAACAGGGTTTGGTCATGACATGATCACTGGACAGACAGGTACTGCACACTCAAAAACACATGAATGAAATAATGTTTAGGCTATATGTGCTTGAGTAAACCAGGGAGATGCTCCCACAGTCAAGGGCAGGGCGCTGCAAACCCAAGTTGCGCAGGGGCCGTGATACAGTATGTTTGCCCAATGCTCAGCCGGGTAGGGGGTGTTGAGGCATGGCTTAGAAGCCGCCTCTGTGCTGCACGGGGCTTGGTAAGGGAGAGACAGTGTCAAGGAGGGCATCTCCTTGGAGGAGGTTTGAAAGTGGTGCAAGGTTTGCGTCAAGTGTTGTAGGACAACTATTCGACTGTCACCAAAACACACCGTCACCGAGCACAAAGAAAGAATCAGGCAAGCGACACATTCAACTGAAGCGACTCGAGTGACTTATTGCAACATATTCAAGCGATTTGACGCATTTGATGTGCACGTAGCATAAGTCATTTGTGGACCAACACTCACACAATGCATATATTATAAAACACTTATTCACCTATAAAACAACAAGACCAGTTGGCTGAACATAATGGTAACACTTACTGTCCTACAGCTTGACACTTTTTGGAGTTTCATAACAGCAATCCACCTAGTCTGCAAGCCCAAGGGATTGATCACATACCAGACCCTATGCAAAAAGCAACCTTTATAAAACACTTAAACACTCCGAAACCTTTTGGATCTATACATTACAAGCCACAGAGTATCCTGGACTTAATGGAGACTTGGATTTCTCTGTACTTTTTATATTTGAGTCTATATTCTGTGTTGTTTGTTCCCCACCCACCCTTCTCCAGCCCTGTTAGTGGGTCTCCTGTGCTGTGTATACTATACTATATGTTAACACAGTTTTTAACAGTGTGTGAACTAAAAAAGTACGAAATGTGTTGGGGCTTTGAAAGTTATCCATAAAGACATGTAATAATAAGGGCATTTTAACCCACCACTGAGAGCCTTGGTTTTTTGTATTTTCTTTACTATTCCTTGCCCAAGGAGCACCACTATTTTATCATTTTTGTATTATCCTTTATCCTTTGAAGCATTCCTCTTGTACTTTTTTTTATATAACAGGAATAGTGTCCGCTGTTGGTTTTCCTATCATTTTGAAGCAGAATTCACCAAGCACTGGATCGTTCACCATAGGGAACATGAACTGATGAGCTGGTTAGACCATCGTCAGATAGGTCTTCCATACTGATCTGTTTTCCTCGGTCACTACTGGGTGTCCCTGAAACGTCTGAACTGGAAGCAAACGCAAACCACGTGCACCCCGCTTTGTGCAAAGGCCAACTGCAAAAGTATTTGACAAACTCCATGCTTTGAAGTTATGCTGCACTTCTTTGATGCGCGCAACAAATTCCCCCTTTGTGAGGGAAGCAAGTGCAGAGCAGCCATACATACACTGTAGCTCGTATGTATGACTCGCACACACCCGCAATATGTGGCCTGTTATAGCACCCCACAAATAAGCAGTGGAGCGTACATCACACAGTCGGCGCATGGAGGATGCAAAGTTCAAGGATTCCTACAGCATGTTGGAGGCAGATGTTGAGACGTTCTGTATTCTTACTGATGTTAGGATGTACAACTGATTATTGGCAGCCGCTTATTATAAGAAGCAACAGTGGTTCAACTCAACTGATTTATACAAATTGTCAGACCTGCAATGTATATTTATTGAAAACTGTCATTTACTTTTACTTTTGATTTTACTTTCTTTTTTTTTTTGGCTGAAGATTCTGCAAATAGATCAGAACGGGTTGACTTGAATAGGTTTCTGATCCAGGCCAATCTTCCACATGGCCCTGGGATCGCATTAGGCCCGCCCCATTATGCAGTTGCCATGGAGACCTTGACACCTCCGCTGACAAACAGAGAGGCGCGCTTCACCGGACTGCGCTCCTACATGTGTGTGCGGGCCAGGGTACGCCCAGCCTTTATTACGGGCTGGATAACAGTGTAATTGGTCTGGTCCGTCACGGGTGTTCTCTCGGGTTACATTTGGAAAGCTAATTGCATTGTTTGGGGTAAAGTTGAGAAATTTGAATGACTAACAAGAATCATGCTATTCTAATCACATCAAATTGCAATGGGGTTTCTTTTACAATTTCCTGCAGCAAAAAACAACAACACTGACTTTCTTCAAACTCACAAATGAAAGCTTGAAGCCTCACTGTGTAACATTTCAGGTTTGTATAAGTCACACGAGGGTGTCTGAATAAACAAACCGCTCCAAAGTCAACCTCCTGCTCCTAATGCACTGCTAGATATTGCCAATGCGATTCTTTTGCAGTGGTGTTTTAAAACAAAGCACTTGGAAGAGGACAAAGGCTGTGTCCAAACGTTCACATTATTATAGTTAGTATATAGTGCACTATTAGTGGTCATGCCATTTTGAATGACTGTCTGAATGTCCAGAGAGAAAAGAGTAGTGCACTCAAAATTTCCCACAAAAAAGTACTGAGCAGTGATGAGTGTTAATTACGACTTGTTAAGTGTGTTTATGGCTGTAGGCGGGGCCGGATTTAAGTAAAATGGGCCCCGGGGCTAAAGTTTTTTCAGGGCCCCCATATACTGTATGTCTGTCTGTCGGATTTCTCTCTTGCTCTACAATAACAAGATAAATCAAAGAATTAAAAAAATCTGAACATAGTACTAGTTTAAAAAATGAAAAAATTGTGAAAAAACAGTGGAATATAATGACCCCAATTTCAGCTCCGTGGCCCTCGCGGAAGAACGTTTGATCCTGCCAGACTGGTGGGGGGACATTTTTAAATGGGGGTCTGGGGGTCCTCCCACAAAGATTTTTTTATTTTAATGGTGCAATTTGGTGCATTCTCATGCATTTTAACAGAGCAATAGGTACATATTTTTTCCCAGTGTCAACTCAATGAAAATGGCTCAGACCTTGTTTATTCCTGGTTTAGTTTCAGGTACAAAGTCATCTGATTAAGCCTTACATGTGAGGGAGACGGCTAAGAGAGAGGGAACTCTCTCCTTTTCTCCTTATGCCCATGGGCCCTTCAACCTGCTGGGCCCCTGGGCTTAGCCCATGTAAGCTCCTGCATAAATCCAGCCTTGGCTGTAGGGATTAGATTGTTTTTTAAAACATGCTCTGTTGTATTTGAGTGACCTGTATCTACAACCGGAGGGTAATAGAGTAAAACAGTGGTACAGTGGGTGTCCTGTGTTATACCATGGTCTAGGTGAGTACTCGATTCTGGTTGGCTGGAGGGTGTCCGTTAAGTAAGGGATAATGTACACTTAGTCCGGCAACAGTTAAACAACAGTTAAATCACGTTCTATATCACTCCACTGCAGCTGTTTCCATAGTAACGATAAACACTTGAGCTGGAACTAGCTTCAGGTAAAACAGATTAAAAAGTGAAATAACTCCTGCCCAGGAAAAAAAAAAGCAAACAGGCCCCAATGAACAGTTTCGCGGGACCATGGTATAAGCGGGATAATGCACTCCGAGGTGTCCATTATCACTGCACTCTGCGGAAGCAAGAGTCCAGTTCCTCCGCTTCGCGTTGGACGGTTCACGCCTCCGCGTCGACCAGTTATTTCTGATAATGGACACCTCGTCGTGCATTATCCCTTAGCCTACATATTGCACGTGCAATGCGTGTTATGGCCTTAGTGTTTAACTGTGTGAGGTTGGGAGTGGGTAGACCAATGATTTTAGCTGCTATGGTGATTATTTTGGTGAACATGTTCCGGTTCTTGAGTGTAAGCATAGTCATGAAACAGGGAAAGCAGTACAGTCACACAGGCTGGATGATGCTTTGGTACAACATTAACAGAAGATGTGTTGAGACATAAAGTCCTTTAGGTTTTTGAATTAAAGTCTTTGGCTGCATCTTTTATGAATGTCCAGTGTATGTTTGTATGTGAGAGTGAGTGATTGTTGGTGGTTGAAGGGCCGATGGCGCAGATGACCAGGGCAGCTGTGGCTACAAAGAGCTTACTATCACCAAGTATCAAGTGAATGTAAATTGTCCCATGACCATGTCTGTGAAAGAACATGTGACAACCCAAACGTAATATGCGGCGAGGAGAAACTAGTGATGTGTGTGTCCGAACTATAATAAATAGAAGACTAAACACAAAACGATCAGTCTCGTCCTTGTAGTGAAGCACCTTTAAGCCCTCTCACTTTAAATTGTTTTTGTTTTTTCCCTCCATTTGAATAAGGACACCATTTATCAATCAGACAGTTTCATGCCCACTCTGCAAAACTCTGACAAATTGTTCCATGTGATTTGTGAGGGAGGACACTGAAGCATGAATAGAAAAGGGTCAACATTCTAAAAAACAGTATCACAGGTTTTGGCATCAAAATGAGTGTGGTACTTCAAGTGACCGTATTGTGGCCAAGTGGCTATCACAAGAAGGCGACATTCCTGGACCAGGAGGGCATTGTGTGGAGTTTGACTAGACGGGTTTTTTCCCGGGCACTCTCATAGTCCCAATAGGCAAAATCTTCCAGCCACTGTAGATCATGGCTCAAGATCTTGAAAAGACATTCCCAAGTACTGCAAAGCTCCTCGCAGGTTTAAAATATAATAAGTAGGGCCGGGACTCGATTAAAAAAATTAATTAGAGGCTTTGTAATTAATTAATCGAAATTAATCGTATATAGATATTTGACCTGAGAACAGTGAGAAGTAAGTTTTTTCATAAGGATTTTTTAGTATACCATTGAATAATGACTGAATACATAAGCTTAAGGAACAAAATATTGTTTATTTTTGTTCAACCAAGTCCAACAGACCAGTGCAAAGGAAACTGAAGTGTGGAAAGCAAAGTGTGATTAATTTCGATTAATATTTTTAATCGCACTAAACCTCATGTAATTAATTAATCGCAATTAATCGAAAAAAGTCCCGGCCCTACTAAAAAGCTAAACCTAATTGCAGTAGTTAAAAATACTAGTTGATCTAGAGCGGGGGTTGTCCAAAGTGCGGCCAAATGCGGCCCTCAGACCCATTTTCGGTGGCCCTCTGGCTTCTTGTTGAATTGGCACAAATCATGAGATATGGTATTTGTATGACGAGTTTCATAGTTCTTCACAATTATACCTCTTTTATTGTGGAAAAGAGCTAGTTTTAAGGTTCCAAGCTCATCTGTGGCCCTCCACACCATATACACGTCAATATGGGGCCCTCGATGAAAATAGTTTGGACACCCCTGAAGAAGAAGAAGAAGAAGAAGAAGAAGAAGAAGAAGAAGAAGAAGAAGAAGAAGAAGAAGAAGAAGAAGAAGAAGAAGAAGAAGAAGAAGAAGAAGAAGAAGAAGAAGAAGAAGAAGAAACATGGTGGTAAGCTATGTATGTAATCTAAATCAAATCAAAAGTGTGTAGTCTGATAAACTTTGCAGAATTTGTGGGCCTTATCAGTGATAGAAATTAGTTTTAGATAAATAGTAATACCTTACTTACAGGAATGGTTCCTGGCCTGACATAGAACAAGCTGAAAACTATTTTGCTTTTACGGTATTTTTATCCAGACACATTTTTTCACTCTATTTGTTTCTTTTACTTTCCCCAAGAGACACTTCCCCACCATTTAACCACTTCTAACATCTTCATGCACGCTCACTCCCAGCCCCGTGGATGGATGGTGTCACCGATACGTGCCTGCCTATCTGTTTGCGGCGGAATGCTGTC
This sequence comes from Neogobius melanostomus, assembly GCA_007210695.1. NCBI lineage: Eukaryota > Metazoa > Chordata > Actinopteri > Gobiiformes > Gobiidae > Neogobius > Neogobius melanostomus. The sequence goes on along the minus strand of VHKM01000006.1, from coordinate 859,071 downwards.
ACCTAATGGATGGGCCAGAGAAGGGATGCCACCCACTGCTCCATCTGGCTAATGCCCCGTCCTGTGCTTATGAATTACACCAAATTGTGCCCAAGAGAGAGCAAGCCACATGTTCATTACGAAAGCTGCGGGGGTATTAGCGATCCCCTGAGTCGCACCAAACGAGCTTCATGTCACGGGACGGGCCTGACACACGACATGGTGCTTGCAAAAACAAGGAGGGGTGGAGGAAGACAACGGCTTTCCAGTTTTAATAGGATGCATTCATCAGGCGAACCTTGACGGAGTGGTGACAGCGACGCATTTCTATTGTTTCGGGGGGAGATGATCAAGTGTTCTGTCAGGGCGTGGAGCAGTCATACGTTTCCACCATCGGCAACAAAGCCACGGAGGCCGGCTGACAGGGGGGAAAACAACAGCTGATGTATCCTGCCAACGACGCCAAGTGGCACGCAGAGGCTGTCACAGTGTGGGACGCCGAGAGATGAACGTCCAAAGTGCAGCGTGCCGTGCCGTGGCTGAGCCGGCTGCCACCGCGGACAGTTACAGTAGCGGAGGATGGGGACTTTTGGGAGACTGGGAGGTACAGTAATGAGACTTTACAGAGTGCATATAAGATGGAAGAAAAATGCTTTCAGTGATGTACATTGGAAATCAAAGCCTTCCCAACCATGGGGTCAAGACCTACTGGTTTCAATAGAAAGCGTATTCAGCACAAACCAGTCACTGTGGAAAATGCAACTAAAAGAATATATTTTGCATGTTGACGCCCTTAACCTCTTAACCCCCGCCTTAACCGAGCACATTTTCTACAGTTGGAAATACCCAAATCTAAAAGCTCAAAATGGCAAAAAAAAAGAGATGGAAACGACAATGGAAATGCAGCAAAAAAGCATCAAAATATTGACAAAACCGCAACAAAGCATGGGACAAAAAAGTGATGAAAAAGTGATTAAAAAAAGCAACAATGCAACTAAAAAGGCGACAAAAAAGTGATGAAAACGCAAAAAAACATGACAAACTAACACCAAAAAAACATGGCGACAATGCAAAAAAAAAATCTTAGATCCATTTTGTAGATCTTAGCTTTCAAATGAGGCGTTGCTTTTGCCTACAGGCTGTAAGCTTCCAGTTGAAAAGCTTTTAGATTTGGATGAAGCTGAACTGGAGAAAATGCGCTCGGTTAAAGCAGTACTAAGTAACGTGTTTACCTTAATAAATCCTTTCCGTAGTCCCTGTGGGGGTAATACAAGTGTTAATGGGATGATTGGAGGGTCTTTCATCTCCCCCTGGTGTCTCTGGCCAGAAAGCCATGCTTGCAACTTGACTGCCACCGGGGCGGAGCAAGCAATACACACTAATGGAAACACGGAGAAGAAGCTAACAGGCTAACGGGCACAGCTAACTGCGGGCTAGCGCCACTTTAAACAGTATTTACAGCCAAGTTTGAGTGAAAAAAAATATTCCCATTGTATAACTGGATGTACAACACCCCTCTCTCCCTTCACCTTTTCTGTCAGCGTAGTATTTACTCTCCAAGACATTTAATAAGTTAAAAAATCGTAACTTGCTAAGACACCTGCTGTTGCGCTTATGGCCTCTAGGGGCAAGAGTTACTTAGTACTGCTTTAAGGCGGGGCTTAAAAGGTTAATGGTCATTGTTGATCAAAAATTTTGCCACAGCACAATCTCATGAGATGTTGGAAACTAAGCAATATTGGGCCTTGTTTGTGGCACAATGGGAGGCCGTGTGGGACTATCAGGTGCTGTGGCATAGACTGACAAAGGTCAGCGGTTTGAGTCCAGCTCCAACCAGTTATGTGTCCTTGGGCAAAAAACGTCACCCACTTTGCAGGTATGAATATTATAGGTAGAGGTCACATGGTGTGATGGCGAAGATTAGGAGCCGCTCTTCTGTAAGTTTACCCCTGGGCAGCTGTGGCAACATGGAGTGTGAGTGAATCATTGTCCTTTGTGAAGCACACTATACAAATAAATCCCCCTTCTCCCATTACACTTTTTTTTATATCCAAAAGATATCCTTGATTTCACCTTCAGATCTGTTCATGTGGTATATGCTATTCCCAGCCTCCCGACAGTAAACCCCGAGCAAATAATAAAGCGATGCATCATGGGTAGTGATGTGGACCTCAGGTGAAACACAGTGGCCATTTTGCCTCACAATGCTTACGACAGCAGCCAGCAGTATATTGAAATACCATTAGACGTCTTTATCTGCGTATTGGCCATCATGAGCGGGGGGGGGGGGGCAACACCGGCAGTCGGCGCGGCCCCTCTGGTGCCATCAAACAGCGGGCCCCTCAGTACGGCACCCGGACGCACAGCCCAGTGGGGACCGCAGTAGCGCTGTACAGGGAGACATAAAGGGCTTTTGTCACAGTATGATGGTCTCCTCCACGCACGGCCATGCAGGCGGATGGGGGAGGTGGGAATAAAACATGCATGAGCCGCCTGCAGCCCCGGAAAATAATTACTGTCATTTAGCAGACATGTAGAGGGGAGCGAGGCGGTCCGGCCTGCCCGCAGTAAAGAGCACGCCAGTGGAATACCAACCGACACAATGCATATAAAAGCAATGCTCAGCCAGGGGGAAGGAGGTATGGGTGTTTCTATAGGCATACATATTTAGGTGTTCAGTGTTTCATAATCTCATGTTTTAAGCTCATTTGTTTTGGACACAGTTGCACTAATTCCAAAAGGGGCTGTACCTGTTTGGATATGTTAAACATGTTATTTTGGACTGTTTTAAGGACAAGAGTCTATTAGAAATTATAGAATTTCCGACGAGGTGAAGGGTAAGGAAGAAAGGAGAACAGACCGTCTCTCTCACTCCCGCCGTCTGTCTGCTCTGCTCTTGGAACTGTCCATCTCCCTCTTTTCATCTGTGCTCCTCTTTCTCCTTCAGTCCCACCAGAGATTTATAGGGAGTGAAGGGCTGGCCATGAAGGCAACACCCTCTGTAATTCTTTATGGGGGATTTAATATTTCAGCCTCCAGTATTAAACTATACGATTAGTAGGTTAAGTTTAAAGCAAGCGTTAGAAATTGGAGCTGAGAGAGTTGCTTTTAATGTTTAATGTTTACTTTTTAATCTGAGAATAATACATGTGGTTGGTCATTCTAGAACATTAAGACAATGTAAATGTATCCGAATTATCCAAAAGACTAGCTGTCATTGGTAGTCCCCCTGCCAGATCTCATAAAGCCTCCTAAAAAAAGTTACTCCACCTCTACTTTAAAGCAGTACTAAGCAACTCATGCCCCTAGAGGCCATAAGCGCCACTGCAGGTGTCGTCGCATGTTGCATTTCTTTACTCATGAATTGTCCGTGAGAGTAAATACTACACTGACAGAAAAGACAAAGGGAGAGAGGGATATGGTACATCCAATTACACAATGGAGATCATTTTTTTCGCTCAAACCTGGCTGTAAATACTGTTTAAGTGGGGCTAGCCCGCAGTTAGCTTTGCCCGTTAGCCTGTTAGCTTCTTCTTCGTGATTCTATTAGTGTGTATTGGTGACTCCTATCCGGTGGCAATCAAGTTGCAATTGTGGTTTTCTGGCCAGAGACACCGGGGGAGATGAAAGACCCCCCCAATCATCCCATTAACACTTGTATTACCCCCAGAGGGACTATGAAAATGATTTATTAAGGTAAACAAGTTACACAGGCTACTGCTTTAATAACAAATGCTGAATTATTAAATTATGGATGTACCGGGATGTTTCTACCAAATATACAGACATGGAGAGGAGCAAAGTGGTTCCACAGCCCATAAATATAATAACAGAGAATGCTTACCATTATCCTAAGCAACATTAGCTTCATGCTAAGCTAAAGGCTTTATCTTCGAGTGCCTTCTACTGGATAATCTGCTCTGTAAAATATAAAAAAATAAAAATATGCTTATAGAGCGCCAGACAAGAGTGCACCAATAATGACGTCCAACTGTCTTCCTTCCCCCTCGCTAGGCCAGGCCCACTATGACGTGTTGCCATAAAATTAACAATGCAAACATGAATTTTATTTCCAGAAAGGTTGGTTTGTTTGGATTCCTCTGTATGAAATCAGTACCAAAAACTTGAAAGTGACTGGACAATGCAAAAAGAAAATAAAAGAATTTCTGTTTCTTTGTCTGCAAAACTTTGTTTCCTAATGATGCCATTGGCACGCCGAGCTTTTCTTACCATGCCTCACTTTTCAGTAAGGATTAAAAGGCCAGTGCCATTCTTCTCCATGTATTCTACCCTTTTGAAAAAAACCTTCTACGGAGTCTTTTTATACCTCTCTGTTCTTTATTCCACTATTTCCTTGCACTTCCTCACCATTCTCTGCCTGCCTAGTCCTCTTCTATTCAATCAATACCCCATATACACCCCCACCCCTCCACTGACATTCAGACTGGGAACCTGATAGGATTTCATTAGGACCACTAGATCTTGTTGTATTATTGTTATCCCTCCCTGAAGTAGACAGGGATTAGCTGCAGGGGCTGGAGACAACTTAAAGTAATAAGCCCAGAGCCAATGGTCCACAATTACACATGCGCACACATGGGCAACTATAGAAATCCACAATGGCATGCAGCAAAAGGGGAAGAAAGCACAAGGAAAAGCCAGTAGAAAGTAAGGGGAGTTATGGAATGTAGCACTGGACCCCTTCATTGTTTGACATTTCGTAGCTCAAACTTGTTCCTAATACAATGACATTTTAGTTTTTGAATCAGACAGGAACCAGTTTAACAATTAAACTCTTATTTATTGTCATAATCTGCACAAAATCATCAAGGTGCACCAAAGAAGAAGAGGCAAGTGGCAACGTCCCAGCTAATGCACATTACACATAACGAAGACCATAAACCAAGGATCACGGATGTGGATGGAATTTGATGATCCGGGGCAGAGGCTTCACGCGCCGTCACAAACTGTTGGATGGCACGCATAATCACGCATGGTCACGTATATTGTCCAGCACTGTCCAGGTCTCTGCGGGGCCATAGGGAATTGTCGCGTCCTGTCAGGAATCTGTTAAAGGGGGGGTATTATGCTTTTTTCAATCACATAGAACCAGTCTATAGCATACTACAATGATGACGTAACCTTCTGTTGGTCTGTATATGCAGTAAATTAAAATAACTGCCTTGAATAAAATTGCTCTCTCAAAATGGCTGTACTGAACGTCTTGAAATAGGACTCTGTCTCTTTAAGAAGCTTTCCGACACGCCCCCTTCAGCACACTGCTGTGGCATCTAAACAACACTACTGTGCGGGGAGGGGGCTCTGCTGAGCTGAGGAGCAGTGGTTGGTGGCTTGGCTGGTGACGAAAGGTCCAGAGGCGTCTCCAGGAGGTGGGGGCGTTCCTAGGAGGACTGAGGCATAGCTACACCTAAAATGGCTGCCGTCTAAGTTTTTACTGATTACTCAAAAATATGTGAATGAGCCAAGACAACACTCCAGGCATGTGTTTAATGAGGGAATGACATAATAACATGATATAAAGCTTGAAAAAGTCGATTTTACATAATACCCCCCTTTAAGAATGTCAAGAATCAATTCAATTCAATTCAATTCATCTCTTTTATTTGAGCATCTGAGTTCCACACAGTTCTACATATAAACCGAGTTCAGCACAGTAATCAAAGCCAAAGAGAGATACATGTGCAGGTGAATAAGTAAAAGATTAAATAAATAACGTGGATATGATGCTCAAAAGGAGTAGGCAGAAGCTTAAGCTTGTTAGCACCTACCCCCTTTTGTACTTAAGAGATTGATACATTCATTTACTAAGCATAATCAAGAAGATATGACAGTTAATCGAATGTGTTACTCTCGTTTCTCGTTGGCTCCTCCTCGCAAACTCGCTCTTCCTGGTCCTTAGTGAAGACTGCTTTGTCCTCGAGCTCCAGGTATACCGTATTTTATATCTGATATCAGCTGAATTGGATCAAGTATGCCACACTATCAATGCGTGGGTTTGCTGTACTGACTCCGGCTTTGTTCACCAGACAATCTGTCCGTTTTGTTGCTGATTAATCATTTAGTTGTTTCAGGCTGAGTATTATCAGTGGTCCATGTTCTGAACATATATGGCTAAATTAAACCTGATAATGTGCACAGACATGTGATGTATTAATTAAAGGAATAGGCCACTGTTTTTACATACTGAGATATGTTCTTACCTTAGCTTTGACGAGTTCATTTGTACCTGTCTTGTCTTCACGTGTGCCTTCTGTAACGTAAACAGAGCACAGACGGCGTTAGCATTTAGCCTCTCTCTTCTCCTCTATAGCTCCAAACGAGGTGAAGATAGAAGCTACCTAACTAGGGTGACCAGATGTCCCAGTTTACCCGGGACAGTCCCAGTTTTGAGTCCTTTGTCCCATGTCCCAATAGATTTCTCCAAAAACATTGGTTTGTCCCAGTTTTACTCAGAATCTGTCCCAGTTGTCCCGGTTTTGGCCAGTGTAGTTCCAGAAATAGCATAGCCTACACTTGAAAATGAATGTCTTTGGCCCATGTGATCAATTAGCAAGTGTAAACCAATTAAAAATCTCAATTCAGGATGCGGATCGGTACATGTCATAAGTCGTTGACAGTTTTATCATTGATTGTGGGTAAAGACAGTTTAGATGTGGACCCCCTGCGCCCGATTCACGAATATTGTCCCAGTTTTTAGTTGGAAAATCTGGTCACCCTATAACTAACTCTTCCACGTTTTCCCTATTTAAATATGGTTACGTGAAGTGTTACACCATAAAGTATAATTACACAAAATTAAACAATGTGGATTTTCTAAGTGGATAAAAAGGGGAACTATATTGTAAGGCGTAATAATACCAGGAGTAATTCGGCATCCGCACAGTAAAGTGAAGATATCACTGCGCGGATGCCGAATTACTCCTGGTATTATTACACCTTACAATAGTTCCCCTTTTTATCCGCTTAGAAAATCCACATTGTTTAATTTTGTGTAATTATACTTTATGGTGTAACACTTCACGTAACCATATTTAAATAGGGAAAACGTGGAAGAGTTTGGTAGCTTCTATCTTCACCTCGTTTGGAGCTATAGAGGAGAAGAGAGAGGCTAAATGCTAACGCAGTCTGTGCTCTGTTTACGTTATGGAAGGCACACGTGAAGACAAGACGGGTACAAATGAACTCCTCAAAGCTAAGGTAAGAACATATCTCAGTATGTAAAAACGGTGGCCTATTCCTTTAAAACAAATATACACTTTAATTGGACGGGGATATGAGCTGAAAACGTCTTTTAAAGCAACTATTGGACAAGGACTCATCCACAAAGGTGTGAACAGTGAGAAAGGAGGTGGAATGCAAATACTGTTCTAACCTTATCCAATCAGAATGCTCCGCCTGTGCAGCCTGGTGAGAGGGAGGCTCGTCTGCTTCTTAAGGAGGGAACAGTTTGTTATAGAGGAGATATGGAGCGTAACTCACTGTCACTGCTTGTGCATGTTAAGGCCCGGGACTAGCCCCGAGCTATCTCTGTTTGCAGATGGGGAAGGGAGGAAGGAAGTGGGCAGATTTGCATCCTTTTGACTCTATATCTCTGAGCAGCAGAGGAGGAGACGAGTGAGGAAAAAGGAGGAAATGCAAGCAGAAAAAAAGGGGGGGATATAGAGTTATTTCATTTAAGTTGCTGTTGACAGTCAGTAAAGGCTCATACAGGATGCTGAGTCAAGCTTTACTGTATAGTATTTTTGCCACAGGGCCAAAATAGGATGACTTCAATGTATAAATAAAATGGATTGTCATGCCTGTAGTCCGCTGTGCCATTTTTAGGTACATATGTCCGTTGAAACTTCTGACTCATTTATATGAAGCTCAGCAGTGCCAACCTCATAACCGATTCTGGAAGTATATTTCCATTCATTTCACATGTTTGTATTATCTTTAATGCAACATAAAGCTATCGTTATTAGTTACCATACAGATGATTTGCTTTGAACATGCCTTGACACTCATAATATTACAATTTTCGTGAAAAGTCTGTGGTAAAAATGTATGTGACTTGTACCTCTTCTACTGGCATGGATTTCGAAACGGGCAGGACTGCTGAGGGGAGGTTTTTCCTGGTATTTTTATTTTTTTGTAGCTAATGCTGAAACTATGTTGGTCCAAGTATAACTTATAAGGGTCTTTTAGTCCGACACTGTAATTGGAGATGTTAAATTCTTTACCTCTACATGTTTTCAGCCGCTATCTGCGAGTATCACTGTTCAGTCTTTAGAATCAGAATGGATTTTATTCCCATTGTCAGTGAAGGTACATTTACAAACATAAAATAGCGTTAAATTAAATATACGTTTATAAGGGCATTCCAAAGCGTGGCCAGTCTGATGGTCCATCAGACTGACCACTGGCCCCCTGGTCTCATTGCGACAGGGAGCGTGATCTCTGGAGATGGGTGTCCCAGGTGTGGGACAGGAGAAACGCTTCATGATGGTGTTGGTGCTCTGTTTCCTGATTTTGATGGCTTCTTTGAGCCAGCGGTTGAATTTGTTGGTTCCAGATCTGATGACCCGTGCCTCATCCCAATCCATGATGTGTGTTGTTTTTTTTTGCAGTGATCCGAAATGGCTAATTTTAGATTTTCCTGTTCTGCCTTTTCTTTTTTGTTCTTCTGTGCCTTCCTGCTGTTCCTCCAGATAGCGGCTGAAACATGTAAGGGTAAAAATTTAACATGACTAATCGTAGTATCTGACTAAAAGAACCTAGTAGTAAGTGCACATAATGAACATTACCAGCTGATGTCGCTGATGGTGTAGTGTACTCCTATGTCTCTGCCCGCTTTTCACACATGTTCAGGCTGCTCTAATAATAAAACCTATGGGCAAATCAATATGTTTTTAAGAAGACGCAAGAAAATGATTCCCTCATGTGAATAAATATGTACATAATCTGCTTTGTTGCATATCGGACTGCACGTTTGTTTGCTCTACACATATTACCATGATGTTAACTGCATAATGTGTCCAGCTATACACATAATAGTGCAGTCAAGTATCATCACTTTGCAAGATGACAATATAAATGATCCGAAATGTTGTCCTGTATATTTGACGCATCCCTCAGTACCACTTTAGAACAGGCATCACACGTTTTGGTCCTGTCTTTAAACTTGAAATCGTCCTGTCTTGAGGCCAGCTTGCCAACCACTGTGCCACCAGGCCTTATAAGATAAAGCGGAGCATTACCCATGTTTCCTGCGGGCGCCTAATTTCGCCAAATGAAATAGTTGACGGGTAAGGAGCGAGCGAGTTTTTTCCAATCTGATTTACATACTGTATTCACACTTGACATAAAGCGCTAATATGAGCCCAAGACAACGAGAAAGAGAGGGGGAGAAAGAGACGCGGTTCACAGACGTATGCACACGCTCCGAGATTGGCCATTACGTTGACTTGAATAGATTGCCTGTGAGCATGAATAGCCCGGCCTCGAGAAAAGCAGGCTCCGTTTCCCCTCTATGGGTTCATATTGATATTCATGGTAGCTCTCCACACCCAGAGCACAAATGTCACTGCAAACGGGCTTGATATATGCGCCCATTCTCTCCTCTTCCTGTCGCTCCCTCCTCTCTTTCGCGGTCCCTCTCTCAATCCCCGTCTTTGTTCTCAGTGCTCAGCCGGACGCAGGCGGCCGATGGCTGATGGAGAAGGAAATTTGAAATAAAAGAAACGTAAAGGGACATTATTTTTTTTAATATGACTTCATTGAAGATTCCGAAATATAGAATACAATGAATGAACAGACCTTCAATTTAAAGCTTCTTGATGCAGTTAATATCTCAGTGACAAGTGACGTGTAGTCAGGGAAGGCCGGTGAGCTCTGCCTCAAAGTCATAAGGAAAATAAATCCCAATGTTAATACAAACTAAATTCATCCTATATACTCTATATATATATAACATTTTCCCAATGATTATAGTGATTTCCTATGATTTTTGTCAGTTTTGTAGTTAAAAACACCCAAATGTTTTATCTGTTGTGTAAACTAAAGAAGGAGGAGCTGAGGCGAGCATCTGCTGACACCGCTGTCCCAAAGGGGTCAGCCCTATGTTCCCCCGGTACCTATGTTCCCCATCTATAGAAGTAGGGGAACATAGATATATTAAGATTAGGCACCAGCCCACTGTCCTTAAGGTTAGTGGCTAGGGCAGGGGCAGGGTCAGGGTTAAACTGATATATGTACGACGTTTCACTCTCATGACTTGATGAGTGATTTTAACTAATGTACCTACATTAAAAAAAGGGAACATAGGTACGCACCCGTCCCAAAAAACTTAAATACATTTGAAATGTATTTTCTTTGTTTTTATAATATGGCTACACAACACGACAAATTTGACTAAACCACGTTTTGAAAATCCCGAGCGGAGGCCAGCATAATGGCCGCTGGTTGCACTGCTTTATGAGCGCGACGCTAGGGGCCGACATTGTCAGCCATTGCTGCAGTACCTCCATATGTGGGCGGCAAAACAAGCTAGTTTTCCATTAGTTAGCATTGCACTTTCCACACGCAACTGTAAAGCCTGGTTTCTATTTTTTTTTTTTTTTTTTTAACTTTCTACAGCTGGATATTGCTCCTGTTATAACACTGGGTTAGTCACAATTAAAGAAACCTGGCTGGTTTTTGTAAGAACATTTTTAGAAATCTCGTATACTAACGGGTCGTTAGCATTAGAGCTAATGGCGCGGGCGTAGCTACGACCAGTGATGCCAGTAACTAATTACTTAGTAACGGATTACTGTAATCGGATTACTTTTTTCCGTAACTAGTAATTTAACACGTTACTATTTCCAAACAAGTGATCAGATTTAAGTTACTTTTGCAAATCACTGTGAGTTACTATTTTGTCATTTTCCTTTGGAAAAAAATACATTTATTTTTGCATCTCGACGAGTGACGTTACATAATCACGTTTTCAGCATAAAAACACTAACACTGGTCGGGGAGAGAGATGGAAATACGTCACTTTTCTGAGTCTGCGTCAGCTTTGTTGATGTTACTGTTAAAATGCACTTCCAATAAACTGAGCGCTGGTAAAAGGGTTTGTTATTAGTGTGTTGTGACGGTGGAGATGTTGTCGGCAGCATCTGAATGTAACTAATAAAGTAACTAGTAATGTAACTTAGTTACTTTTCAGTAAGGAGTAATCAGTAATATATTACTTTTTCAAGTAATCTGTGGCAACACTGGCTACGACCAAACTACACGCCCCGTGAGGGCCGAGTCTACAGTGAAGATCCCGCCCTTATTTCCTTTTTAGGAACATGCTCCGTCACAGAAGGGTAGGAGGAGTCTGTAAATCCGTCATTATTCCCCCCTCGAACGTAGTTATTATGGCAAACGGGGAGGAGAGAGGAGACGGAGTCTATTATTATTATGTCTATGGGCCAGCCTCACCCACTGCACCCGACGATGCTGTCTGTGTGGTGCATCAGACTTGTCAACAACTTGTTAGGCAGGCGGGCGGGGTTTCTGCCCCATGTTGTCTTTTGCGATATCATGAGAACACATTTGAAGTTGAAATTGAGCTTTTTATTGGAAAATTATAAAGTTATTGCAGTAATTATTATGATTATTATTATGTTATTATTGCTGTTATTTCAATGTAAGAGACATTTACACAGCTACCAGAGACTGCAATGTTGCATCGTGCTGCATTTTTGTTGACTTTATATTGGAGTCTGTACAACATGAGCCTCACCAGCTCCAAACATCACCGTGTCCCTGCTACAAACACTTGCCTGAAGGATGGAGGGTGTTTTCCCTTCGCTTGTAGTTATATGGCATAGTTATATACTTTAATTTGATAGAATAATCTATATTCAATAATAGTTTTGCAGTAAAGTTTATGAAGAAAAGTCATAGAAAAGAGGTAAGAGCATTTATTATTATTTTTATTTATGTGTTGGGACAAAGCATGTTGATGAAACTCATGCATGTAAACACGGTGCCATGCCAGATATTCTTCCTTGGTCCAGCAGTTGCACACACACACACACACACACACACACACACACACACACACACACACACACACACACACACACACACACGCTCTCTCATTCATCCTGGCCCATTGTGCATGTTTTTAGAGATAGGGGATAGTAGAGGAAACCTGCGCAGGCACGTGGAGAACATAAACTCCGCACAAACGTTTCATTACCTTGATTAAACCATTACTGTGGCTTTGAATTCCATCAAATATAATTCGAAGAGCAGCGCTTTTGTTCTCTGTATGTGACCAACCCGTTTTATGTTTTGCCCGTGCGCTTGGAGCGTAAAACGCATTGACAGGTGAGCAGAGCCCGTTGCCATGGCGCCGGAGCAGCACCTGTCAGCAGTTATTAGGCGGCAGGTGAGCGTTTGGGTCTGTGAAGCTGACACGGAGGTAGCAAGCCATAGAGATGTAAGTGGACTTGACAAGAGTCGCATTGTAGCGGCCGGACAACTGGGTATGTCCAAAATCAATGTTGCGTGATGGTCGATAAGACACAGCGTGTGATATAAAAGTGAAATAGCCCAAACTTAGCACCGGTTCGATTCCCAGACTATGAGGGGTTTGCACGTTCTCCTCGTGTCAAGTGGTGAAGAAACAAAATGGAAATGGATTGATGGTCGGTAAAAGGCGCCACTGGGAACCCTTCTCCAGATTTTCAGCAATCATCCAGCATAGAAATGAGAATTCTACTCCCCAGAAACAACACGTGGGTTTATGTTATCAAGCTACCTTTACATTAGCGTCTACATTGCAGTCCCCAGTTGTCTGAGCCATTAAATGTCGCATTAGCTGCAATCCGATGCCTTCTTTGCCCCTGAGGACTAAAAGCCAGCAAAAATGTTGAAGAAGCTGGCAACGAATGTCACATTGCACCTCCTCATCTGTAACCTATACGGCATGTCACGTTTAAATGGTGCACATACAGCTTGGGTGTTTTGACATGGGTGAAACAAATTGGGCAGAAAAAAGTGAAGTCAAGTGGAGTATTCCGCCATTTCCTCCCATTGAATGTGACTTTATAAACACCAGTAGACAGATTTAGAGCTTTACTTGCACAGGTTTCCGGCAGAGTACTGGCACCGACATGAAGAGAAAGCATTTTTGGGTGAAAGCGCAGACGTCACAGTTGTGAAAAGATGAGTTCCTTTCTGTTCTTCGTTTAAAGAAGATCAAATGGAAAATGGAATTAACCGTCTTTACTCTGGGTTCAAAAAATACAAATTTATCACTGTTGGCTCATGCGAAGAGTTTACAGTTTTGTTTCTGGAAATTCTCAATACTTCCAATAATCTACCCATTTGGCCGAGCAATGTTATGTGCCAAAGTGACAAAAGCCAGGGTGATATCAACAACTGCTACATATCAGTCCTCTCTCCTAAAAACAGTCCGTCTGAGATCGGTTGTGGAAGCGGCGTATGATCGGGTCCTTCTTTGTTTGACATTACGAGTCGACAGCATGGGGCTACCTTCGATTTGTGGAGTTAGTGACGTTTGGTCTCTTGTCTGGATATCTAGTTAGTCACTTCCACCTCGCTCCCTGATTTGCTGGTACTTTGGCTGACATTTGCCTGACTTGTTATACATGGTTCAATATCCTGCAATAGCTTATAAAGATTAGCAATATTGGAACTAATAAAACATTAGTGAGGCAGAAATCGTGAAAGAATAAAATGAAATGATGTGTGTGAGTTTGTGCTAAAGCTTTATGTCCCTCCGAGGCTCGTTGTACTGTGGCTGAAAACAGTGGGAATGTCAGAGGAAATAAAAAAGATGGCACCGCAGTGTGTGCTCAGGGTGTAAGTTATGACCATAACTTTCTCACTCTGTCAGGCGCTTTAACCGTCTGTCCTGGAGGACACATTAACTTGGTATCCTTAAATAAAGTCCTTTAAATAAAGCTTCGGGAGTTAAATAATGAGAAAGCTGCTCCCACTGTCCTTTCTGCTTTTAAATGAACCTCTGCCTTTCTTATTAATGTCCCCTTATCGCTCATCACGGCCACTGACCCGCTGCCTAACCCTTCCACTCAGCCACAGGAGCAGCTCCAGCAAGTGGTCGCCACTGAAGTAATTGAGGGCAATTTTCAAATTAAAATTTAAAGCGCTCGTCCATCTTGGCGCGGTGGGAGGAGGCGAGGACAGGGCTTTGGGGGCTGATGACTTGATCAGGTTTTGCGGGCCGGGCAGGTACTCCGGCTGGGCGAGCTGGGATGATGAACGAGGGGCATTAATCTCTGTGACAGAGGGAGAAGAGTTAGCAGCGGTGATAGCAGCGCTAACGGCTTTAATTAGCATTTAATCAGACGCCTCGGGGCCGACGGAGGGGGAGAGGGGAGATCAAACTCTAGCGGCCTTCAGCGAGGAGACAAGGAAAGGAAGCCAGTCCCTGTGGTAGTGGTGGCGCTGCTGCAGGCTGCGGAGGAGAAGGCATGCCTATGATCCTATTTTTGTACTGCTGTAATGATAATGCTCCACGCTCCACAAAGGCCCAGCCGTTCACTCAATGAGCTGAACAGACTGTGGAACTGCTGAGGCGGGCGCTTTTCCTCGATAGTCCAACCCAACAAAAAGATTATTACAACGATTATTTGAGACGAGTAAGATGGAAGAGGTGGTAACAAAATGTTTAAGAGTTTCTCGCTGCGGCTATCATTCTTTGCCAGTGTAATTATTTGAGGCGTGGAAGCAGATTTAATGTTTAGAACACACATAGCTCTGTATGCTAACATAACCTTTGTACCTAGGCCATCCACAGTAAGACAATAACACTTGAAGGAATAGGCCACCGTTTTTACATACTGAGATATGTTCTTACCTGAGCTTAGACGAGTTCATTTGTACCTGTCTGGTCTCCACGTGTGCCTTCCGTAACGTAAACACAGCACAGACGGCGTTAGCATTTAGCCTCTCTCTTCTCCTCTATAGCTAAGATAGAAGCTACCAAACTCTTCCACGTTTTCCCTATTTAAATATGGTTACGTGAAGTGTTACACCATAATGTATAATTACACAAAATTAAACAATGTGGATTTTCTAAGCGGATAAAAAGGGGAACTATATTGTAAGGCGTAATAATCCCAGGAATACTTCGGCATCCGCACAGTAAAGTGAAGATATCACTGTGCGGATGCCGAATTACTCCTGGTATTATTACGCCTTACAATATAGTGTAGTTCCCCTTTTCATCCGCTTAGAAAATCCACATTGTTTAATTTTGTGTAATTATACTTTATGGTTTAACACTTCATGTGACCATATTTAAATAGGGAAAACGTGGAAGAGTTTGGTAGCTTCTATCTTAGCTATAGAGGAGAAGAGAGAGGCTAAATGCTAACGCCGTCTGTGCTGTGTTTACGTTACAGAAGGCACACGTGGAGACCTGACAGGTACAAATGAACTTGTCTAAGCTAAGGTAAGAACATATCTCAGTATGTAAAAACGGTGGCCTATTCCTTTAAACAACATATCAAACACCCCAGACATGTTCTGCAGATTTTGCAGACATTTCTTGATAGGTTTTACTTTGCTTTGGGACATGACATTTCTAGCAACAAATTCCGTCGACCGTATCTCGCTTCCATTGTAAGATGAAATGTGAGATACACATTTTTCTTCCTCTGTTTTCACCTGCCACTTTCATCTTCGTCTCAGCGCAGCACTTTCGCCCACAGAAAACGCTGCGCTTTTTGTTTTGACTTTTTTAATACGCTTTCCTATAGACGTTGTGGATGTATCGTACAGTTGCTCGGCGCGGGAGGAAATGTCAAGCCGTGATGTGCTGTGAAGTCCCGGCAACGGGCGTGTGAAAGCAGAGTTAACGCGGCGAGACTCACAGTTGTGATGGCAGTGGCGGTTGAGGAAGAGGGCTCTTGGCATGAAAGAGGCTACAGTGTGATCATGATGTCATTAGGACTATACCGGGAGACAGACTGCGAGAGAATGCAGCACCGCTCGGGCACCCAAGGGACGTCATTACCGGGCTGGCAAGCGAGCAGGGACCAGGTCAGACGCACGCGGAAGGAAGTGGTCTTTGCACGCACACACATCTTTCCAAAGCCCTCCATCACGACTCAAATGGACAGGCTTGTCTTACTTCTCTTGACAGGCGATGGACACTTTTGTTTGCCGAAAAGCCAAAAAGATCTACCAAAATTTAAGTGCACACTGGCGCATCTTTTTTGAAAAAAGAACATGCTGGTTCAGATTGAGTGGTTTATATCATGCTTGCATTGGCCTTCGGCAAATATCTACCGAGAAATGGAGTACAAATTAACAGTTTTCAGTGGCTGTGTTCGTATTTCCACCCTAGCCCCGAACCCTTCATTCACTATATAGTAGGGGTACGAAATGTCAGGCCCAAGTGCCAGATACGGCTCTGCAGAACAAAATCTTTGGCCTCTAGGATGACTTTGAGACATATTCTGAGGTCAAACACCTTTAAGTACTCTAAAAAAGACTAGATCTGTATAGTCAGCCTTTAAAGTTCCCCACTGAAGTCCATTGTTAGAATACATACAAAGGACAACGTGCATTTGTTTACTTTCGGTCACAATTGCCATTTGACAAGGAAGAAAATCAGCCATAAAGTAAAGTTGCACGCTCCTACTATAGAGTATAGTGTTGACTACGTAGTGCACTCATTCTGTTGCCGTTTTGGACAGGCAGCTCTCACATGTCTCTAGTGCTTGGGTTAAAACAAAGTTATGGATAGATATTTGTCAAATATGGATTATATGTTAATAAAGAAAATGTCCTGGATTGTTTCAACTCTTTGCCTGAGAGGGAAGGAGGGATTTAACAGATCTAGGTAAAGGCAAGTAGCAACTTTTCACCATAACGGCTTGAGTGGTTTATTCACAATCAAAACAGACAATTAAAGTCGTTTTTCTGTATTGTGTCCAGCAGAGACACGTCTCTATCGGCTGTTCTTCTCTGACTCTTGCAGAGCATTATTGTGTATCTTGATTTATTGTGACCATCAAAGCTCAGTACATTTCAACATAAGTATTGTGAAAATTCCTTGATAATCCCAGTGTCCCATAATCAGCCATTTTGATGACACAATCTTAAACTCCATATCCTATTCTATATGCCATCTTTAATACTAAGTTTTTTGCTTGTAATTAAGTCCAATTAGTACATAACTATACTGTATAGCTGGAACTACACATTGGCTACCAATATAAAAATGGAAAAACAAAAGTTCAGATTTTTCGAAACAAAGCTCTCAAATCCAGTCATGTTATTGCATATCATTTAAACTCCTTTCCTTTGTAAACAACATTCAATTAGTGTTCATGTTAATCTTCTTTTTAAATCTGATAATGATAATTCCAAGGAGGGTCCCTGTACCCCGGTGTGGAAACACTGAACTAAAGGACTAGGGAGCTCACACTGTAAGTTGCAAAATAGAAAGTCTAGCTGCCAGCAGTGCCGTTTTCATTACTGTTCGCTCACAGACAGTAGCTGTGTTTTTGTGTCAATGTTTAATGAGGGCTCCGAGTCGGGGGACCTTCCTTGCTGTCAGGAGCGTCCCGTAAGTCTGGCACTACCACCTGTTCTTGCACCTTCCCTAAAGGCCACACGCGCGGTAAGAACGCAAACATCCAGCACATGTCTAACGCAAACACAGAACCCATACCTGACAAAGTACACAGCCCTCCGCGATTTAGCCGTCGCGCTGCTAGCGTCGCTACGACTGTCGAATAAACAGGTTATAGTGGCTGGCTAGGGCCTGACTGTCTGACAGTAGCAACAAAGGCCAGGGGAATATCAATTGAAACGTTACATATTCTTGCCCGGGACCGCCGAGACGACAGCGCGGAAAGCTAGCTGCCAGAAAGAGTGATCCCTCGCCGGCTTTCTTCTGACATGCAGCCGTTTGATGCGGATCTGAAGCGTCCTGAATGATGGGCGCTATGCAGACCAACGCACACTTCGCAACTTATTATGGTCCTTGACAGGCTTTCTGAGACGTGGCCTATACTCGGAGAATGACGATGTCAGGGTATAGAGGCCTGGTTACTTCTCTGCAGATGTTTTTTGCAACCTAAGGTAAGGCTACAGAGAAGACTTTACTGTCTTATGAACGCAGTTTTGTCCAGTGTGTGACCCCGATTAAATCTGGCCGGAATACTTGGCGACCCCATATTAAAGGTAATCAGGTTCATCATATCTAAGTCTTGAGCCAAGATCTATTGGGTTGATAGAACAAATATCCGCAGGCACAGAAGACGATATGGTTTCGGCTAGGGCTGAACGATATGGACAAAATGTTATATCTCGATATTCATGCCAAATATCTCGATATCGATACGATACAACTAGGGGTTCGGTGAAAACAGTAGCCTATTTTTCAGTAAAATAAAAACATCACAATACAAAAGAGTGCAGTTTTATTGATGAGAATCTATATTGTTTATATCTTGTTTTCTGATTTTAATATCTTGAAAGTTCATATCTCGATATCGATACAATGACGATATATCTTTCAGCCCTAGTTTTGGCACGATACATAGGAGCCGATGTGTAATTCGTAATGCGATACAGTAGCAATCAATAAGCAACAGCTGTACTTTTTTACTCTCAAAGTTAATCGAAAAAGACAGCACACATTTAATTTCTAAGTTATCAAATGTTAATCAGTCTGACATTGAGTGAAAAGTCGTTTTTGTTCAGAGTCAGACCAATTAGGACCAACGCTGGAATTTCTTGCACAAATCACAGAATAGACTTTTATTATAAATTATATTAGATGTATTTTAATGGTTTGATTGTGTTTGGCAGCTCAAGTGCATAAATGTACAGTACTGCTATCCCCTGCCAGAATTCTTATCCACTATTGACTGTAAAAGCAGTGCCAAAGAGCAGTATCAACAAACAAAAGCATTAAAAATGAACTATGTACTGTATACTTTTGGTGTCCATGTGTAAGAAACTCACATTGCCAATTCCAGTCAAAAAATGAGGCTGATTGCTTTAAATTCTGCCAAATAATTACGTGACTAGTTCACTTTCGTGACTCTGAGCATATACAGTAAAATGTAGGAAGCCTTTCTCTACAGTAATAAAGTGCAGTGTTACCAACTTTTGACCAAAGCTTGGAGTGAGATCAAATCTATAATTGAATATGATAGATTCTATTTCCTATATTCTGTTAAAACGTGATTAAAGTTATGCCATTAATAGTTGTTAAACACAAAACAGAAAGAAAGGCTTACTAAAAATATATAGCTGTATGGAGAGAGGGAACTATTTGCAACAGGAGCTGTGATCAGATACATTTTTTAAGGATGTAAAAAATCGCATATATGTTTTATATTGTGAGATTATCATTATTGTGAGCCATGTATCGTGTATCATTTGATCATTATGTCACTGAACACACCATTTTTTATCAATATAACACTGAACACACCATTTTTTATCAATATAACACTGAACACACCAGCTTTGATCAATATGACACTGACTGACCACACTTGCTTTGATCATTATGACCCTGAACACACCGGCTTTGATCAATATTACACTGAACACACCAGATTGGATCAATATAACATTGAACACACCAGCTTTGATCAATATAACACTGACTGAACACACTTGCTTTGATCATTATGACCCTGAACACACCAGTTTTGATCAATAAAAAACTGACTGAACACACTTGCTTTGATCATTATAACCCTGAACACACTTGCTTTGATCATTATGACCCTGAACACACCAGTTTTGATCAATAAAAAACTGACTGAACACACTTGCTTTGATCAATATAACACTGAACACATCAGATATTATAATTATTATAATGCTTAAAATTCAGAGGTGGGCACTGCTCAGTTAAAAAACTAAAACTAAAACTAAAATAAATAAATAAAAGAATACACTGAAATATAATATGCACATAAGCATTCACACCTTTTGCTATGACAGTCAAAACTGAGCTCAGACGCATCCTTGAGTACAACTGGACTGAAATCCACATGTGGTAAATTCAATTGATTTGACTTGGGGCAGAGGGGACACTGTCGGGCACAGAAACATGTAAACAAATGATTGTGTGCGTATTTATGTTGCATTTATTTATTTATTTTTCATTTGGAGCACAAGGCGCATATTCACCTCATTCTGCTAGTTTGCGTGGCGCCGCCATGAATTGAGTGCCTGCCCCTTCATAGTTTACATAGGACTGCAGACGTCAAGAGAAAATCAGTTATGACACGGACACAAAGCCGTTTTCAGACCGCCCACAGAAACAGTGCAGTGTTGAATTGTTGGTGCAAATGAACATCAGATATTTTACACAAATCAATCTACTGAGCATCACATATTTTAGCAGCAAACATTTCCCCCTCATTCTCCACTTAGTGAACAGACTTTGGGATCTAGAGGAAATGTCATGACAACGGAAGTGCCGATCCATGGCAAAACGAGGCAAAAGTGGGCGAGGTGGAATAAGGTGAATAAAAACGAAAAATATCGTGTCCTGCGATGCAATGTTATAATGTGAAGTGGGAATTGTGAAAATGTTATTGACAAAATAAAGTATTCTGAAATGCTGGTGCCATGATTGTCCATGATTGATAAAGTGTGAGATAAGAGGAGGCACTCAAATACACGTCTCTCACATTGAAAGCGGGATCATTGGCAGCAGCCCTGAAAGTGTACTGCATATTAACTTCCCCTTAGGTTTCCCATTCTACGCTCACGGGGCCACACACAGGGACAGGAGCTTGTACTTTATCAATTTGTTACTATTTTAAAGGAATAGGCCACCGTTTTTTATACTGAGATATGTTCTTACCTTAGCTTAGACGAGTTCATTTGTACCTGTCTTATCTTCACATGTGCCTTCCATAACGTAAACACAGCACAGACGGCGTTAGCATTTAGCCTCTCTCTTCTCCTCTATAGCTCCAAATGAGGTGAAGATAGAAGCTACCAAACTCTTCCACGTTTTCCCTATTTAAATATGGTTACGTGAAGTGTTACACTACACAAAGTATAATTACACAAAATTAAACAATGTGGATTTTCTAAGCGGATAAAAGGGGAACTATATTGTAAGGCGTAATAATACCAGGAGTAATTCGGCATCCGCGCAGTGATATCTTCACTTTACTGTGCGGATGCCGAATTACGCCTTACAATATAGTTCCCCTTTTTATCCGCTTAGAAAATCCACATTGTTTAATATTGTGTAATTATACTTTGTAGTGTAACACTTCACGTAACCATATTTAAATGGGGAAAACGTGGAAGAGCTTCTATCTTCACCTCGTTTGGAGCTATAGAGGAGAAGAGAGAGGCTAAATGCTAACGCCGTCTGTGCTGTGTTTACTTTACGGAAGGCACACGTGGAGACCAGACAGGTACAAATGAACTCCTCAAAGCTAAGGTAAGAACATATCTCAGTATGTAAAAACGGTGGCCTATTCCTTTAATAAGTAATGTCCTAAATCCACAAATGTTAATGATTATTTATAGCGACACAAGGTTAGTCATCCCACCACATGCTCCACACAGTGAAACCCTACAGGCCCCTAAATGTTTTGATGTGATGTAAAACAGTGGTTCTAACTGCAGTTGCTTCAGGACCCAACTTCAGTACACAAAAGTACCAACACTAAAGGCCCTGTACAATTTTACTACTGGTAAAAAAAAATTTTTCTTCTTTTTTTTAAGTCAATTGCGAACTAGCATTAGTTGCATGTGAGATTAAAGCTTCACTTTGTTTCCAAAAGTTGTGAAACATGATTAGAAACTCATACCTGGGAAGAATTGTGATGTTGGAAATGTATGAGTTTGGACCAGTGTAAACTCAATTATCATTTGTAAAAAAAACAAAAAGCAAACAACAACAAAAAAACAGTGTACAGGGCCCAATATCTCAAGTTATAATACAAACAACCAAATATTTGTATATTAGAATAGAGGCCTGTAATTGTATCTAAAATCAAAGTGAAGTATTGATTCCCTGTGTTCTGTTGATTCATGCACCGAAGGCACATAAGGCTGATAAAACAATTTGTATCTACTTATTTCAAGCAAATTAATCACTTTTGGGCCTGACACACCAGTTGAGAACCATTGATCTAAATACCTCCCAACATTCCCACCCACAACGCAAGAGAACACAGCTCTGGCACAGTTACAGTTCAAAAAAACTAAGTTTTATTTAAACAAAACAAAATAAACAACCAAAAAATCAATTATCGACTCATTAACAAGATTATAAAACAGTGATTTAGTTACATAAATAAACTGATATCGGTGTATCAAATCTTAATTTCATAAGCATGTATACATGGGTCGTTGTAATAAATAAAACGGTAAGAGCAGAAGATTCCTACACAACGGAAAAAAAAAAGAACAGCTAGAAAGAGGAAATCTGAGGAGAACGAGAAGAGACACTGGACGTTTCACCAAACACACGTGAGGGATTGCTTCGTTAAAGACACAGCCATTAACTTTACTAATTAAGGACACTAAAGCTGGGACCAACGTGGGTCGTCTCTCACCTCTTTCAGACGCGTTTGGTTGTTAGATAGATCTCCTGTTTGGTTACGTTAAAGCGTTAAGACAAGGCAAGAGAAAAGGCTGCTTTCATCTCCAGAAAACAAAACAGACAAAAAATATGCACAGAAATCATTAGCGGATCAAACGGCACGGACAGCTGAAGAGACACTGGACAAGTTCAATGGTATTAATGCTAAGCTGACAAATTGCTTTACTACTTTAAGACGTGACGGAAGTGCCTTTCGATGCTTGTGAGGCTGGACATACATTCATAATATCTTAGCAGATCAACTCCGAATTTGTCCGAAATGATATTGTATCCCATTTTCATAATTAGACATAGGCATGCATAATTAAATCGCCATAAACACTGTGCATTTGCCCACATTCTATACAGTAGTAATGTATTTATATATAATTTTGACATGTCTATATCACCCAATCCAGTATCTCTCGAATTAAGTAGAGGCTTTGGGTGAGCTATCAACTTGTCCTTCTGATATGTTGTTTGAAATGAAAGAAATAAAAAGTCGACATAACTAGAACGAAAATGAGAGCGCGAGAGACCAAACTACAGCGGCTTCAAGTATTTCACATTACATAGAATACTCTGTATAAATTAGTTAACATATAGTTTCAGATCCTCCATAATGAGACATATACTATGGCATATATACAGAGTACAATAAATGCTCGCTCATGTTGTGTCCTGTTTTTGTCTTTTTCTCCTTGTTTGTTTTTCATTTGTTCCGCCATTTTTCTTTAATTCCTGTGTAGAGAAATCCCTGAGAACATTCTGGTTGACAATTACTGAAGTTTCCACACAATGAACTATAACAGTAGAAAGCCTAATTTCTAACAATTCACATGCAAAGAGGGAATCGACACTGGCCATTTTGGAGGAAGAAAGCAGGAAAGAGTTGCTATTTGATAAAAGTACCGTTACACTGGAGCAGGGGCAGTGACTACAGACATTTGAAGTGCTGGGGTAAAAAAACATAACCCAAAACATTGAGGTTGAGTTTGTAAAGCTTGGAAGTGCACAGATTGACCAAAGTTAGCCAAATTCATGCATAATGAGTGATGAATTGTTGCACAAAAAAATGTAGAGGAACGTCTAAACACAAGTGCTGCAAAACCTTCAGAGGTAGCAGCGTTAGCAAGCCTTGTTCGTAGTGACAGTAGGAATTGGCCAGTTTCATTGTTTCAAATCTAAATGGAATGACAGTAGCAAATGTATATTTCCAGATAATACTGAATTATTCAGTATAGTCATGTATTAAATGCATTTTTGAACAGTTTTGTATCAGTTAGCTAGCTAATCGGTCAGTCCTCTTGGTCGGATGCTAATGGCAGTGAAGTACACCAAACCGTAATCTCACAAGTGAATGTTATTTAACACTGTAAGCCTAAATATGATGATAAAAAGTGGGAGTATTCAATACCATATTATGAGGTAGACTTTTGTCCTCTGTTTAAGATGAATCACATGTAATATGTGGTCTAATTTGGCCATAGTTTTACTGCATGACGTGAGTATAATACTGTTGTTATTCCTATATGGTGCAGCCGCTGTAGAGCTGCATAGGCTACTGTCTGAAATCGAAGTGGGTACAATTCCAACAACAACATGAGTTAGCTAAGAGCATTGTCATGTAATGAAGCTAATGTCAGGGACCAGAGAAAACAAATGGCTGTCAAGTGCTTCTGATGCTACTGCGGAGTCTGGACAAATGCGGATGCTTTCTGTCAGTGCTAACCCGCACTGGGCCGGGCCGTGCCAGAGGGAGGTGCTCTGTGTAGTTTAAAGCCTTAGTTTCTCTTTGAGGATGCCGAGACAAGTTTTTGTAATATTTTTTCCTATTTTTCTTTACATGAGCGCTTTTGTAGAGGGGCTACAGCCACTTGACAACAAATAACTCAATATACATTGAAAAGGGGAAATGATGTTTTAAATCATAAAAAGAAACCAAATGTTTAAAAAAAGCCATTTGACTTTTCATTTTCCTCTCACACACATGTAGAGAAATACACACAACATTCACAACGTGACAAATTTCCTCTCTTCTGAAAAATAAAACACTTCTGTACACATAGTAGTAATAATATTATTATTAATAATAATAATAGTAATAATGTTTATAACAATAACAACAGCAAGAACAATAATACCGCAGGTGGCTCTGTGGGTTTTTTTTCTCATGTTTTCTTTTCTTTTTGCTTCATTCTAC
Organism: Neogobius melanostomus; assembly: GCA_007210695.1. Lineage (NCBI taxonomy): Eukaryota > Metazoa > Chordata > Actinopteri > Gobiiformes > Gobiidae > Neogobius > Neogobius melanostomus. Next base: position 834,265 of record VHKM01000006.1, on the reverse strand, counting down.
AAGTCACATCCCTCTTTTCACTGGTCAGTTTTAAGTTCAAAAGAAGTTCAAAAGGCAAGTTAATAGAAAAGTCCTAGAATGGGCTCGCCTCAGCCAAACCTCTCCCTCACCAGCATCATGAGTTTCTTTTTGCCCTTGTAGATCTGTTTCAGGTTGTCTATGAACTGTGTGAACTGAATGTGTCCGTCGTGAGCCATCATGAATGTCTCCCGGGCCTTGCCGAGGAACTCGATGAACTCGCTGTAGTGGCGTGGACTGATGTGTGTGAGCCGCGAGTGTGTGGTGTTAATGTAGGCCCCGATGGTTGCGTCCAGCAGTTGCCTTAGCGGCGCCTTGTCCAGGGACATGAGCTTCCCAGAGTTCCTGCGACTGTGCAGCGCTGAGACCATACCCGGCGTGGTCAGCGTGCACCTCCGCAAAATGTCCGACAGCACAGTGGCGCACTTCACACTCTTGACCACCAGGGGGATAACGGCAGCTAACTCATTTTTCCCCAGCGAGTGGCTAAGTGCACAGGCCCACAACACGTCATTGATGGCAGGGTGGGTGTCCTGGTTGTAACTGAGGTTGAGGTGGGCCATTGCTAACGTGGCCAGCTTGTATGCTCTCATGGGGTAACCGCGGTGCTCCATGTAGCGGGCGATGGTGAACAGTTGTGTGTAGCTCATTCCAGTCGCTGCTGCGTCAAGTACAATCTGGTAGGCTGTCTCGAAGGCAATGTGGTCCTTTTCACAGAGTGTCAGGGCGGAGAGGGCGCAGTTCTGGGGATCCTTCATGGCACACTGCAGGGCCAGGGTCCGGGCGGAGGAGGCCAGGTTCTCCTGCTGATGGCAGTCCAGGTGCAGGCGGACGATGGTGCTGTTGGACATGACGGTCGTAGCCACTATACTGGTGGCCTCGGTCGGAGTGAAGAGGGTGAACCAGCTCTGCATGATGCTGTCCAGCGCATACACACCTGCGGGCACATGGGGAGCACAAAGGAAGCTTTTAACTCGGAGATAGGTTAACAGGAAATCAAAGGAATTTACAGACACTTACCGACTTCAGTGGCACATGTGACTAACCAGCGGACCATCTCTCTTCTTCTCCAGTTTAACGTGGACAGAGTTATTCTCATCACCTGTGAAAGGAGAGGACGATATTGTGCGTGTTGAGACAAACATGTAGCGATAAGAATGACAAGTCTGTGCTTAATAATGACTTAAAGAGGCCCAAAACATTTACAATGGAAAGTCCATTACAGCAAGGAACTTTCCTATTAGGCTTCAGCTGCTAATAGCGATGCTACATCCATGTTTTCCACAGTCTATGCTCCTGAGTCACACGGCACATTATTCTCTTTATGACCTGATTCACAAAGCACAGCTAGTGTATATATCAAAAGCTCAATTTGTAAAAACGTGGACTTTGTTCTGCACACACAGAACAGATACAACTCTCTGCACTAGGAAACACTTAACAGTGCTCACTGCCCACTCCATGTGACCTTCATCACATTCTACGATCTGAAAACATTATAAACCAGAAATATTTGACCACAAATCTGTTGAACGTATATATAATTGCTCATACCTGCAGCCCAAGCTCCAGAGACACTTTGAGCAGAGTGATGTCGGGCAGGCTGTCCATCAAAGTGGCGATCTTGAAGGCGTCTTGTGCGAGTTTAAAGATGTGAGACGACGAGTGGATGTTCTTCTGGATGGACTCCAGGACCGTCTCCAGCCGACGACTGTCACCTGAGGGGGGCAGCGCACAGAGCCGTCAGAACAAGCTGCAGAGGATTCCTACGCCAGTGCACACTAGCGTACAGCATGTAGGCAGGCGGACCATCTGGCGGTGCGTACTTGTCCTCAAATCACATTTGTTTATGTACATTCAGGGCTTGACATGAACGCTAGCCAACAGGCCAAATACTGGGAGATTTCCATTTTGGCTTGTGACACATTACTCTCACTGGACTTTTTGGCCTGGAGGATTTTATTTATTGAGAATTTTCGAAATGTAAAAAATGTGGTTGTTTCTGTCACAGAAGACGTCTCCATCTTCTCCATCTGACTATATCATATAATCTTATACTCATTTAAACAAACTAACCTACGGTCTTCTGATTCTGCATCCATAGATCTCCTCTTAAGTCTATCCTCCTGTTTCCACTGTACCCACTCCTCTGTCTCTGCACAACATGTCCAAACTACAGCACCTCCGTCTGGCCTCCCCAACTTTTGTTTGGAAAGAATACTAAAACCAAAACCATTTTCAGCGTGGCTATGTAAGCATTGACTATTCTATTTGCTCTGTTTATTTGAGCGCTTCGTATGAAAAAGGGGAGGGGAATAAGCGTTACTACAAATATACACAAAGGAGTGAGCTAAGTATAATACTTGTAATGCTTACTCCATTTGATGACCAGTAGCATTTGAAAGACGAGTGATTTAAGACTTATTTTCACCAAAACTTGCTTTTTTAATTTATTGTTTTATTTTGTAGGGACAGTGCATGTTAATGAACAAGCCACACCGGCTCGTAGCCTTGAGCGAATTTCCATCATCATCATTGTGACCTCGTTTTTTTTTTTAATGTTCAGCCCTTTTTCACAAGCGCCAACTGTGCTTGCAGATAGATAGTGTTTTTCCATACAAACAAATTGTTCTTAGTATATACAACAGGAAACTGGGGCTAAGGTGTAATGTGGGATGATACAGGATCTTGCATATCAAACTCAATGCACATGACAAATTTGAACCTAGATACCTTTGGCTGCGGTGAGCATGGTGGAGGCCAGCTCACACTGCTGGGACTCGATGTGGCTGAGGGTGAACCAGCGCGGGTAGCGGTTGGGCACCACGGATACTATGTGGTGAGGTCGGGACAGGTCACTGGACGAGGCTGTAGATTCCAGTACCGGCAACCTGCAAAAAAGAGAGACAGCTCGGTTAGGGACGCAAGCAATGTACAGATTATGTATAGGAGGCCCAGGAACAACAAGTGTCCAATTTAACAGAATATTATTTCTAGAAACATACATTTTATGGTGATGTATGGTCAATGGTCAACAGAGGTAACAAATAGTTTGATTTCCCCATGAGGAAATGTGTCCTGTCTCCAGATCTTGAGCAAAATTTGGTCATCACTGCCAACAACTGGAGCCTATTGTACACATTTTAGATTGATGGGGAAAACAACAGAGGGCAATGTTGTCTTCCCTGCAACACAGCACAATATAAATGAATATATTCCACAACAACACAGAAAATATATTAGTTTAAGGGAACTTTTGGTAATAACTTTAACCTAATCTATTACATAAGAAGAAGCTAATGAGACAATAGTGAACAAATGCCCCAACATAAAAGTAAAAGTTAACTATAAACTCTCTTGTGATGCATTGGAAAGAGATCAATGAAACCAGTCCTCCTCACAACTCCTACTTTAGCATGAACCTTTCATCTGGAGCCACACCTGATATGGAATAGAGCAGCCTATTATGCTCCCGCTAATGCCGCATGTGATCAAATATTTAACAAAACCGGAATAATTCTCAAAAAGCAAAGGCGGCCGAGATGTTGGAGAGGTTCGAAAACCGGCGCACTTAAAACACTACTTTGTTCTGACAGGCCGACCCGCCGACAGACGCGAGGAGCCTTCATTATGAGCGGTTTTTTGAAAGTGACTTCAGAATGGGGAGATGGCTTTGGCGATCACAGGGGGATTAAAGTTAGCCTATCCCTGCAATTTACCTCCAACCCGCCACTTAATCACCTAGAAACCGGAGTATAATTAGTATTTTCTTCACTCTAATTGGTCGTAATGAAGTCCGAAGTGAGCAACACCTGCTAGTGGATAAAGAAGTTCTCCCGTCTCATTATTTTCAACTTGACAGAGGTAGCACTAGCAGCAACGTGGCCGGCTAATCTTCTATTCCTCTTCGCTCCTCTCTCTCTCGCTCTCTCTCTCTACACCTCGCTTTGAAAGGTCTCCTCTCGCTTCAGAAGGCGGCACACAACCTGGCCTTCCCTCAGCCAATCACAAAGCTAATTGAGTCCACGGGGAAATTAAGGGATTCACCTTCCAGCCCCCGTAAGGCTGGACACACTTCAAACAAATACCGGCGCATGAATGAGAAGAGTCACATAGCACACACACACACACACACACACACACACACACACACACACACACACACACACACACCACACACACACACACACACACACACACACACACACACACACACACACACACACACACACACACACACACATAGACGCGCTGTACACACTGGGTAAAACGCATGCACCTGCCCTTTGGAGGAGACATCAAAGCGGAGCGGTAAAGGCAACGTGATGCTAAATGCCAGTTTCAATTTCAGAGCATGGACGGGTTTGATAGTGTTGCCACCTGTGTGACAGCATGCATGTGCCTATATATGAAAGTAATAACATGGAGGGTGAGAAGATTTCAGCAGGGAGCGAGCGTTGGTGTGAAGTCGCTGAAGCTTAGGTCAGACTGTTCTTATATCTCATACATCGTACTATGTAGTGTCAATAATGTCTACCCAGACTTTCGAGTTTGCAATACGGGAAATGTAACGCAAACACATTTTTATTTCTTTTTGGAAAACCTGGAAACATAATCTCTCTTTTTCCAGTAGTTATGCAATGTCTGACCACACAAGTAAGGCATGGTTTGCAAGTTTAAACTAGCCCAAGGCTTTAATCTGCCATGTTGATATTGATTTTATATGTACTATACTGCCATTGTGTTCTTTGGCAAGACACTTCACCTACTTCTGTTTGTCTCTTGTACACCGAATCCTCAGCTTTAGTTTAGCCTTTTCAACAGACTGTCAAACGGTAGATACTGTGTATCAAAGAGAATAAGACAAAACACAATTAGTCAATTTCAACGGCCCAGATAGAAAAGCTGAGCACGATAAAACAAGTTAAGTCAGAAACAGAGGTGATGCGTATAAGTATAGTTTTTGCGAATCTGTGCTTTACTTAAATTGTATTTCTGTTTAGAACGTATTACTTTTATGCCACAACATTTGAAAGATAAATCTAATACTTTTTACTTTACTACATTTCTATAAAAGCTCCAAAGTAAAAAGTAGAAGTTGACATTTAAAAGCCTTATGATGCACACTCCAGAACAGTAGGTGGCGCTGTGCAGATGTCAATGCCAGTGACTTACAACAAGGAAGAAGTTTGTCCCTGTCGAGTTGCCGTACAGGTGCTGAATTTGCGTGTGATTTCTATGTTTATGTTTATGTCTAAGTTATTATTGACACCACTTTCTAAAAATCATTCATTTCATCTTAGAACACTTAAAGCAGTACTAAGTAACTTGTTTACCTTAATAAATCCTTTCCGTAGTCCCTCTGGGGGTAATACAAGTGTTAATGGGATGATCGGGGGTCTTTTATCTCCCCCTGGTGTCTCTGGCCAGAAAACCACAATTGAAACTTGCCTTGCCACCGGGTAGGTGTCACCAACAAACACTAATGGAATCACGAAGAAGCTAACAGGCTAACGGGCAAAGCTAACTGCGGGCTAGACCCACTTTAACAGTATTTACAGCCAAGTTTGAGTGAAAGAAATGATCTCCATTGTGTAATTGGATGTACAATATCCCTCTCTCCCTTTGTCTTTTCTGTCAGTGTAGTATTTACTCTCACGGACATTTAATGAGAAAAAAAACGCAAAATGCTACGACACCGGCAGTGGCGCTTATGGCCTCTAGAGGCACGAGTTACTTAGTACTGCTTTAAGTAATTTTCACATCAAATACTTCAGTACTTGAATTGGGTAATATTTGACTAGTACTTTAACTCAAGTGATGAAATGAAATACTTTCACCAACACTGTTCAGAAACAACGAGGCAAAAACAAACAAGTTCTCTGCTGACATTCACAGCTTTTGCTATTCACCTATTGATTAAAATACAGATAATAGATTTGATCACGGTTTGAAAGATATCTGATTAACGGCGCAGTCCTCTTTCATGCTGCCACAGTGGCTTACACTTGGACAAAAATGGAGATGTTTGGAAGCCCTGGCAACACACACACCCACACACACACACGCACACACACATCTGAGAGCCTCTAAAAAGCTCCCACCACAGCGGGACCTTCGAGAGAGATTCCTGGGGTGTAGCAAAGCAAAAAAAGAAGAAAAAAAAAAGGCCCAGGGTAAAGATGGAGCCCTCATCAACATTCTTGTCTTTGTTTGGCTTTCACCAGAGAGCCGGAGAGCCTCCATTGGACGGCTCGGCCTGAAAAATAACCTTCTCCAAATGTTGGGAGGAAAATCCATACTGGGCCATTGTTCCTACAGAGACAAAGATGGGAGAAGAAGAAGAAAGCCCTCATGGATCGCACTCAATCCAAACACAAGTGCGGTGCATGGAGCATCTTACCGCTGAACGCGGGGTTATCAACACAATCATTTTCTCCAATGGCACTACAGATACGCTCCACTCAGTGACAAGTGCGCTTAAAATGGCGGAGTAGAATCATATTACTTTGAAACACACAGCTTGGTCGGGCCACCATTAGTTTGGTATAGAGTAGACATAGGTTGCATTCTACAATTTGATTAAGCTATCAGAGACATGAGGCAGCAATTCCAAGTCTCCAAGTGGAGTAGTGAGATAAGATGTGCACTCTCTGATAAGGTTCTTAGTTCAAATCCCGGGATGGAGGAAGGGGGCAGCTCAGCAGTGGTGTGAAACGGGTGCAGTGGCTCTGTAGCACCCTGTCACTTCTCTTAGACCGACACACCATTGTGAAATATTCAAGGACACCCGAGCAAAGAGAGAGAGAGAGAGAGAGACAGAAAGCGATGACAGTAGAGAGCAGTGGACAGTGCACGACAACAAATCATCACTGCCATAATGCCTTGTGAATGCCCGATCCAGTCAGATCTATGAAGCTTAGCAGGGCCAGGCCCAGTCAGTGCCTGGACGGGAGACTGTGAGGGAATATCAGGTAGCTTAAGGTGAATGGCGTGTTGGTTGGTGATGGTGAGAAGGGCAGATGGCGCAGATTGGAAACATGTCAAAACGTGATATAAGTCTACAATGTTATACAATGTTATTATTATTATTAAAGGGGGGTATTATGTAAAATCGACTTTTTCAAGCTTTATATCATGTTATTATGTCATTCCCTCATTAAACACATGCCTGGAGTGTTGCCTTGGCTCATTCACATATTTTTGAGTAATCAGTAAGAACTTAGACGGCAGCCATTTTAGGTGTAGCTATGCCTCAGTCCTCCTAGGAACGCCCCCACCTCCTGGAGACACCTCTAGACCTTTTGTCACCAGCCAAGCCACCAACCACTGCTCCTCAGCTCAGCAGAGCCCCTCCCCGCACAGTAGTGTTGTTTAGATGCCACAGCAGTGTGCTGAAGGGGGCGTGTCGGAAAGCTTCTTAAAGAGACAGAGGCCTATTTCAAGACGTTCAGTACAGCCATTTTGAGAGAGCAATTTTATTCAAGGCAGTTATTTTAATTTACTGCATATACAGACCAACAGAAGGTTACGTCATCATTATAGTATGCTATAGACTGGTGCTATGTGATTGAAAAAAGCATAATACCCCCTCTTTAAGAAAGAAGTTCATGTTGCTTCCACTTATATTGTCATAGAAAAGCACATTGTCAATGTCACCTTTATTTGGAAAGCTCCAAAACATAAAGATCATTTTGCATGGGGTGGATCAAAGTATTGCCACCATATAAACTGCTAAGCCAACCCTCTGCCTAATCATTATGTTTCTAAATCAGAAAGAGATTCAAACAAACACAAACCCCAAGACTTTCACATACAATAACGGAAACTATGCATATTCCAATTACCTTGACCTGTTTGACAATAAAACTGGTACACCTAAGTATCAATGGTAACATCCCTACTAACCATCCCTGTCCCACTGTCTGTTAAACATTAGTATTTTCTTTGTAAACAGCTGCAAAACGCACAATCCCTAGCATGCTATTTCCGTCCTTTTGCCACGTTCATTTTATGACTTTAAGTCCTTACACATTACATAACCTACAGAAATACAGATACATTCGTAATTTTGAGATCATTGTTTTTCCAACCTACAGTACATCATAATAAATTGATGCAGGCCCTGTTTTCAGTCTTGGTAAATTTCCAGCACACAGACAGGCTTGATGATGATAGAAGCCAGTGTTATTTGGGGTTTTGAAGCTACAAATCCTAGGGCTGCGCTGGCGTCTGCTCATCGTCAGCCTGACTACTGACCCGCTCTACCTCATGGTGCTTCCCCTGACTCTAAACACCCCGCACTTGTATAATTTATCACACATCCGCTGTAGGCTCCCCCCTCTAATAGACAAAGTAGAATTTTTCAGTGTGGCTGCACTCGACATGAAAGCACAAAACCCCGGTGCAAGTTCACAACCCCATATAAACCCCAGATGATAGAATAATAAATGTGTTCTTTGTAGAGGTTTTCGGGTTTGGGGGTTAGAAGCTGGAATTGATTAAACGTACAGTGACGTAAAAGTATTGCAATAGTGTGACATTGTAATAACAACAGAGGGGTTTTACAATAACATATGATACACTTCTGAGGCTAATCTGTGCTAATCTGTGCTGTTAAACGCATTGGAACTACATAGACCACAATCCTTTGCTTCAATTCCAGTCAGCCATCATTAAAGGGACCCTACTCAATTTATTTGCTGTTGTAGTGTTGTAGTAGTAGAGTGAAATCACGTTGTCCCGTTGCAGTATGTCGTGTTAGCATTAGCAAGATAGTTAGCAGGCTAGCCTTTGTTAGCAACGCATGTGTGCTTATAAATTCATTCCCCGTGAAAAATGTAAGTTTGGGCCATAATTTACTTAACATCTTAACCTGAACAGAGCACATTTCCTTCAGTTCAGCATTACCCAAATCTAAATACTAAAAAAAGTTCAAAAGAAAAAAAAGTTCAAAAAAACGCTTCAACAAAGTGACAAAATGTGACAACAAGGCTGCAACGACACAAGCAAAAATCTTAGCTTTCAAGTGCGGCGTTACATACTGTAAGCCTATATAAGCTCTACAGGTGAGAAGGTTTTAGGTTCGGGTAAAGCCAAACTGGAGAAAATGTGCTCGGTTCATATGGGGGTTAAGAGGTTAAACTGGTCACTCAAACAGATGTGGACCTTTCGGTAATTAATACTTTTTTATTATTTTTTTACAATAATATTTTCTTTGTGCTTTTTTTGAGATTTTTTTTTTACAATGTCATGAAGGATATAATATTTAGAGATTTTGGATAGATCCAAAGCATTTCATATAGCATTTGAATGGTTGACATTGGGGTGCCGGCGGCTCGGGTGGTAGAGATGTTTTAACTGGACGGTTGCCGGTGTGATCCCAGTCAAACTGGGTGGCACAGATTGGCAGCTATGTTACTGCAAGCCAGCTCCAAGGCAGCTGCAGCAATCGGAGTGTCGTGGGAATGAATAACACGCTTTATGTAAGGCATTATGATATCATCTGCCAACAAGTTATCCGATATTTATTCTGCTTGTAAATATGTCACACAAACATCCATTATATGGCTACATTTACTTAATAGAATAAGTGAACTACAGCTCTACATATAGTTTACAAGAATTCTACAACACAGCACAAATGCAACTTCAGTGTGGTTTAGTTCTTCTCATCAGCCCTGTTAAATTGTCCATATGTAATATAGTAGTAGCATGGGCTGGTCGGACGGCTCGGACGGCTGCCCCACGACCCAGCAACGGACAAGTGGAAGAAGATGGATGGATGGGTTTGTTCACATGTGATCATTTTAAATGGTTAATTAAAAGCTAATGTTAATAATGTACATATATGTACATTATGACCTATTTGAAATGCCCCTCGGGGAGAAATAAAGTCTTCTGAATCTGAATCTGTGTGTTTTAATGTTGTGTTCCTGCAGGTGGAAAAATAAGGCTGTCAAATAAACGAAAAAACAAAACAACAACAACCCAACAACGGATAAACTGAACTAAACTCTCAAATGTGAATGTTCCCACAGCAACCATAACTGTAAATCTAATCTTATCTGCAATACTTGTCATCTTTCCATAACGGTTCCTTCCATATTCCAAAGTCAGTTTAGCATAAAACAGGCTCTCTGTGCCTTTACTTTACTTTGAAACCATTTTGAAGCATCTTCTGGCAAAGGTTAAACACTTTAAAAGTAGGTGTCAGCGATATGCGCGTGTCATTGATCTATTGTCTCCGTTTATGCTAACTTTGCATATTGTGTACTCAGCGCCGTATATTTAAAGATTATAGATTCGGCTGTGCATCAAAGGTTGCAGATTACCCCGTCGCCTCTACATTCATTAACATTGGAAGCCCGCTATAGCATATGGAAATCTCATATGATAACGGCCGCACGGGATTTCAGCACTTGCGCAGAGTTGAGCTAAGGACAACTAAGCATCTTTCCCTTTTTTAAAACCATGCCTCTGCGGACAGATAGTGGCGACTATAGTCCAAGAATGTTTTTTTATTTGGCCGCTTACACCAAGTCATGTCCCTGCATATTGCGCGCTGGCTCTCTTTAAGACATGCTCCAATTAGCAACGGCTATGGCACATAAATATACAAACACTTAAAGTCACTAGAAATATGCCTTTGCGAGGCCACGAGAGAGAGGAGAAGTGGAAAGAAAAAAAGCATGGGAATGGGAGAGCTATACATCTCCTCTCCCCTTGTATCAATGATAGTGTTATAATAGGCCCATTAGAATAGGCCTGCTTCTTTATACTTCCTCCTCTATATTTAACAGTCCGTTGTCCCACGGGAGCCAGGAGGTATACGCTATCATATTACTCTACGCTACATTACACACATTCATTACGTGCTGAGTAGACACCTAGAGTTCCCAGGAGCACCCGTAAGTGGCCATATTATTCTAAATCGCCGGTTTCACACCCCAGGAGCCAGGGCGGAGGTGGGAGAGAGGGAGGGGGCGGGTAGATAGGGGAGAGGCTGACTCAGGGAAAATGGCACGGGGAGTCAGGGAGGTGGGTTGGTGGCGCGGGACATGCGTGTAACCTTGAAGCTCCACAGCCACTCCCTGGAGAGACGCTAAGAGGAAAACGGAGGAAGGCAATATTTTTTTTATTAGTTGTTTTTGTGTTTACACTTTTGTATATTGCGCATTAGGGGGAATAAACCAGATAGACCCGAAAGAGCTAAGTGGGACACCAACCTACGCTTTACATGTATCATGTCAACTACTGGGTTAAAAAAAAGTCACTAATCACTACTTAACCTTTACTGCCATATTGGGGACACTACAGCAGGTTTTACATTCTTTACCTCACTATCTAAAGGCACTTGGACTTAAGTGGAGGCAGGAGCTTGGGTTTCGACAGTATGACGATTAGAGAGACCCTGAGTTCTGACTGCATAATCCACAAAAACTCTAAACATGATCAACACTACAATTGCTAACAGTAGAATCAATGTTTGTTTGTTTGTTTGTATACTTTATTGTCCCCGTAGCGAAATTTGTCCTCTGCATTTGACCCATCCTTCAATGCCACTGGGACAACCCATAAGGAGCAGTGGTCTACGGCAGTGCCGCGCTCGGGGACCCATCTCCTAGCCCGATAAACCACACCCACTTCTTTTCTGTGCGAAAGAAGGTGGGTCTGGACACACACGGTAAACAAGTTGCTGATTGGCGGCTAAGGCCGAACCAATCACGACCGTCACAGAGAATTGACAAGGTTACGTCACTCGCTGCGCTGCTATGTTGTTAGTTCAATTAACAACATTAACATTAGCCAAAACTAATCATGGATGAAGTAGTCGAGGATTTTGCCTCCGCGTGCTCGTGAGTTTATATTCAGTTCATATTTTGTGAGTTGGACAACAGCTGCAGTCACGTCCGCTAATTGGTTTATTTCACTGACAATCTGTGCACGTTAGGCCCGCCCGTTCAAATTGCTCCAATTGCTCCGTTACCAGACTAACTTCCCTGCGTGGAATGGACAGGGAAATAGTATGGCAGAGCCAGGCAACCCATCTCCATGATGTGGAGCCAGGCTGATGGTCAGAATCACTTGGCTGGAGGATTCACCCATTATACATGTTTTTAGTGGTAGGGGAAACTAGGGGTGTGAACGGTTACAAAAAATGGTAACTGGTTAACCGAAAAAATTGTAACCGGTTAACCGTTTGTTTAAGAAGCCTTGAAGTTTTGTGGCGACTGCGCATGCGCGGAACCTTCTTCGGCTCGTCCGTCCCAGGCGTCTCCCAGAAGGAAATATACCATATTTGGGCGTGATAGCGTCATCACGGAACCCTTTGCAGCACACGTGGATGTAAAAGCTGTCAATATTTGTGAATGAAATACCCGCTGCAGAGCGGTCTTTCGACGCCGGTTTTCTTACTTCCGGGTTCCGTCTGGCTCGCAAGTGGACAAATCATCATAAAATAAGCATCATGCGGGGTGAGTTTTGTTATTTTTATACTCTGACATGAAAACTAAGATGTAAAGGGAGGAAAATAGATACAAATCTCCACTTCAACCACTGCGTGAAAAATCAATATTTTCACCTGCCGTGTCTCGCCTTAATTTCTAAATAAATAATACGTGTTCATTTTGACTTTTTTTCCGGTTATCGGTTACTGATTTCTCCTAACCGGTTATGATTTACTAACCGGTTAACCGGTTACTTGGTCACACCCCTAGGGGAAACCTACACAGACACGGGGAGAACATGCAAACTCCACACAGAAAGGCCCCGTCCCTGGTGAGAATCGAACCCGGGACCTTCTAGCTGTGAAGCGGCAGCGCTAACCGCTAACTGCCCATGTTAAACCTCTTAACCCCGCCAGAACCGAGCGCATTTTCTCCACTTGGGCTTTACCCAAATGTAAAATCTTCTCGACAGTGTTACGCCTCATTTGAAAGCGAAGACCTACAAAAGTGAAGTCACGTTGTCGCCGCGTTTTTGTCACATTTTTGAAGCGTTTTTGTCGTGATTTCGTCTCTTTATTTCCTCACGTTTTGTTGTTTTTGTTGTAACATTTTTTAGGCTTTTTTGTTGTTTTTTTGTCTCTTTTTTGCCGTGTTTTCATCACGTTTTTGTTGCGTTTTTCTTTTAACATTTTAGATTTGGGTGAAGCCAAACTGGAGAAAATGTGCTCGGTTCAGGTGGGGGTTAAGAGGTTAATTTAAAAGTCCTATACCAGATTTTTTGGGGGTTACAAACAATGAGAGTGGGAGTGTGTACATTTTAAATTGTTAGTTGTGGTTCAAACTCATTGTAACATTCTGCAGCATTTCTAACGTTGGACACAGGGATGACTTTAAAAGCATGTTTTACCATTTTCAGGGAGATACACACGGCACTGTAAATATCAACAACAACTGCCCTGCTAGCGGAGATTGGATTTCTTGACTACAAGAAAGAGCCTTCGACAACCAGCCTGCCAGTTCATGATCTTTATGCTTTATACTTGGATGCACTGCTCATGAAAGTCTTACTTTGAAAATGTCTGTTTTTACAATATACTGAAGGACAGAAGTGCTTGTATTCCACTACTACAGTACACTACTAAAAAATAGGTATAGTGACTTTAAAGGGAGGGTATTATGTAAAATCGACTTTTTCAAGCTTTATATCATGTTATTATGTCATTCCCTCATTAAACACATGCCTGGAGTGTTGGCTTGGCTCATTCACATATTTTTGAGTAATCAGTAAAAACCTAGACGGCAGCCATTTTAGGTGTAGCTATGCCTCAGTCCTCCTAGGAACGCCCCCACCTCCTGGAGACGCCTCTGGACCTTTTGTCACCAGCCAAGCCACCAACCACTGCTCCTCAGCTCAGCAGAGCCCCCTCCCCTCACAGTGTTGTTGTTTAGATGCCACAGCAGTGTGCTGAAGGGGGCGTGTCGGAAAGCTTCTTAAAGAGACAGAGGCCTATTTCAAGACGTTCAGTACAGCCATTTTGAGAGAGCAATTTTATTCAAGGCAGTTATTTTAATTTACTGCATATACAGACCAACAGAAGGTTACGTCATCATTGTAGTATGCTATAGACTGGTGCTATGTGATTGAAAAAAGCATAATACCCCCTCTTTAAATTATCTTACGTAAATAAATAAGCACAGTGAAGTAAAAAGAAAGAAAAATCGGGTGTAAAATCCCTACTTAACCTTTCATACACTTTCAAAAAAGCATAGCTATAGATCGCAGCTCTGCAAAGCCATTTCACTCACTCACCACTCTCCTCCAAACAAGGTAAATGTGCAATATCATAGACACTCCAGTTCTTATCCTTCACCCATTCGCCGCCCATTTGCGCCATCATCATCATCACGCCGCACACTTTAAACTCATCACTCGTAGTTCATTTACCCATCTACCTCTTCAATCCGGACTGCGAGAGGCCAAGCTTTGTAGCGCACCACAAACGCTCTGTCCCAGTCGCCCCTCGTATGTGCGTGTGTGTGTGTGTGTGTGTGTGTGTGTGTGTGTGTGTGTGCGCTTCCTCCTTATTACAGAAGCGCTAATTACAGGCTCATTAGTGTAATTAATATTCACTGATCCAGCTCCCAGCAGTCACAACATCAAAACACACACAGGAAACTGACGCACACATGAGCTGCATCAACAAGTGAAGCAACAGGAAAGTAAAAAAAAAAAAATCAAATCAAAATTGCAGTTGGTCGCAATTATTTTGGTTAAATCATGTCCTGTGGCACTAAGGGATATGAAAAAAAAAAAACGTACTAGCCCTGTAGGTTAGACCTCTTTCCCCCTTCAAAACTTGTCAGACCACATAAGCAATGAAAGATTGTATTTACCACCTTGCACCTTATAATAAAAAAGGTGAATACTGTATGTGTGTTTAATATTCATACAGAGCCATATACTGTATATAAAACCACTACTATAGAAAGTAGTACTGACCTCTTCAAAGTATGCAGCAAAGAATGTCAAGAACTTCAACGATTGGATAATGGGTTTTGTCAAATAAGCAAGGTCTTTCTACAGTCCGTACAAAATATGAGCTGAAACTTGGGATGTTGCGCATTATTCCGCTCTTGTGAAAATCAATTTTCCTCCAATCCAGCCAAGATGAATCAAAAATAATTAGCGCAGGTATTAATTTATGAGAAGATAAAACTAATTAATCACTCTCAGCTTTCTGGTGTGGCGCGAACCTAATGGGAACTTCGCCGGTTACGCATTGTGTGCACCGTGAAAATGTGCTCCACAAAACTCAACGGGAAAGTCGTCTATTGTGCACTTACACGAGACAGTCCAGATCAATTCAAACTCATCATTATCTTTGTTAATGGGGACATATCATAAAAATGGTGTGTTGTACATTCACATAAAGTAGAGGTTCACGAATATTCATATACAGTAGATCTATTAGATGTATACAGTTGCCCTGTAAGGGGTTCATTATCTAAACGGGATGTGAAAAAATAACAATTTAAATGAGGCTTAAAAACAAGGTCTTGGTTTGTTTTAATTTTAATGGAAAGCTGGTTTTAGCCATATTCACGCAAAAAGCTCTGTGGGCATTTTGATTGGACAATTAGCAGAAGGTGGGCTTTAGAACCAAGAATAAACAAACAAAAGCTAAAGCTAAAAACAGCTACAGTTGTGCTCAAACGTTTACTTACCCTGGCAGAATTTTAGATTTTTTTTACTCATACATCTTTCACAGTAGATATGGTGCACTTGTTTATCATAGGCCATCATAGGCCTTGTTGACAACAAAAAAGTGCCCCATACCTACTGTGAAATATGGAGGTGTTTCGCTGATGCCACTGGCCCAGCAGAATAAAGAGAAAGACCCGTTAGTGGCCATCTCAGTCTCCTGACCTCAATATCATTGAACCACTGTGGGGAGAGCTCAAACGTGTAGTTCATGCAAAACAGCCCAGGAATTTACAGGAACTGGAGGCATTGGAAGAAAAATGAGCCGCTTTACCATCAGAAAAAATAAAAAACCTCATCCACAATTACCACAAAAGACTCCAAGCTGGTATTGATGTTAAAGGGGGCAATACACAGTATTTAAAACTGGCTCATTTTGGTACTTTCATTTTTCATTATGATTTAAAAAGAGCGAACTCAGTTGTTTCACCATAAATGGCTTCACACATCCACTAACTATGAGTGAAAAAAACCTTTGGCAGTGTATGTAAACTTTTGAGCACAACTGTTGTATGTATAATTCCTATTCCTCTGCTGTCTTTGAAGGGTGCATCCAAAAGGCTTACAGTCATCTTTACCCTCGGACCTGGCCCGTGGTTGTAAAAATAAAAAAAAGAAGCTGCCCATGAGTGGAACC
Source organism: Neogobius melanostomus (assembly GCA_007210695.1). Lineage (NCBI taxonomy): Eukaryota > Metazoa > Chordata > Actinopteri > Gobiiformes > Gobiidae > Neogobius > Neogobius melanostomus. The sequence goes on along the minus strand of VHKM01000006.1, from coordinate 817,899 downwards.
CTTTTAAACAGCCCATAATGGCGGCGTGGTCGTAATCCAAAGATAAGCAGAGTTTGTGTTTTTTTTAATTATTTTTTTTTTATGAAAGCCAATAAAAGGTTTTAGGTGACAGGAAGCCACAAGCCCACACAGCGCAGCAGACCTACCGCATGGCTCTCAGTGCAAGTTTGTACGCCAGCTCAGCGTCGTGAGGTAGGAGCGAGGTGAACAGGTAGCGGGCGAAGGTGTGCATGGGGACGCTCTCTCTGTGGACGATCTCCCCCAGGCCGGAGTACGGACCCGCTGTACACAAACACACACAAATGTTTGAGAGGTATTGTCATCGAACTCAAGTAAGACGATGGGAGAATGTGCTTTAGGGAACCTTTTTTTTTTTTATGTGGAAAGGAGAATAAAAAAAGGTGCTGGTCCCTGTTATAGTAAAATATATAATGTAAATGAAGTCTCACATGAAATCCTTGGTGTGAATTGTTCAAACTTGAAACTTAGAGTTGTGTTGCTTTCAAACTATATATAATAAGTCCGTATTGACTTGGATTGCGTGATTTGGGAAAAATGACGTTTTGAAATATTGAAATAGGTTGCGTTCACATGACATCGGCTCCTGCCCCTCTGACTAAAACTACGGCGTGACATTCGAGAATCTCATGAACCTATTGCAATTGGATTTGTAATTCATGTTTTAATTTAGTCCATAATGCACATTTTAACCCCAGGCTTAACTGAGTGCATTTTCTCCAGTTCAACTTTAACCGAATCTAAAAGCTTCTTGAAAAAAAACGACAAAACGAGACGTAAAGGAGGATGAAAAACAAAGCCAAAAAGACATTAAAACAGCGACAAAAACGCAACAAAAGAGGTGACAAAAACGTGAGGTAAAAGCAACAAAACGCCGATCAAAAAGCGACAAAAAAACTGGTGACAAAAAATTATGACGCTGCAAAAACGGAACAAAAAAGTGATGAAAAAAGCAACAAAACAGTTACAAAGTTTTGTAGATCTTAGATTTCAAATGAGGCGTTACACTAGTTGAGAAGCTTTTAGATTTGAGTAAAGCTGAACTGGAGAAAATGTACTCAGTTAAGGCGGGGGTTAAGAGGTTAAAGGAATAGGCCACCGTTTTTATATGTTCTTACCTGAGCTTAGACGAGTTGATGCCTAGTTCTCTGGTCTTTATGCGTGCGCTCAGTCACATAAACACAGCACAGACGGCGTTAGCATTTAGCCTCTCCTCCTCTCCTCTATGGATCCAAACGGAGGTGAAGTTAGAAGAGACCAAGCTCTTCCACGTTTTCCCTATGAGCCTTTACACGATCCAAGTTTAGTCACACAAAATTAAACATGTTGATTTTCTAAGCGGATAAAAAGGGGAACTATATTGCAAGGCGTAGTAATATGACTACGCCTTGCAATATAGTTCCCCTTTTTATCCGCTTATAACCATATTTAAATAGGGAAAACGTGGAAGAGCTTGGTCGCTTCTAACTTCACTTCTGTTTGGATCCATAGATGTGAAGAGGAGAGGCTAAATGCTAACGCCGTCTGTGCTGTGTTTACGTGACTAAGCGCATGAGTAAAGACCAGAGAATTAGGCATCAAATCGTCTAAGCTAAGGTAAGAATATATCTCAGTATTTAAAAACGGTGGCCTATTCCTTTAAATAAGTTTAGAGGCATAAACGGGCGAGAGAAGACTGAAATATGAACTTCTAAACTAAAACTAAACTTTCAGCACATGTTAGAAGAGGTAGAAACTACAAAATGGTTGGGCTTTATACATGATAAATCCTTATGGAGACAGATTTTTATGTCGTGTTTCTATTGTCCAAATGCATTGCAGCCTTTTGCGATTTAGTAATGCGATCATTAAAACTGCAATTTCTATTTACGACAACCTAACCATATTCCCATAACATGTCCCATCCCCCTAGTCCGCGTGAAACCTGGAAGCAGTGAGTCGCAGCTCCGGGAAGACCCAGGGCCACGTGGCGCTGACACAGGCCCTGACGTCAGAGCCCATATGGCGGCGTGTTCAGAACTTGGCCCGCTGCTCTGTCCCCTCCCTCTTGTTCCCCCCACTTCCCCTCAGCCTCTGGTGGTTATTTTAAACCCCCACCAGGCCTGTGAGCGGCACACCACATCAGAGCGTGGCGGGCAGTGGGTCCCGAGGGGGGTTGAGGCGGGGTGGGGGGGCACAGCGTAGGGCCCCGAGTTCTGGCGCTCCATTAGCTTCAGAGCGAGAGGTGGGTGGTCGTAGGGTTTGGGTGGGACAGGATTGTGGGACGGACCCTTTCCTCCCCAGCTCTTTCCCATAAGCAGCGGCGGCGGCGGCGGTGGCGTTCCACTCGGCCCTGACGGTGCGGTGTGTGCACTCGGCTCCACACGAAACCCCGGTGTTAGGGCGTAAAGAGCTCATTTCGGTCCGAGCCGCGGCAGCGCAGCCTCTGTTTGTGCCACAAAATGAAAGCATAATAAACAAGGAGCCGTGGGGGCCTATGTGCTTTTTCCTGTTCAAAGTGGCACTGTGTGGTTTTTGAGGTATGTGCCAGTGAAAGGTCACGAGGTGAAAGCTGCAAACTCAAGTCCCTTGTGTCTCAAGTTTTACCAAACGAGTTCTGCGTAAATGTATTCACTCGGACTTGGTAAAACAATGTGGTTTTAGAATCGGGCGGCACTGATGAATGACTCTCTTAAAGGGATATTTCAGGATTTTTGACATAGGGCCTCATTTCCTAGTTATCCAGAGTGATATTTTTTTCTTAAATTCATGCAGTTCTTATATTTGAAGAGTCTAGTGGCGCTAGGCTATGGCAAGGCTAAAGCATTTCTATGGTATCAGTTAGCCTGCATTAAAGCAGTACTAAGTAACGTGTTTACCTAAATTAATCATTTTCGTAGTCCCTCTGGGGGTAATACAAGTATTAATGGGATGATTGGAGGGTCTTTCATCTCCCCCTGGTGTCTCTGGCCAGAAAACCATGCTTGCAACTTGAGTGCCACCGGGGCGGAGCAACCAATACACACTAATGGAATCACTAAGTAGAAGCTAACAGGCTAACGGGCAAAGCTAACTGTGGGATAGCGCCACTTTAAACAGTATTTACAGCCAAGTTTGAGTGAAAAAAAGTATTTCCATTCTATAACTGGATGTACAACACCCCTCTCTCCCTTCACCTTTTCTGTCAGCGTAGTATTTACTCTCCAAGACATTTACTAAGTAAAAAAATCGTAACTTGCTAAGACACCTGCAGTTGCGCTTATGGCCTCTAGGGCAAGAGTTACTTAGTACTGCTTTAAAAACAGTCTGACCCACTCCACAGTGCACCTGAGGTAAATCTCATATAACGCCAGACTAACGATATAAATGTCTGTGTCGGTAGAATAATTTGAACCATTTTGCATTTAAAATAACTTCAGCATCAGCTTCGTGGCTGTAAGCTAACGCAGCGGCGGAGTGATCTGCGAGAAAATAGTCCCTCAAAATGCGGTAATTCATGTGATACAAGGTCAGTTATATTTCAAAAATTATTCTATTAACACAGACATTTATATGGTTAGTCTGGCGTTATAAGTGATTTACCTCAGGTGCACTGGAGTGGGTCAGACTGTTTTTAATGCAGGCTAACTGATACCATAGAAATGCTTTAGCCTTGCCCTAGCCTAGCGCCACTAGACTCGTCAAATATAAGAACTGCATGAATTTAAGAAAAAAATATCTCCAGACATCAACACTCTGGATAACTAGGAAATGAGGCCCTATGTCAAAAATCCTGAAATATCCCTTTAACCTCCACCTTAACCAAGGACATTTTTTCCAGTTGAGCTTTACCCGAAATCTAAAAGCGCCTGGATAACAAGGGCAAAAACGGAAAAAAAAAGCAACGAAAAAAGTGATGAAAAAGCCACAAAAAAGCCTCAATAGAGTGGGGAAAAAAGCAAGAATAACACAACAAAAAGGTGGGAAAAGGGCGACAACAAGAGCAACAAAACACCCTAAAAACACGACAAGAAAACTACAAGATCACAACAAAAAATAGATAAAAAAGAGACAAACACAGCGACAACGCAACAAAAAGCTACCATCAGTTTTGCAGGTCATGGCTTTCAAATGAGGCGTTACACTGTCCTATAGTCTGTAAGCTTTTAGATTTGGGTAAAGCTGAACTGGAGAAAATACATTTGTGCAAGTGGGGGGTAAGAGGCAATTAAAATGGCAATATCTGCAGTCGCAATTATTCAAGTAGTATAGTATCCCCTGAGAACAACCAAAATCTGTCTCCATAAGGATTTGTCAATGCATCTGACGTTATTGAAAATGTGCTCAGGATACAGAATCTTCATTTTAAAAACACAAATCGCAAATCTAACTGAAAAGGCAAACTCTCAGGTTAGTTTTTTCCGAAGCCTGAGAAAAGTATGCGCCTTACCCTCGAGCAGAAAGACGGCTTGTTTACGGAAGATCTTGACCAGCGATTCGTCCAGCTCGACCTCCTGGAGCTTGGCCAATAGCTGCTCTTCGTTGCGACACACCTTCTCCTGCGCGTACAGCCCGTCAGGCATCACCCGCTGCTGCCCCAAGCCGACCAGCGCCGTCTCCACCGCCAGCGCCACGTACGACTCGCCTTCTCCGAGCAACCGCTGCACGGGCAACCGCTGAAGGTCGGCCCGGGTCACGACACTGGAGCAGTCTGGTGGAGGAGGCGCCACGGTTAATGTTAGGGTGAACAGTTTGGGTCATCTAAGGCAGTGGTTTTGCAAACATTTCACCACCTCATTCAATATTTGGTCTTCCAAGTACTACCATCAGAATTAAACAGGGATAAACCGGCTCTAAAAACGGTAAAAAATAAACCTAAAATTGTCTATACTGGATGTAAACTAGAAAAATGTACTAGCGATGCATACATTAAATTGTTTGTCTAGCATACTCTGCCTAGAGGTCTGCAAGTAGTAAGATGTGTATATTTATTCATACATTTGAAGAATTGGTATGTTCGGAAAAGTTGGTGAGAGCTATAGAGTTCTGGAAAATCCACAATTACCATGGAGATCCGCCTGTTAGCAGCTGTTAGCATACATTTTCCATAGGCTAACATTAGCTAAAAACAGTATAAAAAGTGGAGAAAAAAGCTGTGGAACGACTGTTAGCTGCTGAATCACTAATGGTAAAAACATCTAACTCACTGTGGTGTCTAAGTGTTTTGATGTGAACAATAACTCCAGTATTTTAACTTTTAAAATCTCCATTAGTTTATAATTGCTGCTAATCCCATGATGCTTAGCGATATGACATCACATTCCTGAACTCTATAGAGTTTAACTTAGAGGTCGACTGATACAGTATATCGGCCGGCTGATATATCGTGTAGATATTTGGAGATTTTACAATCGGCCAATCTAGCGTCGATATCTCCAGGATCGAAAGTGATAGAGACTGCATTGGAAAGAGCGAAGTCAGAGCTTTAAAACGAGTCCTCGAACAACTGCCCAGGCTTCAGGGGCACAGAGAAACATTGCGATGAAAATTGGTTAGCGACAAGTTTCACATACAAGTTTCACTAAACCTCCGTCAATATGGACATGCTGCATGTCATTTTGAAGCACAGAACCTGGAGAATTTAATCGCTGAGTTACTTTTATTTTTGATCGCCACGCAAAATGCTGCGGCTAGCAACAGTGTGGTAATGCTAACCGCAGGATGCTAATGCTAACAGCAACTAATCAAAGCTGGGACAGAAACTATGATTGAATCACCTAATGCAGGGGTTCCCAAACTTTTTTGGCTGGGACCCCAAAATTGACACGTTAACAACTCGGGACCCCCGTTGTATAAAGTTATTGCCTCTTACGCTACTTTAGGGAAGAAAAACATTTTATAATCAAGTTAACATGTATCTAAACAGTTTATTTTGAATAACTGAATGGATTTCACTCATTATAGGCTGGTTTACACACAAAAAATGTACTAAAACAGTAGCATTTTTCTTTTTGTTTCATCTTAAAATCATCCGGGGACCCCCACCCAAGGCCTCGCGACCCCCGGAGGGGTCCCGACCCCCACTTCGGGAAGCACTGACCTAATGTAATAAGTGTAATAAGGTGTGGCGCGTTTACATGAACGTTTCCCATGTATGTAAATCTGCTGGAGTGGCCAAGAATTTATGTTTTTTTTACAGGATTATCGACCAGACATTTGGAAAAATCTGTCAAAAATATCGGTCAATAATATCGGCCAAGCATATCGGCATCGGCTAATAAAATCCCCCAAAATCGGCATCGGCCTTAGAAAAACCCATATCGGTCGACCTCTAGATCAACTTCCTTCCTCTGCCACTGTTCGCATTTGGTACAAACAAAAGCAGCGACAAGGAACAATATCATTACATAATATTAAAATGCAAACCTCTTTTTTTCTACCAACAAGAGAGTAAAATAAAAGACAAGGCCGTCATGGTGTTGCCTGTTGTTTAGACTGTCACCTATTGAAAAGCAAAGTGCCAGTCACTCAGCGGAGGCCTGGAAACTGTGACCACCCAAAAGTACAGATTACCGCCCCGAGAACATTCTTCAGTTCAGGCTGGCTGCTACCTCAGAGGAGAGGGCTATTTCTGTGTGAGCAGACGAGGAGCCAACGAGGGCCGGGAGCCGGAGTAGCGTGGGAGAGGAACTTTTAAAATGGAGGGAGGCAGGCAGCATGATAAGATAAGACAAGGTGAATTTGGAATGAGCCCAACTTTGCCACCGCTGTCTGCACCGCAGCTATGTCGAGAATACGAACTATGCCAGCACCATTCAAAGTCGTATTTGAAAGTGAAATGAGAAACCGGTCAAAGGATGAAACTTGAATAATGTAATGTATACAGCGAAGGTCATTTGTATCATTGCCCAGAAATATCATTGTTGCCGTAGAACCAGGCTGTACTTAAAGAGCCCACGCATAAACGGGTAGTACCTGAGAGGTCTAAGCAGGTGTTGAGGCCCTCCTCTCCAGACCGGCCCGACTCAGTGAGTGTGCTGAACAGGGTCCCGATGGGGTCCAGCGGGTGGCCCACCCAGCCCTCCATGTTGGTTATAGACGTGTGGCCCTTTTGAAGCAGCTCTGCAACAACACAAAAAAAATATTGAAGTCTTTCCCTTCGATTTCCTTCCTTTTGTCGCCCCCCTGTAGACACTTGCTTACTCTTAATACACAAGGATCATCCTTTCCCACAGTTTGAATATTCATTTACTCAGACTAGCCACAAATCCCATACAATTCAAATGCTACAAACTATTATAAACCTCAACCTGACCTCGTAGAAATACCTGTAAACATGATCCCCTGAATATCACTTAGAACTTATGTTATAATATGTAAAATGAACCAGCTTTGCACAGTGTAAGCTTGTGATTTCCAACTACTATCACCCACAGCATAAGGGGTCAGTTTTTACTTTTATAGTTCAGGCTTTGCTTCGCCGAGTCAATGGCACAAATTGGTTCCAGCTTGCTGTAACCTCCTGCACTGGCGGTACCTTTCTTGTGTCGGCGGAAGTGCTCCAGCTGCCTCTGCTGTTGCCGCCGCAGCGTGTTGACCACAGCGATGGCCAGTCGGAGCGCCTCCCGGGGGTAACCGTGGGAACGCAGGGCATCCACTCTGGCACAGGCCGTGGGCACATGCTCTGCACAAACAACAGGCGCAAGATGAGCGTCACACATTCTCTGTTCCCTTGAAGTAGCATCAAAAACTGGACGTGGTATGAAGTACGGAAAATACATCAGAAGAAGGGCTTTTTATGATGATAGATTCATCCTAATTATGGGCAATTAAAAATAACAAATGTAAATAGAGTATTTTTAGACCACCAAGAGAGTGCCTACAGAATTAAAGCCAAATAATCGACATCTAGAAATTATCCTAAAAACTGTACATGCCTATAATTTCAGTAATGTTCAGTATTACTTAATAATAAGGTACTTCAAATATATCTCAGAAGAGTCAAAAGGATGATTCCCATGTCTCTTCTTAAAATGTCCATAAACCACTGGCAGAGTAGCTAAAAATCATCACCAATTTGGATGTAGCTGATATTGTAAAAAGAACTTTTAGAGCTTGGATATTTAACAGTTTTTGTCGACTTTAAGGCAAAACATGGCAGGTGTCTTGTTTACCATTTTGTTTCATTGCTGTAATACAGTCCTGCCAATTGTTTTGTTTCATTGCTTTAATATTTGTACAGCCCTGTGATATTGGGCTATACAAAACCACTGATTGATTGATAGCAATTTTTCATGCAGTGGTCAATCTTGAGATTTTCAGCACATTTTCTCTCTTAACATCTTAGTGAAAGATGTAAGATGTAACTCGGAGTAGAGCTGCTGCTCATTCACCAAGAGTCATTCACCAATTTAAATCCTAGCCTGATTTAAAGCAGTACTAAGTAACTTGTTTACCTTAATAAATCCTTTCCGTAGTCCCTCTGGGGGTAATACAAGTGTTAATGGGATGATTGGGGGGTCTTTCATCTCCCCTTGACTGCCACCGGGTCGGAGCCACCAATACACACTAATAGAATCACGATGAAGAAGCTAGCAGGCTAACGGGCAAAGCTAACTGCGGGCTAGCGCCACTTCAACAGTATTTACAGCCAAGTTTGAGTGAAAAAAATATTTCCATTGTGTAATTGGATGTGCAATATCCCTCTCTCCCTTTGTCTTTTCTGTCAGTGTAGTATTTACTCTCACGGACAATTAAGTAAAAAAACCATAGACTGTTAAAAAGAATAGACAGCTCCTCCTCACTCCTCCCCGTTTACCATAATGACCACGTTCGAGGGGGAAATCATGGCGGATTTACAGACTCCTCCTCCCCAGCTCTGACGAAGCATGTTCCTAATAAGGGCAAAAGGGCGGGATCTCACTGTAAACTCGGCCCTTGCGTGACGTGTAGCTCGCGCAGCTCCAATGCCAACAGTCCGACCTCCGTTAAGTAGGAGATTTAAAAAAATATATTTCGAAAACCAGCCTGGTTTCAATTTTTTTGACTAACCCAGCGTTATCTCAGGAGGAATATGTAGCCATATTAAGTGTTGAAAAAATTGAAACCAGGCATTAAAGTTGTTTTTAACGTGTCTAAAGTCCAATGCTTTTCAATGGGGGCCTAGCGGCCAAATGGAGGTACTACAGCAATGGAAGAGCAATGGCGGCCTCCAGTGTTTGCGGTCACAAAGCAGAGCAGCCAGCGGCCATTGAAAAAAACGCAACATGTTACGACACCTGCAGTGGCGCTTATGGCCTCTAGGGGCATGAGTTACTTAGTACTGCTTTAATGAGCTTTGAACAGCAACATTTTAATTTTTACAGATGTTTTCACAAAAGTGAAAAAATTATAAATGTAAACCTGGCTCTATCCATTATTTAGATTTCCTCGATGAAAATATAAGCAATTTTAGGCATTTGTAAGCATAAAATGCCCTATTTTTATTTGAAAACTTAAAATGACTTGCGATACATATTTTTCCTCATATCACAGGTGGGGGGATTAGTATGAGTCTGTATGTATTTTTCTGTTTTGATGTCTTGAAAAAAAAGAAAAGATGGCTGCAGCTCAAACAAACTGGAACTGCAAATGACATTCTAAGTAAATAAATAATCAAATGAAAACAATGAAATGAAATCTACAGCAAACGTTGTAAGAGATAATATTAAATCGCTAGTCATCATACTGTGTTAATCTATAATGTCGTACTGCCCGTAGGTCAAGCTGTGCGATCTTACTATCTCTTTATAGCCTTGACTGGGCGTTCAGGCGCCTACTATCAGCCACTGAATGCTTGCGTGCGTGAGTGTGACGCGCTTGTAGGGTATTTACGTGTCCTCTGGGGAAGCACAGACAGGCTTGAATGTTAGGACTGGCAATGTCTTGAGTTCATGTCTCTGGGTCCCGCAAAGATGGCAATAAAACTTCTCCTGCTTAAGACATCCTGACTGCTGCCTATTCTTCACCAACCTTTCAATCATCGTTATGTAGAATTCTCCTACAAACTGGCGTCCACGAACTCGTTTACACAGCTGCTCTGGTAAGTGCGTTTCTTTTTTTATCCTTGATAAAAAAGGAGGGAGAATGGCCTTACCAGATGCATGCTTGCTAAAAAAAGAATAATGCAATGGGAAATGTTTAAAGAGTAAAAACAGTGTTATTGGTTGATTCTGGATGTTTGTTTCTGGTCGAGAGTAGGGATTTAGGTCCTGTACTAAGACTAGGGTATTCGGATGCACAAGTTTGGACTAGAATGGCTACAGAGATGTGAGGCTCGATACAGACTGTTGACTCTACTGTTTAAGCAGCTAGTCGTCACAGGTATGAGAGGGACACATAATGTAGACTATTTTGAGTGTAAGCTTTGTTTAAGGTTGATTTTAGCGTCAAACATAAGGCACGTTGATGTAGCCACTGCGCCGAGCTGTGGGCTACTGTGTGTATAGTTGTTTTATGTTACTTTAATCTTGAACTGAGTGCTGAATATTGATCCGGTAATGGATTACATAGGCCGTGTAATTAATTACTTAGACGGTTGGAGGATAGTATAGTCACGGTCGAGTAGGACCGTGAAATGCAGACTTTATGTGGCCCTTGTATCGGAAATTGATGCAATGTTTACATGAAGTTTGTAGTTTAAACTGCAGCTGGTGGTTTTGTCTGAACGTCGTTTAGAGGAAATCGGGCAGTTGTGGTGAGTAACGGTTTGGTGGGAGAAGAGCCTAGGATAATCTTTCCCACAAGGTGCCGTTGAGATTTTTGTGCACAAAAAGTGAGAACGCTTCTGCAACGTATACAACCTACGTTTGTCTTTTGCGTTAACTTGAATTTAACCGTGAAAGTCCAGAATCAACTAATAAACATTGCGATAAATATCACGTTATTTTATTTAAAAAGGTGAAGTTGGCTATAGTTTTGGATGCAGCTAGAGATTTTTTTTTTGTCCGTTGTTTGCGTTCCGTGTCATGTATCTCCGTGTTTTGTCTGTCTGTCCACCTGCTGCTTTATCTAATTGTTTTGCTTGTCTGCAAGGTCCGTGAAACAAAGTGTTCCTGATAACGTCTGCCTAGAGACAGATTGCTGAGTCAGCATTAAAAAAGAAAAAAAAAATGGCAACATTGTTTACTAGAACTAGCTACTAAGCTACGGTACAGATTAAGAGTCTCTGTAGGGTAAACAGTGTCGCATTTTGAATGACAGTTCAATTGATGATTCACGCTGGTGATAATGAATTGAGATTGTGTTTTGTTTTTCGAAAGTTGATGCTGCCTCTAATCTCTGCTTACAGGCCACGGGAACTGTGAAGGAGGACTGACTTCCGGTGTGACACCGATGTGTTTGTTTAGCTGCAACTTTGTGAGTACAACAACTGGGTTTTTAAAACACATAAGGTTAAAAATAATGAGAGAAAGGCGTATGATTTATGGCATTAGGCTAAAAATATTAAAGATTTGTGCTTGACAGGCAATCAAAACAAATGATATTTGGCAACAGTGAAACAAAGTTAGGATCAAAATATGTACAATTGAGAAGTAAAAATGTCTTGCTTTTGTTGTTGTTGTTGTTATGTTGTAAAATGTTGACAGATGTTATTCTGCTGTGATTTGTTTTAGAAAACTGAGCTTTAAACCTGATTTTCAAAGTACCAGGACCTAAAAAATAAAAATAAAAAATAATATACTCTGTTTTTTGTAGTTGGATTTGCGGTAAAGTGATGCGACCTTCGTTGAGGTTTTAGAAATGAGATACACTTAGGCCACGTCAGCAGATCGGCTCTCGCTGGTTCTCTTAAAGATAGTTTAAAGCACTTGCTTATAATTTTTACATATTTAGAGTCAGCCCCAAGGTTAGATTTGAGAAGTGGTCAAAACACTACCTTTGTGAGGGGAACGGTTAAGATTAGATTAGCTGGTATCCAAGCTGGTTTGGAAAAAATGTATTGTTTTGACTAAGGCTGTATCGCAGGCTAAGTGTTTAATATGAAGATTCAACATTAGTCGGAATAATGTTTCCCAAGGTGATGTCGGATCCCCAGGAGATGGCAGCGCCGAGACATAATGAATTCAAAACAATTCTTAATTGCAAACAACACTAATTTGAATATATAGGTCAAATAAAGAAGATAGGTCTAAACAAAACAAAGTTTAGAGTGGTGTTTTGCTTGATATGGTCTAAATTACTAATACACTTTTACATCTCGGTTTTGCTTGCAAGGTTTTTGGGGGTCCTGACAGATCATTGTGCGTATAATTTAATTTCCTTTAAAATACCAATTTATTTGAAACCTAGAATAGACGATTGACGTTAACATGATAACATAAACTGATCACTAATTGATATGAGAAGGTAAAACATAAACAGGAGATTCTCCTTTTTCTGAAGATTAGCCCTTTTTTGATAGTGTACAGAGGATTTTTTTACATTCTTTATTATTATTATTATTACTTTTATTATTTACTCTTATTATTATTCTTATTATTTACTTGTGTTGCTTTTCTTTCAAATTTTCTTGTTTTTATTTATTTTTTTGTTAGCATTTTTGAATTTTTTCTTATTTTGTAATGCTTTAGGACAACCTGATTTTTTAAGTCTTTAATTTACTTTTACCTTGCCCCTTTTTGGTGGTTAGAGAGAGAAGCGGCTGGGCCTTTGTGCAATGCGTGAGCATGGTCCAAGTGCATGAAGGACAGTTTACAAAACCTGAGAGTCTGCCCTGCTCTCGAAACCAAAACACCTCCTCTGCTGCCGTCCCCCAACGCCCTAAAAAGCTGTCTGCAGGCGGACTAGTGCTGCAAATTTGTCTCAGGTCCTGTGCTTCGCCCCTCTTCCACTTTTAGCTTACACTTGTTTTGAATTTTTGCGTATAAATAGATGTTTATATATTCTTTAATTAATTCTTTGTGTTTTGCCCATGGGCTAGGCCCCATGGGACTCCGTGTTACTGTAAATTCTCTTTATTTATTTTTTCTAATCTTCTTTTTGACTTTTTTAATGCTCAGATTGGTCAAACTATTTGAATCTCAATTGAACAGCTATAATTATCAAGATAAAGTAGATAATGAAATAAATAAATAAATGTAATTGAATAGTTTGATATTTACAGAGTGATAAATAACTAACAAACATAGACATTGTAGGGTACATTGTAGGGTACATAAAGTAAAAATTATTCAATGTTAACGAGGCGAGTTTAGGTGAAGCCAAGGCCCGTTATTGCTTTAATAGTATATTAATTCTAATACTTTCTTAAGTTATAGGCAAATTGTACTAAGTTCAATCCTACCTGATTTGCAGTAGGCCTTAGGAATTTATGTAAAATAAATACATTACTAAATAAATTAATGACAGAGAGATCTTGAATACTTAATCAGTGATATCCTTGCAGCTGATAAAATATTATCCCCTTAACTTTGAAAAGTAACTTGAGGTTACCATTCTCGTGTGAAAATGTTTTGTTGATAGTAGTGATAGAGATTAATTTGCTTGCTTTCTGATTAGTGCCCGAAGTGTGTTATAGCTCCCCATGGTGACGAGTCTGGCCGGTGGGACGGAGAGTTTGAGAGTGAAGATATGTACAGGGACCAGGTTATGAAGTGTCTTGAAGGTGATGTGGTGAGAGGCAGAGGCCCGTGTGATCAGGTGTCGATGGATAATGGAGATCTCGGAGGCAAGGAATGATTACACGTGTTGAAAACGAGAGTCAGAGGTTTTGTGATATTGGAGAGGAGAGAGAAGAGGGTTTTAGAGCTATGTTGATTGGAGTCAATTAAACCGGAGTAGTAGGCGGATTTGGCAGAGGACAGGTTGTCTGATGATGAATCATGTGATTATTGTATATTTCTTTGTATTTAGTGAGTCTAATTTTGTATAGTCGTTCTAGTTGTGTTCTAGGGACCTGGGTTAAGGCTTAACAATTTTAGTATTGTGTAAGTGTTGTCTCTGAACCTCCCGAAATTGTGTGACTTTTATTTAAGTAAGTCGAGTGAGTTTTGTGCAGAAATTGATCGTGCAGTGTTTTTATTGTTGGTTTAGGTTTTAAGCAAAAGAAGAAGTCCTAAATTCTGATAAGCGGTTGGTACTGGTGTACTTTAATTTGGAGCATTGTAATAAAGTAATCGTTTACACTTACACTGAAAAACCCTTGGATGCTGAAGTTGAAATATGGTGTCGTTTGCCAAGACTTGTCAGCGGAGGCTGAATCCAGATTTGAACTCATAGCGTGTTCTTAGATTTAGATCTGAGACTGTGGTTTAGCGTTGCGCGCAGTCCGATGAAGAGGTTTGCATGCAGCGTAGTAGAACGGTGTCTTCAAATCTGAAATTTGTGCTGGCAAACGTGTTTTATTTCAAAAAATAGCAAAAGTGATAATCAGTGTAAATCCGGTATCTTAAGGGTCACTCAAAAAAGGTCACACTTATGACCTCAAATGTATATTGCCCATCTTCAACACTTCATGACTCCGGGTGCACACCGAGCTCATGTAACTGTTGAAAAGAGGAGGGGCCAAGAAGGAGAGTCGATTTGATCTCTGTAGAAATAATTGTGACTCTTTTGATCAGAAGGAACAAATTTTGTGAAAACAAAAGTTACAGTAAGTAGTTGAACTTCAAGTCTAAAACCCGATCATTAAATACAGGGAAAGCGTCAGAAATAACGTGACGTAGTGTAAATAAAACCCAGTTGTTGTAAACAATAGGAAGTGTGTAAGGATATTATGGCTTCATACTAACCATACTAATGCCATGATTGCATTTTTAATTTTATATTTACTATAAGATCATAGGAGTGTGCCTATTTTTAGTAACCTGTATGTATTGAGTGTGTAACATGTTTTAATCCATATTCTTTCTAGTTGATAACGCCATTTCCCACAGAGACAGGGAATTTGCAGAAGGGCCTGACTCAGGACAGGAGCAGAGAACAATAATACCAAATGGCATGATATACATGTGGCCTTGTGCAGGCCGGAGTGTGCTTCTTTGTTGTTGCAGGAGGCAGCGTGGAAGAAGAGAATGTCAGTTCGCTCTGATGTCTGGAGGCATCTGTATCCTTTGCGTATTTATTTTGTGTTTCCAAGCAAACGAAGGAAGCACTTATTATCCCATCATATATATTAACTTGCGATTGATAGTAATGATTGACATTTAGGTCATGATAATTGAACCCAACTCTAACGAAAAGTCATATTTGGTCGGCAAGTTTGTAGAAATTGTACTGATGTGTGTGCTGTTTGCAAATATAACATTATTTTCACAGGCAACCTGAGAGACGGGCTGGATCTGACAAAAAGGCAACCACATATCGGTTTGGGTTTGAATAATTGGTGATTAAGATTTATGTAAGCAGACATAATGTATCGAGGTATTTAATACAAATTTAGCAAGATAATTGGGCCTACATTTGCATTTAAAAGGTTTACATTGGTTTAGTGTCAAAGTGTGGTTGAGTTTAGCCAGAAGTAACTGTATGATATGATTTTGATGCAGGTGTTTGAAGGAGTTTGTGTTCGGATAGGAACGACAGGTTCATCTTACACACCCCACTTTGCCTTTGCATTTATTTCATTTTGCATCATTTTCATTTGTACATTTATGAGTGTTTTCATTTTATATTTGCATTTAATTTTATATTTAGCTCTATTTACTTATTATTTACATTTATTATTTAAAATTTTTCTTCCTCTTTTATAGTTAAGTTTTTATGCATTTTTAACTTCATAGCATGTGTTAAGGTTTTTTTATATATTTAGTTTTATTATTTTATGCATTTAATATTTTATTATTTTTTACATTAGTTATTGCCCTTTTTTTATTGCCATAACACTGAGGTCCGACATCAGTGGCAAATACCAAGTTGAGCGTTAAGTCAGGATTTGTTCCCGCGGCTCATAACCACTGATGGTTCACATTTTGTTTCCATAAGCGCGACAAATGTACAGAGATTGATTAGGACTTAGTGGGAGGCCATTTTTTGTATGCCTATCTTCTATATTTACCTAGTTTTTAACATTTCATTTTCATGTTTTTATATTTCTTACTTTTTCTATTTACTATTATTTTATTATTGTTTTTATTATTACTATTTTTTTTTGATTATTACTATTTTTTTTTGATTATTATTACTATTATTATTATTATTATTATTTTTGTTATTATTACTATTATTTTTATTTTTATTATCCTTATTTTATTCTTATTTTTTTTATTCATTTTTTGGTCCAGTCAGTTTTCAGCCTCTTGTGATTTTGCATTTATATTCTAATTCATAGTGCTTATCTTTTATGGCTTTATATATCTGAATTTGAATTCATAACTTTGCAGGTCCGGACTCACAACATGCATGGAGCAGGTTTTAATACTTGGTTGTCTTGTGGGGAGGTCCTGTCATTTTATGTTTTGTGGTTTTGCTCATTGCAGGTATGTTTGGTTCGGAGGAAGGTTTTAAACTCTACGTCAGATGCCGATACGCCTGAAGTATACAAGGATGAATATGACTGTTTTGGCCTTAGTGGGGGTTCTTGCTTAGCATTTTTCAGTAACATTACTTTTAATCTTGATTAAAATATGGGAAGCGGGTGAACTGTATTCTGTCTTAAGCTAGTTAAGATCGCAAATAATGAGGGTTACCATCCAGTTAGATTGAATTTTATGGGAAATGTCATTGTGCATAAAAGTATGACTTAGCATGCTTCTCCTCGGACGCCGTTGACTCTCCACGCCATTCTATTCCGACATGGAGGTTCGTAAGGACATCTTGATGGCTGTGGGTATATTAATCCCGATGGCTCATCAAGATGGTCCAGTCATGTTCCTTATAGATCCGAGGCACCTGGAGGTGTATCGACGTCCTGAGTGTGAAGATTGTTCTATTTTTTTGCTTATGAGCATTTCTCTTAATAGGTGAATGTGGTTTTCCTGAGAATTGAAATTCTTATTTGTTTTAAATGTTTTTGTGGTGTTTGTATTTTGTGTATGTACATTTTCTGACTTGGACCAATAATAATATAATTTGCAGGAGAAACTGAATTGGCGGCCATAATCTTTTACCTTTCCCGGGTAATTGGCAATAGAGTCTGGGATCGGAGGTTTGGTTATGGTGCCCCCTCTTATACGCCCTTAGCACTTGATGCATGTGTTTTTATTGGTGGCAGTATTTACCCCGATTGGGTGATTAAGTGAGTCTAATGATGCACATGTCTCAGTACTTTGGGGTCACTGAGAGGGGGGTCATTTTTTTCCATCGCAATGACCCGTGTACTGTTGTACTGTAAATGAAGTGTTGAATATTGTTATGAAATGTAGATTCTGTGTGTGCTTCCACATAAGACATAGTTAAACCTTTTGAGTCTCGATATTATTTTGAAATCTTCGTAGTGGGCTAAGTTTATGCTTAGGTAATTGATTTGGGTTTACCTTTATGATGGCGTTTAATTTTATTCTTTTTCACTCGGTCAAAGCCACTAGATAGCCGTGACTTTGCTAGGGGGGGTTGTAAGAGATAATATTAAATCGCTAGTCATCATACTGTGTTAATCTATAATGTCGTACTGCCCGTAGGTCAAGCTGTGCGATCTTACTATCTCTTTATAGCCTTGACTGGGCGTTCAGGCGCCTACTATCAGCCACTGAATGCTTGCGTGCGTGAGTGTGACGCGCTTGTAGGGTATTTACGTTTCCTCTGGGGAAGCACAGACAGGCTTGAATGTTAGGACTGGCAATGTCTTGAGTTCATGTCTCTGGGTCCCGCAAAGATGGCAATAAAACTTCTCCTGCTTAAGACATCCTGACTGCTGCCTATTCTTCACCAACCTTTCGATCATCGTTATGTAGAATTCTCCTACAAACGTTTCAAATGGATATCACTAAATATTTTTTTCCCTTATGTACCTGTGGTGTGTCGCCTTAAGTCGGACAGAAGCAGACAATTGGGAGACAAGACGGCACAATCCGTGAAAGCAAGGCGTCACAAACACCTCTACCCACCGCCCCGCGCCTCACCGTGCCACAGGGGCCAGCCGCGCGAGTCGAACAGCGAGCCGTCCTGGTTGTCGTGGTAGCAGTAGTTGGCGTACAGGTCACTGGCGATGATGTGCTGCAGATGGCGGTCCTGCCAGTGGAGGTCGCAGGCTTCGATGGCCCGGGTGAATACGGTCCGGTGGGAGCGCATCTCTGTGGGGGGGGGGAGAGAGAGGGGGCGGGGCACACACGCACGCACGGTTAATGAAGAGATGAGGGTGAAGTGGATTAAGGTGGATTACCGCTGACTCAGGAGACGTACAATTAGGGAAAAAGTGTTAAGCAGGATCATCAGCGGGACTGAAAAGGGCTTATTTGTCAGGTGTTTTGGCAGCTGATCACACGCCGAGGAGCCACAAGTGAAATGGGCTTTGTTGTGTTTGTGTTAAAGCCACAATTTTCTCTCAATAACACGTACAATTTATTTCATGTGGGCTTTTTTGGGGGTGAAAATTAACCTCTTAGCGCCTCATTTGAAAGGTAAGACCCACAAAACTCAGATAAACAGATCTTTTTCGTGTTTTTCCCGTTATCGTCCCTTTTTTTCATTGCCTTTTTGTTAGTTTATGTCACATTTTTACCACATTTTCATTGCTTTTTTTAAAAATCACCTTTTTGTGGCTTTCTCATCACTTTTTTGTCGCTCTTTTGTGGCGTTTTTGCTGCGTTTTCGTCACATTTTTGCCACGCTTTCATTGCTTTTTTGTCGCTTTTCTGCCGCTATTTTCACACTTTTTTCAAGAAGCTTTTAGATTTGTGTGAAGTCAAACTGATACTAGTACTTTAACGATACCGATACCTGAACGATACTTTTTCAGATACATGTACTATAATATTTGTCGCCTTGAACCAGAAAACAGAACAATAATGTTTGAAAGATCTGCGAATTTACAATGTCAGGTTAATCTCCAATGTCAAGGAATGTGTGGAAAAATAGGGAATAATTTGGGGGGGGAAATGGGGGGTAATTGGGAGAAACTGTGTAAAAATGGGGCAAAAATATGAAAAACATGGTGAATAAATTCGGGGGGGGAAATAGAAAATATGTTAGTAATAAAAATGTGCAAAAATTAGGGGAAAAATGGGGCCAAAATAAGAAAAAATAAAATGGTGGAAAAAATTGTGAGAAAGCATTGGGCAAAAAAATTTAAAAATAGGGGGGGGGGGGGGGGAATTTAAATAGGACAAAAATGAAAAAAATAAAATTTGAGCTGAAACATCCAAGATCCAAGTCACTTCCTTTAATGCTGTCCCTTGACCAACAGCATCAAAACTTGAATGAAATGTTTTTTTGGTACCTGCTTTCGATACTCATTTTTTCAATACCGGAAGTACCTAAACTTTTTTTCCCTGATACCATACTGGTATCATGTAACGGTACCCAGCCCTACACAGGATCGAATGAGGTTTTACTTGAATTAGCGAATGACCTCTGAGCTAAACGCTAAACCATATTCAGTTAAGTTTCTGCTTTCATGAGGGGTTAAATACACATCCAATGGCCACTAAATATCATCTTGTAATATGTTAGTGAGAAACCACAGAAATTAGATAAATGCCATGGAACGGACATGCCAAACTACTTGAGCGATTAATGAGAACGGACGCATCAGACGGCTGATTAAAGGAGGCGCTTTTACTTTGCGCATGAATTCAGATAAGCAATTGAATATATCTCGCAAGACATTTTCAAAAAGAAAAATGTGTTTCTCCACCAATTTTCCTCGTAATGGCTTAAGAAATTCACTTTACCGTAGGTGGTGGTGGTGGGGGGGGGCTTAAATTAATTTGCTGGAGTTGAAAGCAGGTGATTTAGCTCTCAATCTCACACTTATGGCCATTTTGTAAGCCTTTCCAGTCTTTTAATACCTTTTCGTAATGTGTTGTTGTTGGCCATTAGCATTACAAATGATTAAAAACAAACATCTCGGACACTGGCAGTGTTTATCTTCCACAGAGGAGACGCTGCCAGCATTTTCTCTTCAAATGGCGACGAGGAATTCGACTGAGATGAGCTGAAAAGACATCCTCCACCTTTTCAGACACGAGACGCGATTTCGGCATAATATCTCATTTGAATTGCGATAAGTAAAGAACTGTATATATAAACTACAAAAAATCTGCGAGACAGGCTGTGAGAATTGGCAGATATAACTCTTGTGGGCCCATAAGCGTACACTACAACCATTAGTCTCGATGGAAACACATACAGCTACATTTGACAGCTTCACGGGATTAAAAGTTTTATTGACAGTTGTCCAAAAGTTGTCAATCACTAACCTTGGTTGCCATGGGCACCCTGAGGCAGAGAGTGAGTGAGGTTGGGCAGCTCGTTGCCATGGTTGCCGTCCTCCCAGGGGCAGACGTCCACGCTGTTCCACCTGCGCAGCTGCCGCAGCCACGACGACTTCTGCTCCGCTTTACAGTGAGGGTTCAGTACGATGCACATCCACAGGGCGCCTGCACACACGGGAGGATAAGACACTCAGAAGGCGGGACTTACAGGAGATGGCGTCCATGTGTCCTTGGGCAAGACACCTCACCTCGTCACAGTACAGTATGTGACTGGCGGTGAGAGGATGATAATGATGTAAAAATGTAAAAAGGATTAAAAACGATTGCTCTTACTCATGTGTAATTTAGGTGATTTCCAACACAATTTTGTTAAAATGTATAATATATAATTATTATCCCATCACACAACAAGGTAATAACATTATTTAAATTTTTTTTTAAGTCTAGATTGTAGACCTTCTAGACTCCAGAAGCTCTGCAGGTCATCTCTGTGTTAAAGACCAACCAACAAATTGTTTGCTTTAAACATTGCCCTATTTGTGGATCTAAGTAATATTTCCGTTGAGAACTTGTTACTTTTACTCCACTACATTTGGAAGATAAATAAAATACTTTCTACTCTACGACAAACACTCTGTAAACACTCCCAAGTATAAAGCAATTTAAGCCGTGTGTTTGGTTCATTTTCAATGCCTTATAATGGACACTCCACTTCTTTTTTCTCTCAATGGGATTTTGAGTTTTTCCTCGCCATGTCGGAGAGTTGAAAGAACAGGGGACACGCGGCCCATCACCACCGGCTGCCGACGCTTGTTTTGGACATTATGTTTGCCTGGACACTTCATTTGCCTGAACTTTACATTGTCTTGTTTATTGTTTTGTTTCATTGCTTTAATGTTTGATGCAGCCCGGTGAGGTAACTCCTGTTGTGATATTGGACTATTGATTGATTTGACTGACTCCAGAACAGTAGGTGGCGCTGTGCTGTATTGTCAAATTATTGTATGTATTGTCAAATGCTACTGATATTATAAAACTAAGTAAATACACTCAGAAATCACAAACTTTTCCATTTGTATTGTATTGTATTGTATTTTGAAATTGGGGAAGGCACTTATAAGCTTTCTTGCTTCGCCTACTCCTTTTGAGTTATTATTTATTTTTATTTTTCTTGTTTTTTTGTGATAATGTAAATGTAATGGTGTAAATATTGTAAATAATAACGCACTGTAAATAACAGCTCAAATAAATCAAATAAAAAATACACAACAAAGAAGGTTTGTCCCATTGTGTGGCCATACAGGTGCCAACATTACACCTTCAATTGTAATGTTTTGAAGATGCAAAGTTATAACTTTGTACTTTGAAGTATTTTTCAACAAACACTTCAGTACTTTCATTTAAGTAACAATTTGCAACTTTCCTTTTTACCAGAGTAATATTTGACCAGTAGTATCTGTACTTCAACTCACAGTAATGACATCAAGTACTTGGACTAATATTTATGTATGTGTACTGTATGTCCCAAACCCGATAGGCCACACCGCCTTTGCTCTGCCCGACCCCGTCAGACCTCAGAAGCTAAGCAGGAAGGGCCTGGCTGGTGCTTGGATGTGGTGGTCGGAGGGGCCGATGGCACAGATTGGGTTGCCTCACTTCTGTCAGTCTACCCCATGGCAGCTGTGGCTACAATAGTATCTTACCACCACCAGGTATGGAGTGAATGATTAATACAATGTAAAGCGCATTTGAGTGTCCAGAAAAGCGCTGTGTAAAACCAATACATTATTTATTATTAATCCTGTCACTGACTTGTATCCAGGTTACGCCACACATCGTTTTCATGCTTCTTCAGGTAAAAGGACAAATGATCAAGGTGCACTCATCAGCTTCAGCATTAAAGGCAGCCCCAGAGCTAGAATCGCTGTATTGATCAGACACCAATACCAGTACATTTCAAATTGAATGAAAATGAAATGACCAAGGCCAGGCTCACCAGCTTGACCTGAATAAAAGGTGTAAGAAAGGTAATTCTTACAAACAGTGCCTCCAGATAACAAGGTCTGTTGTGTCAATGTGTCTCAGTGCCTCCAACAATGTCACTTGAAAATGACTTGTTACTTGTCTAGGCTTTAGAGCTCACCAGCCGTGCTAATTCATGATCATGTACTACTTTCACAAAACATACATTCGGCAATCAGTAATATATCTAAAGATCTCGGGATGTATATGTAACACCTACGCTGTTAGGCAAAGGACTGTAGGGTATGGACCAGTTCTAGATTCGAAAGGAGTGGTGTGTAATCCAAAATGAGAGCCAAAGTCAATAAGTTTAAATGGAAAAGCCGGCAATTTACTTTACATAGACAATAAAAAGGACAGACAAACATCAAACATTAATACTGGCACTTCTGTTAGTTACCCGTTACACCTTTATATTGTTTAACTTTTGAGATGAGTTCAATAAAAGGTATGTTTTACTTGTTTCACTTATTTCAACAAGTTTTGTTTTATGACCGGTCATTTAGTTACTTTGAGTGTTTTTAATTTAAACCTATTCTTAAATTACTTTAATTTAAGTTTAATCTTGGTTTCAGGTTTATATTATTCACTCTTTTCAATTTTCAAACACGTTTTGTCACTTTAAAAATGACACCATAGGTACCCTTTAAATACATAAATAAAACAATTATCAAAAGGATCCAGTAAACAATTTGGCTTGCAAAGCAATAACAAAAAGAAAATGGCTTCTAATTGTCCAAAAACTTAGCAAAACTTAAATTGTGGATATGTTCTGAGTTCAATGTAGGCGCCCTTTAACGTGCGCTCAAATCCGTTGGAAAAACTCCACAAACGCTCCTCAAACCTTGGTCTGGGAGTCAGTGAGGTTCTTTGGTGGAATGCGGACCACGCGCGCCTCGCGAGACGCTGCCGTTGATCCTGAGAATGTTCCGTTGGGTGGCTCGCCTTGGTCTCGACTCGATCCTGGGTCCAAGAACTCGATCCAACTCCAAGAACTGAGGTGTTCTCGGGGTGGGGATAAAACCTGGCCGTTATCTGGTCCCTGCCGTCTCGGGCAAAAGCGTAACTGCCTCGTTTAACCGCAGCGACAAACGCGTTTCTTTGCTCTCTGCCGTCTCAAGCAAAAGCATCGGCCTCGTTTAACCGCAGGCGACAAACACGAGACTACTCTCAAAGGTTTCACGTCTCGTAGACACACTCTTCCCTCAACCCGGCAAGGCAAACGGTGTGTAAGATCACTTTTCGGTGTAGTTTGGGTCAGTTTTGTTCGTAACGGCTGCACTGCTCTACTCGCCCGTGCGCTCTTTTCAGACTCCTGTCGCTGACTGAGCCTCGGCCAGGTGGGGGAGGGGCATACGCTGAGAGCGTCTTGAATCAGTTATATTGATAACGGTTTACAATGTAACTTTTTATAATAACATTGTAAATCCCACTAATTATATATTTAATGTCACGTAGTTTTTTAACTGTTTTAAGCGAATATTTAATTAGGTTATTTATGAATATTTATAAGGTTATTTATTGTCAGGTTTTGTCCAGTTACACCAGTGTTTATTTGTAACGGGGGTTACATCCTCCCCTCCTTTTCCTATGTACGTCCTCGTACATGTTTCATACAGTTTCAACTTTAAACACTCTAGGGCCATTCAAGGATTCAGTAAATGCTATGGCTAGGCCCTGGAAGAGTGACTGGACCACAGAAACTAGTGGGTTGCCTAGTTCAGGATAAGTCAGTCTCTGAGCTGGTTCCCTACGTCTGGTTGAGCGTCTTAGGAAGTCAGAGTTACTGTCACAATGGTCAGTGACATCTGGGCACTGGTCTGTGTCAGCTGTGGTCTTGTTAGGAAAGTCAGGAATGTCTTTAGATTGGCTGTCCATTTCAGGGAAGTCATTGGTTGACACTGGTTCTTCAGGTAAGTTTTCTTTTTCAGGGTAAGTATCGACTGTCTCTGTCTCTTTGTCATTTTCTTCAGGATTCTTTTCAGGTAAGATCTCATTCGGTGGATTTGTCTCATCAGGTAAGTTTGACTCATCAGGTAAGTTTGTCTCATCCGGTGTCTTTTGACATATTCTGTATTCAGAGAAAGCGTTGGGCATTTCTGAAGAACTTTGTTTGACATCATTTGCATGTTTGTCCGTATCAGGTGAGTATGAACTTTTGGTTTCCACTATCAGGTCTTGGTAGTCATAAAAGTAGCCAGAATCGGATTCTTCACAGTCTGATTCTTGTTCATGACTTTCTGTTTGTTGACGTGTTTTGGGTCGCTTGAGTTTGTCTTTTATTGGTTGTCCTGTTTCATTTGTGTTGGTGGAAAGGAAACCACATGGCAGTAATAAATCACGATGGAGGGTTCTTTGAGGACCTTCTTTTGCCTCAGGCTTTACAACATAAACAGGGAGGTTGTTCGACTGTTTCACTACAACATGGACTTCGGATTCCCACTTGTCGGCTAGCTTATGTTTGCCTCTTATGCGAACATTTCTAACAAGAACTCTATCTCCTTCTTTTAAGGTAGAGTCAACAATGTGTTTGTCAAATCTTGCTTTGTTGCGACCTGCTGATTTCTTTGCCATTTCAGTTGCGATTTTGTAGCTGGATTCTAGGTGTGACTTAAGGTTGCGAACATACTCAGAGTGGGAACCTGACTGATGATGGACTGGCAGACCGAAGGCGAGGTCGACGGGGAGCCTTGGCTGTCGGCCAAACATAAGCTCATATGGGGTAAACCCTGTCACCTCGTTTTTAGTACAGTTATAAGCGTGTACTAAGGGTCGGACATAATCACGCCAGTGGGTCTTTTTGTGGTTCTCCAAAGTACCAAGCATGTTGAGAAGCGTCCTGTTGAAGCGTTCAACAGGGTTTCCCCTCGGGTGGTAAGGTGTAGTTCGAACCTTTTGAATGCCAGCTAGTAAACAGAGCTCTTTTATCGTGCGGGACTCGAAGTCCGGGCCCTGATCACTATGTAGTCTCTCAGGGAAACCGTAGTGTGAGATAAAGTTTTCCCAGAGGAATTTGGCAACTGTGCGCGCCTTTTGGTTTGGAGTGGGCAAAGCAAGCGCGTATTTAGTGAAATGGTCTGTTATCACTAATACATCTTTAGTATTGCTTGAATCTGGCTCTAATGTTAGAAAGTCGATGCACACTAGTTCAAGCGGTCGTGTGACAACGATATTCACAAGCGGCGCGGCTTTCTCTGGATGGACTTTACGGCGGGTGCAACGGTTGCAGGTTTTGACTTTAAGTTCTATGTCTGAGGCCATTTTGGGCCAATAGAATCGCTTTCTCACAAGATCCAGTGTTCTTTCGACACCCATGTGCCCCATGTCGTCGTGTAAGCTTTTTAGGACAAGGGGTCTTAACTCTTGGGGTAGCACGAGTTGGTATTGTGTTTGTGCTCCCTCTTGTCTTGTACGATAGAGGACTCCATCTTTGAGAATGAACTTGTTCCACTCCCTTAGCAACAAGCCAAGTTCGGGGAGTTCACTCTTTGCAGTTGGTGGGGGCTTTTCTCCCAATTCCATTTGGTTGATTATTTCTCGAATGCTTGTGTCATTGTTTTGTATTTCTTTCAGGTCTGATGTTGTGTAATGGGACATTACAGGTAAGCCACCAAGCTCCTCCTCCTCTTCAAAACTTTGGGGGATAGCTTGGGGATGATGAGCGAGAGACAGAACCAGAGAGCTATTGACTGTAGACTCAACTGGATTGTTCTCTGAAAGCTGATGGACAAAGTGTTTTTCGCAGATGGCTCGGATTGTGCTCTCTTCAACAAGGTCAAGGTCTGGATGGTCAGGTAGGTGTCTTTGTGTGAACTGTTGTATCCTTTCCAACTCCTTTTTGGACAGCATGTCGTCAGGCTCTGCACTGTGTGGACGTCTGGACAGACCATCTGCATCCTGATTTTGTTTTCCTGCCCTGTATTGCAGCTGGAAATCGAACGTGGACAGCGCCGCCAACCATCTGTAACTCGCGGCATCAAGTTTTGCAGTGGTAAGTATGTATGTTAACGGGTTGCTGTCCGTGATGACAAGAAATGAGCGGCCGTAAAGGTAATCTTGAAATTTTTCTGTGACTGCCCATTTAAGAGCAAGGAACTCTAACTTATGTGCAGGGTACTTTGTTTCACACTTTGACAACCCGCGACTTGCGTAGGAGATGACACGGTTTTGACCTTGTTGATTTTGGTACAGAGCGGCCCCTAATCCACGAGTGCTTGCATCTGTATGCAAGGTGTAAGAAAGTTTAGGGTCCGCGAACCCGAGCACTGGTGCTGTGGTCAGTTTCTGAATGATTGTGTCAAATGCTGTTTGACAATCCTCTGTCCATCGAGCTCCGAAGGGGTCTTTCGGGTTGTGGTACTGGGTTTTATCAACTTTGTTTGTTTTTTTCCAGTGAGGTGGGTATCCACCAGTGAGTTGGTTGAGAGGACGCATGATCTTTGAATAGTCCTTTATGAATCTACGGTAATAACCGGAAAATCCAAGAAAGGTCCTGAGTTCTTTCAAGTTGTTTGGTTTCGGCCAGGTTTTGAGTGACGAGATCTTATCGGGGTCTGTTTCAATGCCTTTTTCCGAAATGATGTGGCCAAGGTATTTTACAGAGCTCTGGAAAAAACTGCATTTTTCTGGTGAAAGTTTAAGGCCAAACTCCTTCAAACGACTGAGGACTCGCAAGAGGCGTTCTTCGTGCTCCTCCAGAGTTGAAGAGAACACAATGAGGTCATCAAGGAACACAAGGGCCTGTTTTAGATTGAGCTCCCCCATGCAGCGCTCCATGAGTCTCTGGAATGTGCTAGGGGCGTTTGTGATTCCTTGAGGCATTCTATTAAACTCGAAGAAACCTAGAGGGCAGACAAATGCAGTCTTTTGTTTATCAGCCTCCTCCATCTCAATCTGATAAAACCCTGACTTAAGGTCTAAGACTGAGAACCATTTCGATCCATTCAAAGCTGAAAAAGACTCTTCGAGGTTGGGTAAAGCGTAAGAATCTTTCACAGTCTGGAGGTTTAACTTTCTGTAGTCAATACATAATCTGACATCTCCATTCTTTTTTCGTACGACTACAATTGGGGATGAAAAAGGAGATTCAGAGTCACGGATGACTTCGGCATCAAGGAGTTGCTGCAGGTGATTACGTACTGCCTCTAGATCTTGTGGATGTATTGGCCTTGCCCTGTGTTTGAAAGGAGTAGGGTCGCTGAGTGTGATGTGATGCTTGATCTTACTGGTGCGACCAAAGTCGAGCTCGTTTTGGGCAAATACCTCAGGCATAGAATTCAACTTTGAACGTATTCTTTCTTTCCACTCACTGGGGATTGAAGAGTCACCAAAATCGAATTGGAGATCTGAGTTTTCAAACTTTGGTTTAAGCGTTGGGTCATTGGCTGATCGAACACTTTGAATGGCGTGAATTTGTGCAATGACTGTCTTTGGAGTGAGTGTGATGGTGTGATTGGATTCGTTTTTCAAGATGACAGGTACACTGCGTGGGAGTTTGGATGGGAGGGTTGCTAACCCATCTTTAACAAGAAGGCCACCAGTTAAGTAGGTTGTTGTTGGTGCTTCGACTGTCACCCATTTTCCAGTTTCTGGTACTCTGCATGTTACTGATCCTTCCAGAACTTTTGTTTCTCCAGCTCCAATAGTTTCACAATCCATACTGTTTAGTCTGACTTCGCCCAAGTTTGAATCAGCTGTGCGTTTTTTCCTCGCTGCAAGGGTTTTGAGAACGACTTTGTACCCATATGGAAGCGTGTGTTTCTCTTTGGGCTCTACAACTAGTCCATACTGCTCATACAGAATGTCCAAAGTATTTGTACCTATCAGCAGTGAAGGTGAGTTAGAACTCAGATTGGGAACAATCAAAGCGAGAGTTGGCACTTCAATGTCAGCACCCAAAGAACTCTTGGGAAAAGTGATGGCTATCTCGATAAAGCCAAGGTAAGGGACATTTTGGCCATTTGCACCTTCTACCTCTAACAGGTCATTCAAGCTGTGGACAGGTAAGTGAGACAGGTTTTCTTCGTAGAAAGACTGGGAGACTGTTGTTACCTGTGAGCCCGTATCTAATAAGCAACTGCACAGATGGTCATTGATAGCTATTTGAGCTGTACACTTTGCTCCAACTAAGCCTTTTGGAAGAGAGAGGGGCTTTTCAGTTTGAGCATGAAAGTTCAAAGCACGTTTCTTTTTCTTGGGACACCTTGTGTTTTGTTTAGCTCCACTTTGTCCCACAAATGGAGCTGGGTCTAGTTTAAAGAAGAATATTCTGGATCATTCACTTTGTCCCATGTCATTTGCTTTTCTCTTAGCTGCTTCTTTTTAAGAGCAACAAGATGAGAGTTTGGCTCATTCTCGCATTGGGGTTTGATATGCCCATCCTCTCCGCACTTAAAGCAATACCAGGGCTTTGGTCGGTTGCTTGAGTGGATGTCAGGTCTTTGATCAGAGGACTGTGACTTTTGAGCTCTGGAGTTATCAAAAGGGACTTTATGTTTTGCAGAGCTGAAGACTCGTGGTTTGGCGTTGGGTGTTTCAGCATATTTTTTAGTTTTGAGAGACGCAAGATGCGATTGCAGATCAGCAATTTGCTTTTTGAGATTTTGAATTTCAGAATCGACTGCTTTTGGTCTGGGGCGTTCTGGACTTTGAGACTGGGCACCCTGATAGTGTGAGTAGACCTTTGGCTTTGTTGTATTTAGATGCTGTTTCATGCGTGACATTTTCGATGTGCGTCTTTTCTCTGCAGTACGGAGCATGAGCAGGAGATCAGCAAAAGTAGGTGGAGTTTGTTTCTTTTGCTCAAGCTGAAGCTCCGCAATCAAGTCATTGTCCCAACAGCCTCTTATGAACTGTTTCAAGAGCTGTTTATCAAGTTCACCAGCAGAGATACCTCCCCTTATGAATGTTGTGTTAAGCATGACTTGGAGTCTCTGAAGGTAAGATGAAGGTTCTTCACCATGATTTTGCATGGTGTTCAAGTATTTGGCGAAAAGGTCGTCACCATCTTCGACTGTACCAAAAGCAGAATCAAGGATTTGCAAGTATGTGACTGGAGGCGAATCGGCAGGTAAGTGTTTTACAAGATCAACTGCAGGTGAAGAGAGACTTTCCAAAAGCCTTCTGGACTTACTTGAGTCTGGTTGCTTGGCATCTTTAAGAAGAAGCTCAACACTTGAGCGCCAGCTTTCAAAGTCAACTTCATTGTTTGGACGGGGACAACGCCCAGAAAAGAGTCTCAACCTGAA
This sequence comes from Neogobius melanostomus, assembly GCA_007210695.1. Lineage (NCBI taxonomy): Eukaryota > Metazoa > Chordata > Actinopteri > Gobiiformes > Gobiidae > Neogobius > Neogobius melanostomus. The sequence goes on along the minus strand of VHKM01000006.1, from coordinate 788,303 downwards.
GGGAGTGTTCATTTGTGAATGAATATCTTCAGTTCGGAGAATGTGCTCCACTATTACTTTTTGAAGCTCTGGTGGATTAACATCAGAGGTACTTAGAGTAGGAGTCTTTGTACTGATTGGGGTTTGTGAGCGATTCCCCACAGAGACTGGGATCGGTTGGTGGAAGTCACCAGATTGAAGGGCTCTGTGCACTGGATTGTCTGAGTCAGGGACTTGAACAGAGTCACCATGGTCACTTGGACTGTCATGTTCGTCCGTGTCAACAGCCCTAGTAATAGAGCTAAGCTCCTCTCTCAGTACGTCTGTGAAATCTTTACCTGTCTGTTTTGCAATGTCTCTCAGTTCAGCTAAGTAAGTCTGTGTAGCAGTCTTGCTAACTACAGGAGAGTAGACGGTGCTTAAAGTCTCGACAAGGTAAAGTATGTCAGGTTCATCTTTAGGTAAGAATTTGTAAGGTAGCAAGGGTGAAAGTGCCTGTACTGATGCACCTGAAGTGTACTCAACAATGTTCTGCTTGCCTACCTGTGGGCTTGTAGGGGCTATGGGCACAATCTGAAAAGACCCGTACTGTTTAAGAAAGTCAAAGAGCTCCTCATCAACTACAGTGCCAGTTATGCCAGTAATAATGAGTGAGTTTGGTATCTTAACATTACTCTGTCGCACGGCTTCCATATTGGCTGTTTTGAAAACAATACCTAGGCTCACAAGAGTGTACGGACCACTCCTGGCTGGCTCGCCAAGAATATGTAACACCTACGCTGTTAGGCAAAGGACTGTAGGGTATGGACCAGTTCTAGATTCGAAAGGAGTGGTGTGTAATCCAAAATGAGAGCCAAAGTCAATAAGTTTAAATGGAAAAGCCGGCAATTTACTTTACATAGACAATAAAAAGGACAGACAAACATCAAACATTAATACTGGCACTTCTGTTAGTTACCCGTTACACCTTTATATTGTTTAACTTTTGAGATGAGTTCAATAAAAGGTATGTTTTACTTGTTTCACTTATTTCAACAAGTTTTGTTTTATGACCGGTCATTTAGTTACTTTGAGTGTTTTTAATTTAAACCTATTCTTAAATTACTTTAATTTAAGTTTAATCTTGGTTTCAGGTTTATATTATTCACTCTTTTCAATTTTCAAACACGTTTTGTCACTTTAAAAATGACACCATAGGTACCCTTTAAATACATAAATAAAACAATTATCAAAAGGATCCAGTAAACAATTTGGCTTGCAAAGCAATAACAAAAGAAAATGGCTTCTAATTGTCCAAAAACTTAGCAAAACTTAAATTGTGGATATGTTCTGAGTTCAATGTAGGCGCCCTTTAACGTGCGCTCAAATCCGTTGGAAAAACTCCACAAACGCTCCTCAAACCTTGGTCTGGGAGTCAGTGAGGTTCTTTGGTGGAATGCGGACCACGCGCGCCTCGCGAGACGCTGCCGTTGATCCTGAGAATGTTCCGTTGGGTGGCTCGCCTTGGTCTCGACTCGATCCTGGGTCCAAGAACTCGATCCAACTCCAAGAACTGAGGTGTTCTCGGGGTGGGGATAAAACCTGGCCGTTATCTGGTCCCTGCCGTCTCGGGCAAAAGCGTAACTGCCTCGTTTAACCGCAGCGACAAACGCGTTTCTTTGCTCTCTGCCGTCTCAAGCAAAAGCATCGGCCTCGTTTAACCGCAGGCGACAAACACGAGACTACTCTCAAAGGTTTCACGTCTCGTAGACACACTCTTCCCTCAACCCGGCAAGGCAAACGGTGTGTAAGATCACTTTTCGGTGTAGTTTGGGTCAGTTTTGTTCGTAACGGCTGCACTGCTCTACTCGCCCGTGCGCTCTTTTCAGACTCCTGTCGCTGACTGAGCCTCGGCCAGGTGGGGGAGGGGCATACGCTGAGAGCGTCTTGAATCAGTTATATTGATAACGGTTTACAATGTAACTTTTTATAATAACATTGTAAATCCCACTAATTATATATTTAATGTCACGTAGTTTTTTAACTGTTTTAAGCGAATATTTAATTAGGTTATTTATGAATATTTATAAGGTTATTTATTGTCAGGTTTTGTCCAGTTACACCAGTGTTTATTTGTAACGGGGGTTACATATATCTGTGATTTTCCTTATTTCTCTGATTCACGCTGTGGCCTGCACCTGCCTGGCTCCTCTGTGGGCTACAATGACATCAGCGCATAATGGAGATCGCCTCGTCCTTCGAGACTTTCCCCAAGTCCTAAATACAGTTGTCTTGTGAGAGTTGGCGCTGGAGGGCGGTTGGAGATGGATTCGGAACGCTTTCTCCGGCGGTGCACATTTCGTATGCGGCCGCCATCTTGCACTAGAAAACAAGACTATGAAAACACAGAAGTTAACTAGTCCCGAGGCTACGCTGACTGCACACACATCATTTTGGAGTAAATTGGAACAAACAGAATATGAAAAGTGCTTTGGTCTCCTGGGAAGCGAGTGCACGTTGAGGGATTTTTGCTCTCAAGACTGGCGGAGATATGTAAACTCCGCACAGAGCTTAGTCACTGAAGGTTTTTATGGGTTTAAATGGGTTTCCAAGCAAAAAGCTTATGCGGTAATAAAGTGGTGTCTGTATTTCGAAACAACGGGCTGCCGAGAAGAAGAGCTCCTCCAAGGCCTTATTATAATTTCGTTCAGGGTTAAAAAGCCAGCTCTGGTAAATGTCTCATTCCTTTGCCGAATAAGCTTACCGTGCATGTTTTCAAGATTCGACGTTGTTACTAGATCGACGGGTAAAACAAAACCGAAACAAAAATATAAAAAAAAATATGAAAAAAGGCTCTCCCAAAATCCCAGCTCTGCTTTTGCACCTCGTAGCCCTTTTTGCCTTTTAAATCTTTAATGTGCTGAAACAACCGACAAACAAGTTAGCCGCTGACATTAAATATGCATCCTCCTCACTGGTCTAAATCGCACCCTCGGTATCGCTCTCAACACCAGTCAGCGTGTTTCACTCATTTGTTTACATGTGTTAGCAGCGCGCGTGGCCTACATTACTGCATCCTCCCAGCGCTTAGTGCAACCTTAGTTTGACTGAGGACTAGGTGTTCAGTAAACGAAATACACAGGCAGCTTTCAAATGAGGCGTTACACAGATGGATTAACAGAGGTCACTTTTTATTTATTTATTGGTTTATTTGGTCGGGACAGTGCATGTTAATGAACATACATGGGTCTCATGCATGTAAACATTTTGGATTAGACAATAATTTATTTCTCTTTTTGGTAATGGAGAGGATGGATGGATGATAGGGGATTCTTTGTGATATAGGGCAGGAGCAAGAAGGCTTATTTTTTCTTAGTGAAAATCCATCCATCAATCCATCCATTTTCTTCCATTTGTCCGTTGCCGGGTCGTGGGGGCAGCTGTTAGAACTGCCCAAATCACATTGCACCAGCCCCTATGGCTCCTCCTGCAGGTGGTGGGTCCACAGAAGGACGGCCTCATGGTTCTAACCGGGCCTGTTGGTCTCTCATAAGGGGCTTCTGAACCGCTTTTTGTCTGACCCGTTACCTAGGACCTGTTTGCCATGGGAGACCCTACCAGGGGCACGAAGCCCCTGACAACAGAGCTCCCAGGATCATTCGGGCGCTCAAACCCCTCCACCACGTTAAGGTGGCGGTTCCAGGAGGGGTCTTAGTGAAAAGATTGGGGCACAAACCTCTCGACAGTGATCCAGAGTTAAAGCAGTAACTCTTGCCCCTAGAGGCTATAAGCGCAACTGCAGGTGTCTTAGCAAGTTACGATTTTTTTACTTATTAAATGTCTTGGAGAGTAAATACTACGCTGACAGAAAAGGTGAAGGGAGAGAGGGGTGTTGTACATCCAGTTATACAATGGGAATATTTTTTTCACTCAAACTTGGCTGTAAATACTGTTTAAAGTGGCGCTAGCCCGCAGTTAGCTTTGCCCGTTAACCTGTTAGCTTCTTCTCCGTGATTCTATTAGTGTGTATTGGTTGCTCCGCCCCGGTGGCAGTCAAGTTGCAAGCATGGTTTTCTGGCCAGAGACACCAGGGGGAGATGAAAGACCCTCCAATCATCCCATTAACACTTGTATTACCCCCACAGGGACTACGGAAGGATTTATTAAGGTAAACACGTTACTTAGTACTGCTTTAAGATTTTGCCAAGTAAAAATAGTAGCACATAATAGTTTTTTGTATATTTGGTATATCTTATGCAGATGTTGCCAGATATACACAGGTCCTGAAAGTAGCTTTAGAATGAAGATGGGTTGTATAGTAACAAGTTAACCTCTTGAACCCCCTCCTGAACCGAGCGCATTTACTGCAGTTAGGCTTTACCCAAATCTGAAAGAAAGAAAGAAACCGAGACGACTGCACGACAAAACTCAACGGAAAAAAAAAAGATGAAAAAGCAACAAAACACGACAAAAAGAACTATGAAAACATGACAATAACAATCCAAAAATATGACAAGAATGCATCGACAACATTGTTACGATCAGTTTTGCAGGCCGTAGCTTTCAAATGAGGCGTTACACAGTTGCTCTCCATTCGACAAGCTTTTAGATTTGGGTAACAGGCTCAGTTTACTTTCGAACTGCTGCCAAACAAATATAATTAGTCCAGACGACGCTTCCTAGTTCTACGCTGGGGCACCTTCACATCCTCAGCCAGGAGAGGTGTCTGTTTTAGGTTGACGGGAGACACCAGAGCACTGCAGACGGGGCCGTGACCAGGCATTGAACCCGAGACCTCCTTGCATTGAGGCGCTATTGAGTATATACACATCATTTTGTTGGGAGCACAGACAGAGATGGGGTGAGGAGCTCAGGCAAAAGCACACAAAAGCTTGTAGAATTGTGTGGGGGTACGGAGAGCGAATGTAAAAAAAAAAAAAAAAGAAGAAATGTTGAGAGGAGATGATTGGGGGGACACAGCAGGAGAAGGGAACCGGGCCGGGCTTTGTGTCTGGAGGAGAGGAGCAGAGAAGACAGAGAGACAAAAGAGGGAGTGGAGAGAGGGGAGAGGAGCCCAGAGGCAGCATTCAGCGCACATCAGGGGAGTGATAAGGACTCGGCAAGAAAAAAGGTTTGAAGTGCGGACTTCAAAGCTGGGCGGCACACTCTTCTTCCCCCCCCCCCCCACTCACAAAAAAAAAAGTACGTGGGATCGAAACAGATGAGATCGCTGTCCTTGCAAAGTGCAGAGCAAGACCGAAGGGAGAGGATGAAGAAGAAGAAGAAGAAGAAGAAAAAAAAAATCCTCACACAAAAATCATCAACAACGCCGTAAAGTACAAAGGAGACAAGTCTGTCCCTGTGATGGGCTGGCTGCTTCTGTGGACGGGTGGAAATGTTCCAGTGTAGCTACAATTGAATTGTCAAAGAGAAACTACACACTCTCGCGAACAGGACAGCAGCCGCACATTCTCACATGGGGCTGAATATGGCGTGTTGAGATTTGGATCGCAGAGGAAATTAACAGTGATGTAGATACTTTGTGTGGCATTTTTGGAGACTTTCTGACCCTCCAAGAATCCAGCTAATAGGGCAGGAAGATATGGCCTAAAATCTATATCGCGATATGAAAAAGAAATATCACGATAAACGGACAACTTACTTCAAAATTCCAGCCTTATGCCTATTGGGAAGATTAATGCAAATATATGTACTTTTTTTTTTTAGCGCCATACCAATTTCCTCGCAAATATGATCTACTGTACACAAGGAGTTTACATCCGTCATTTCATTTTACTTTTTAAGCACCTCCCCCCGTGTCCTGCACAGTCAGTGTTTATGCTGCTCTGATGGAGCTGAGCGTAACATAAATTACATCGTGTCCACAACAACATAAAAAATGACAACAATATCAAAAAATTATATCGCGATAACGATATGCGATACGATATGGCCCAGCCCTACCAACTACTGTAGTTCTCTGGGTGTGAGGTATGGAGCTTTTTGGGGCGTGTGTGTGTGTGTTGGAAAGTCCAGATTGAAATATGAATTTCCTGTTGCTTGGTATGTTTGTTTAAGTTGATTAAAAAAATCCACCAAATGTTCCTCCAATTTGTTCATTCATTTATCCATAATTAATTAAATATATACACATGCTTTAGTTATGTGTTTACAATTGCATCTTTCACAATAACAGTAATTGTGTGGCATTTATTGACAAATGATCATATTCATTTCCCAAACACCAGAAAGGTTTGTTTATTTTCTCATCCCTAGCCTCTAGTGTGCGCGTACCTGCATAAACAAAAGAAAAATGACTTTCTTTTTTACAGCTTTCTCTGCCACGGGTCTCAGTATTAGAGGAGGGCAATCACTGTGGTACAAATATTAGGCTGGTGATAATACTGTATTTGGGGTTGTGATGTGCAGAGAATGACAGACACTGGAGGTGCTGGAGTTGACACATTCACTGAGACTGAGCCTGGAACTGTTAACTGTGTGGGCTGCCTTCAAGACAAGGGACTAAATACAGTAATATTGTTGTGGTCTGTTGTATTGTTGTGATATTGTGTGCGGCCCGAGAAAGTGAACTGAAGACACAGGTGGAATATAAAAACAGTAGATCCGCTAACTGTATGACCCCCTCGCCCCTGTGCCAGTGCGCACGTTAGCGGGACGCCGGTGTTGCGCTTACCCAGCTCGTCCCACAGCTGTCTGTACTTGTCGGTCATGGTGGTGCCCTGCTGCCTCCACAGCGCCAGCCGCGGGTCCGCCATGAACTGCTCCGTGATCAGTGTTAACATTCTCGCTCCGTTTGAGTCGCGCATCTTCAGCATCTCCCTCACCTGCACCGGGGAAACAGACAGGAGACACAGGCAACGGGACATGAGCGTCAAATGGAACATTTACTAGTTATCCAGAGTGTCGCTGATTTCTGGAGATTTTTTTTTGTTTCGTTTTTAAATTCATGCTGTCCTTATATTTGAAGGGTTTAGTGGCGCTAGGCTAATGCTAGGCTAGCGCATTTCTACGGTAACAGCTAGCCTGCATTAAAAACAGTCTGACCCACTCCACAGTGCACCTGAGGCAAATCACTTATAACACCAGACTACCGAAATACATTTATATCCTGAAATACACTGCAAAAAGTAATTAACTAGATTAGTATAAATGTTTCAATTTGAGCATAATAATCCAAATTTGAGTTGTTTTGACTAGGTAAGATGTATTTGGCCATTTGACCTAGATTATTTCACTTGTTTTGAGATGTTTCTGACTCGTTTCAATACATTTTGTCTTTATTTCAAGTAATTTTCTTTACCAATGGGGCAAGAAAATCGGTCTTATCTCATTGGCAATTTTACTTTCTTATTTAAAGCGAGATTTAACTTAGAACCAGTCTGAAATGTCCTCAAACTAGCAAAGTAAACTTGGTCAGATCAGGAAAAAAGTCTAAATGAGTGAAAACCGCTCAAAACAAGATACATTTCCTCAATTCAAGACATTTAAGCCAATGCTTGACATTTACTTTTTGCAGTGTATCCCTTTAACAGGCAACTGAACAATGTGTTTGAAGCCCACTCTCACCAATTTATATTGACAATATCCTAAGCAGTGTTAAAAGGAGGGTATTATGTAAAATCGACTTTTTCAAGCTTTATATCATGTTATTATGTCATTCCCTCATTAAACACATGCCTGGAGTGTTGCCTTGGCTCATTCACATATTTTTGAGTAATCAGTAAAAACTTAGACGGCAGCCATTTTAGGTGTAGCTATGCCTCAGTCCTCCTAGGAACGCCCCCACCTCCTGGAGACGCCTCTGGACCTTTCGTCACCAGCCAAGCCACCAACCACTGCTCCTCAGCTCAGCAGAGCCCCCTCCCCGCACAGTAGTGTTGTTTAGATGCCACAGCAGTGTGCTGAAGGGGGCGTGTCGGAAAGCTTCTTAAAGAGACAGAGGCCTATTTCAAGACGTTCAGTACAGCCATTTTGAGAGAGCAATTTTATTCAAGGCAGTTATTTTAATTTACTGCATATACAGACCAACAGAAGGTTACGTCATCATTGTAGTATGCTATAGACTGGTGCTATGTGATTGAAAAAAGCATAATACCCCTTCTTTAATAACTACCGCCCATTTCTAACCTTCCATTTACTGCCAAACTACTTGAGCGAACAGTTGCAGCTCAACTTCAGGATCACCTTCAATCAAATAATCTTTAATGTGGACAGCATATTTTAATTTAGTTTTAGTCTTAGTCTTTTAACGAAAATGTAATTCAATTTTAGTCTAGTTTTAGTTGACTAAAATTGCAAGTAAATTTAGTCGACTTTGCATTTATAATATTCATTATAATCATATTTAATCAAGGTCCTCTGCTTCATGGAGCTGCTCCCACATGAACAAAGCTCAGAGCTGTTCCTTTGGCAGTGAATTTACATGATATGAGGCTCTTTCAGACGGTGAATAGAAGTTTTATTTAGTCTTATTTTAGTCGACTAAAATATCTGGACATTTTAGTCATAGTTTTAGTCTCATGAAAAACTTTTAATTTAGTTTTAGTCCAATTTTAGTCGTCAAAAATATCACTTTGACTAAAATTAAGACTAAATATTTTAGTCGACGAAATTAACACTGATCCTAAGTGAAATAGGTAAGTTAAAAAGCAAATCAATATCAATTAATCTATTTTTTTATGATATAGAGCCATGTTTTTTATTTTAAAGCACTGTTTACATTGTTAGTTTTTTCCTGCAGATACATGGCCAGCTCCGTGGCAGAATAAGGGTGGGCGTGTGAGCTGCGTTCACTAATGTACAGTATGTATGTGGGAGTGTGTGCGGAAGCGGAGCGGCTAACAGCCCGCGCACTATGGAAAAGCTTCGCGGGGAGGACGATAATGGCTTCTGCTCGGAGACTTCTTATGTAGCAAGCAACACATTAGCGCCGGCCAGGCTCTGACACCGCGGTATCAGGCCACGCTGAGAATTACAGCGGGTACAGAGCGCACTTTCTCCTCCCTCGCATCTTCCAGGCTCCCTACAGCAATTAGTCCGCGGCATTGTGTTTTCCAGTGTGTGGAGGAAACACAGCGCGTTCCACTAATCTACAACCTTGGTAAACACCATCAGTGTATCTAATTTGATCTCGAAAGACATTTAAAAAAAAGGGAAACATAAATATTAATTACCTTACAATTTCCCAAATGCAATATCGGACAGATGTTTGCTAAAATAACGGCACGCTTATGAATTCACATGAGCCGATATTTTATGTAACATACTGTAGCGTTGAGTGAATTTGATGGAGATGGATCTGACCTTTAAAAACACCGCTACACAAAGACAAAATTATGAGCATATGTTGAGCTAGGATTTTTTTTCTTTCCATTTTGTCCAAATGCATTAACCTCTTAATCCCCACATGAACCCAGCGCATTTTCTCCAGTTTGGCTTTATCCAAATCTAAAAGCTTCTTGAAAAAAAGAGTCAAAGTAGCGAGGAAAAACCGGCAAAAAGCAATGAAAAAAAGCAACAAAAACCGAGAAAAATGTGACAAAAAAAGCTACAAAGAGAGACAAAAACACAAAACAAAAAAGCTTTTAGATTTGGGTAAAGCCGAAACTGGAGAAAAGTAAGAGGTTCACCCCCACATGAACCAAGCACATTTTGTCCAGCTTGGCTTTACCCAAATCTGAAAGCAAAAAAAGTGTCAAGAGAGCGACAAAAAAACCAAAAACAATAAAGAAGCAAAAAAAAAAAGACAAAAAAGCGATTATAAAAAGAGGAAAACACAATAAAAAACATGCTGGAAAAGCAACGATAACACAATAAACAAGCGCCAAAAACACACGATTAAAGAGTGATGAAAAAGCAACAACAACAAAAATCAACAAGGAAGTCACGAAAGAGCGACAAAAATGCGAAGAAAAAGTGACCAAAACATGACCAAAAAAAAAACTAAGACAAAACCGCCTAACCTCTTACCCCCCCACTTTAACCTAGCACATTTTCTCCAAAATCTAAAAGCTTTTCCTCTGGAGTTTACAGCCTCTAGGCCGGACTAACACCTCATTTGAAAGCTAAGACCTGCAACACTGATCTTTTTTTTTTTCATGTCACTTTTTTGTCGCTTGTTTATTGTGTTATTGTTGCTTTTCAGTCACGTTCTCGTCAGCTCTTCTGTCGCTTTTTTTCAAGAAGCTTTTAGATTTGGATAAAGCCAAACTGGACAAAATGTGCTCGGTTCCAAGTGGGGGTTAAGAGGTTAAAGGGAAATTTCAGGATGTTTGACATTGGGCCTCATTTCCTAGTTATCCAGAGTGTTGTTGATGTCTGGAAATATGTTTTTCTTAAATTCATGCAGTTCTTATATTTGAAGAGTCTAGTGGCGCTAGGCTAGGGCAAGGCTAAAGCATTTCTATGGTATCAGTTAGCCTGCATTAAAAACAGTCTGACCCACTCCACAGTGCACCTGAGGTAAATCACTTATAACACCAGACTAACCATATAAATGTCTGTGTCGACAGAATAATTTTAACCATTTTGCATTTAAAATAACTTATATTTGAGCAGCATCAGCTTCGTGGCTGTAAGCTAACACAGCGGCGGAGTGATCTGCGAGAAATAGTCCCTCAAAATGCGGTAATTCATGTGATACAAGGTCAGTTAGATTTCAAAAATGATTCTATTAACACAGACATTTATATGGTTAGTCTGGTGTTATAAGTGATTTACCTCAGGTGCACTGTGGAGTGGGTCAGACTGTTTTTAATGCAGGCTAGCTGTTACCGTAGAAATGCTTTAGCCTTGACCTAGCCTAGTGCCACTAGACTCTTCAAATATAAGAACTGCCTAAATTTAAGAAAAAATATCTCCAGACATCCACACTCTGGATAACTAGGAAATGAGGCCCAATGTCAAAAATCCTGAAATATCCCTTTAAGCATGAACTGCAAAAGCTGGGTCATCACAAAACCTCATTACCGCTGGCAACATCAGACCACATTGTTATCACGGTTGTCAATATTAGCAGAGGGCGGGTGTTGTGTCCCGTGTTTGGAGTTTGAACAGTTTTATGGTTATTTCCTGTTAATAAAACCGGTGTGTGCGACTGTGCGTACCTTGCTGAAGAGGAGGTTGAGCTGCTTGCCTGAGCCGTGGTACCCACCCTGGGACAGAAAGAGCTTCACCTGCTCCTGGACCTGCTCCTCGTCCAGGTGCCAGCAGTTCTCGTCGTCCACACTGGCCCCCGCCGTGGGATCCGGGGCCCCTGTGCACACGAAGCACAAACAAGAGCGATGAGGAATACAGCCGATAAAGGGCAATAGGCATTAAAAAAAAAAAAAACTCAGGTAAGACGCTGCAGTCAGTAAGAAACACCTCCAGCAATTTATAACAAGAAATGGGCTCAAAAATCTGTGTACAAATATTAAAGGACATGTGTCATGCTCACCTAACCTCTTAACCCCCACCTGAACCAAGAGCATTTTCTCCAGTTTGGCTTTACCCAAATCTAAAAGCTTCTTGAAAAATAATGTCAAAATAGCGACAAAAACGCAACAAAAAAGTGACAAAAAAAAAGTCACAACAGAGCAACAAAAATGTGACAAAAACAACAAAGATCAACAAAAAAATCAATAAAAAGATCAACAAAAAAGAGTAACAAAAAAAATCAACCAAAATGCGAGAAAAAATAAATAAATCAACCAAAATGCGAGAAACCCCCCCCAAAAAAATCAGACAAAAAAAATAAAATAAAAAAATAAATCTATAATAATGTGACAAAAGAAATCAACAAAAAATCAATAAGAAAAGATCAACAACAAAAGAGTAACACAAAAAAAAATCTACCAAAATGTGAGAAAAAATCCCCAAAATTCAACAAAAATGCAAAAAAATAAATGCAAATTTTTTTTTAAATCAACCAAAATGCGAAAAAAAAAATCAGACAAAAAATCTCAAAAATCAACAAAAATACGACAAAAAAAATTCAACAACAAAAAAATCTTCAAAAATGCGACAAAAAAATCCATCAGTTTGTGTATCCTCTTCACATCTCAGCGAGCTATAGAGGCCTGCTGTGTCCTCTATATAGTCTGTATTTCACTAACTACCCACATTGATCCCGCCACGCTTTACCTACTTCATGCAGTCAATAAAGTATTCATAAGCTCATGCCATACACATGCATTGGAAACTTCAGCTTCTAACATAAAAGAATGGGGAGGTAAACTGAATTAATTTTGATCTTAAAGTCCTTTCACGTACACAACATTTGCAGTTCATTCCTACACTATTTAATTATACAACTTCTAAAATAATTTCTTTTTAGTTCATGTTTATCGGCGTGTCTGCATTTTGACATTTAAAAAGCAAACACTATACAAGCTTTTGACCGGTCCTTCAACTCATATATCAAACATTAGGTAAGTTAGTGCGTTACGCCATTCAGATGGGATTGTATAACAATATTGCCTGTATCATATGATTACAAAAGTCCAAACAGAAAAAAGCTGTTTTTAATGTGCTTTGTTATCAAATTAACCTCACGGTGCAAGGAGCTCACCATTTTAAAAGGCTTTTTTTTTTTTCTAAAAGAATGCTCACAGAGAAAAGCACTTGGTGAAAACACTAAAGTACCTTGAAAAAGAGCAACAACAAAAATCCACAAAAATGCGACAAAAAAGCGACAAAAGTGCAGCAAAACATTGCCAAAAACCCAACAAAAAGGTGAACTAAAACAGACAAAAATGTGATGAAAATGCAATTTTAAAAAAAGCCACAAGAAGCAAATAAAAGAAACATGAAAAAAGTGACGCACACTGCAACAATGGGTTACACTGGCCTATAGCTCTCCAGTCAAGAGGCTTTTAGATTTAGGTAAAGCCGAACTGGAGAAGATGCGCTCGGTTAAGAAGTGAACCGTTTTAAATGCAGTATATGCAAGTTTGTTTCCCATATTTAGGTACTGAACATAATAAATAGAAAACATTTTAGTTGTAATCATTCACATAGAGCAGCCAATCCCAAAGTTCGGAGCGTCATAGCCTCGTGATCGATCTGGAAATCTCACGGGGGTCCCCCAAATAGTATTTATTTATTCTAGTCAAAAGAATATAAGAATATAATGTTGCTTAAACTCACATCTTAAAATTACACTGTTGCCTGAAGCAGTACATAATAACTAATACATGAACATTTCCTTTCAAACTATCTTCATTTTTATTTGTATGTTTTGTAGACAAACTCCTCTACTGTATGTCAGTGGACCCTATTTTGGGAAGCACTCTACTATAAATATTAGTAGAGAAAATAGCCTTGGAACCAAATTGTTAGCTGCTTGGTCACTACTGGTGTAATACTGTACATCTAACATTCAAACATTATTCAAACATGTGGCTCAAAACAAAACTCCAACTATGTTCCCACACACACAGTTTAGAAACCAAAACAAAAGGTGTAAACATATCTCAGTTGAACATGTCTACTCAAAACCATAGTATATAGGTGAAAAGTACTTTCTTTTACATTACAAATTCATTCAATTTACTCCACTGGGATGTTTTACTGAAAATGCTACTCTATTAGCAAAAGGATCACGGTTCTCACTGAATCTTTTTGTTGTTGTCATTTCGTAAAACAAAACGCACACTCTAGTACAAGATTATTATGCCCAAATCACTACAATACAACACATCTCTAAAGTATATATTTCTCTGCATTTTAGTATAGATTTCACCATTACATTTACAGATAAGTGTACTTTCTCTGCGCGTACTTTAATAACTTTGATTATATGCATCATGCTTATGTGTTTTCCTCCTCTGTCCTTGGCGCACGATTGCTCCCGTTTTCTGTCTTTACCTTTAGAAATCAGGCTCTTTGATGGAGCTAAGCAGTAAGCAGAGTCGCGGTGACAAAGCCGCGTGCCTCTTCATCAGTTTGTGTATCCTCTTCACATCTCAGCGATCTATAGTGTGGATTGGAGGCCTGCTGTGTCCTCTATACTGTCTGTATTTCACTAACTACCCACATTGATCCCGCCACGCTTTACCTACTTCATGCAGTCAATAAAGTATTCACAAGCTCATGCAATACACGCGCACTGGAAACTTTACACCCTTGAAACCGTGGGATGTCAGCTTCTAACATAAAAGAATGGGAGGTAAACGGAATTAATGTTGATCTTAAAGTCCTTTCACGTACACAACTTTTGCAGTTCATTCCTACACTATTTCATTATACAACTTCTAAAATAATTTCTTTTTAGTTCATGTTTATCGGCGCGTCTGCATTTTGACATTTAAAAAGCAAACACTATACAAGCTTTTGACCGGTCCTTCAACTCATATATCAAACATTAGGTAAGTTAGTGCGTTACGCCATTCAGATGGGATTGTATAACAATATTGACTGTATCATATGATTACAAAAGTCCAAACAGAAAAAGCTGTTTTTAATATTCTTTGTTATCAAATTAACCTCACAGTGCAGGAAGCTCACCATTTTAAAAGGCTTTTTTTTCTTAAAAGAATGCTCACAGAGAAAAGCACTTGGTAAAAACACTAAAGTACCTTAAAAAAGCTTGAGCAGAAAAATCAGATTTAGGTTTTAAGAGGTGACATAGTAAACCATCAAAACTTAAAGCAGTGCTAAGTAACTCTTGCCCCTAGAGGCCATAAGCGCAACTGCAGGAGTCTTAGCAAGTTACGATTTTTTAACTTATTAAATGTCTTGGAGAGTAAATACTACGCTGACAGAAAAGGTGAAGGGAGAGAGGGATGTTGTTCATCCAGTTATACAATGGGAATATTTTTTTTCACTCAACTTGGCTGTAAATACTGTTTAAAGTGGCGCTATCCCACAGTTAGCTTTGCCCGTTAGCCTGTTAGCTTCTTCTCCGTGATTCTATTAGTGTGTATTGGTTGCTCCGACTCGGTGGCAGTCAAGTTGCAAGCATGGTTTCTGGCCAGAGACACCAGGGGGAGATGAAAGACCCCCCAATCATCCTATTAACACTGGTATTACCCCCAGAGGGACTACGGAAAGGATTTATTAAGGTAAACACGTTACTTAGTACTGCTTTAAAGCCACACCGCGTAACATTTGACCCAATAAATAGAATAAATTACAAGCATTTCTTTAATTACAGAGATATATTCTTTAATAATCCCTGTTTTCATTGGATCCGTACTGGCACTTCCTCTGCAAGTGGAGTTCCTAACAGATAAATAAAGTGGATTTGATTTGAAAAAAGACCAAACAAACATGTGTTTGCTGAGAGCGGCTCACCTCGCCTCAGACCTGACTCTAACTTTACTGGGAGCGGGACGCCTCCAGCTTGTCTTCATGGAGATGTCGACTAAAGGCAGCCAAATATGGGATTTGAAAAGGTTTGTACTTTATTGTCCCCGTAGGGAAATTTGTCCTCTGCATTTAACCCATCTGTTAGGTCCTCATGTAAATCCATTCTTTGATTACCAACCGCAACTATAGCCTTTTCTGCGTCGAGCTCGTTTTGTATTGGCAACAGCAGAATCCAAAATGTTACACAGTGTGCCTTTAAAATACAGTTATGTGAAAATTGCAATGTTTCCAAAAAATATCATAATAAATTAGATCTTTTTTTAAAGGCACACTGCGTAACATTTTGGACTACACTATATGTTGCCATCAGTACAAAACATGCAGATAATGGCCGGCTCAACACAGAAAATGCTATTACTGCAGTGGGTAATCATCAAAGAATGGATTTGGATGAGGACCTAACCTATTTAAATCTCAAATTCTGCTGACTTTAGTCACATCTCCATGGAGACGAGCCGGAGACGTACCCACTCCCGGTAAAGTTACAGTCATGCCTTAGGAGAGCTGAGCCGCTCACAGCTAAAGCACATGTTTGTTTGTACATTGACGAGGTATTTTCAAGGAATTATCACTTTATTGGGACTTTATATTCTTTACTTTGGTCACCATAAATATCATGAATAAAGAATATCTGTGTATATGCATGTCGATATATCTGAGGTCAAAATTTTGTAGGAAAGATGGAAAATTACCAGGTGTCAACATGGAAATGATAAGTTGTCAGTACTGATTTTAGGTTTCACAGGATTCACCTGAGCAAGAGTGGCAAATAAACACCTTTACGAGCCAAGACGTGCATTATTGTACCGCCATGGACTGTATGTGTTAACCATAAGTTCTGGGTCAAGGAGAACCAACATAATAAACAGGGATGTTATTACTTTGTCAAAAAAAACGAAACAACATAGGGTATAAAAATAAACATTGTACATCAAATTAGAAAATAAATCATTTCTATTTCTTTTAAGTGAGCTTGGATAAACTACAACTATCCAAACCCTTGTGCCATCTTCTGAAGCTAAAAAGAAAAAAAGAAAATGCATTCTGAAAACAACTATTTTAGTAAAGTCAAATCAACTCTTATACCTCTGATGGTAATTATAGTGTTTTGAACAAGATAAAGTATAATTAATTATTTCTCCTCCACATGTGTCAACACAAAGCAGGTAATATTGATGACGTACAGTGTGATATAGATGTACTATTACTCCAAAATGTTACTCACATACGCTAACTTAAAGGGATATTTCAGGATGTTTGACATTGGGCCTCATTTCCTAGTTATCCAGAGTGTTGTTGATGTCTGGAGATATTTTTTTCTTAAATTCATGCAGTTCTTATATTTGAAGAGTCTAGTGGCGCTAGGCTAGGGCAAGGCTAAAGCATTTCTATGGTAACCGCTAGCCTGCATTAAAAACAGTCTGACCCACTCCACAGCGCACCTGAGGTAAATCACTTATAACGCCAGACTAACCATATAAATGTCTGTGTCGATAGAATAATTTTAACCATTTTGCATTTAGAATAACTTATATTTAAGCAGCATCAGCTTCGTGGCTGTAAGCTAAAGCAGCGGCGGAGTGATCTGCGAGAAAATAGTCCCTCAAAATGCGGTAATTCATGTGATACAATGTCAGTTATATATTTCAAAAATTATTCTATTAACACAGACATTTATATGGTTAGTCTGGTGTTATAAGTGATTTACCTCAGGTGCACTGTGGAGTGGGTCAGACTGTTTTTAATGCAGGCTAACTGATACCATAGAAATGCTTTAGCCTAGCACTAGCCTAGCGCCACTAAGCTCTTCAAATATAAGAACTGCATGAATTTAAGAAAAAAATATCTCCAGACATCAACACCACTCTGGATAACTAGGAAATGAGGCCCTATGTCAAAAATCCCGAAATATCCCTTTAAGTAACCTCTGTACCTAAGTGATAGTGGAACTGTTTTTATTTTACATCCAACATAACATATTCATTTCAGGCCGGACGCAGGGGAGCTCCTCACCGTGAACCTGGTTGATCTCGGAGTTCTGTGACAGGATCTCGTCGGCCAGTTTCTGCGCCGTGGGCAGGACTTCAGTGTGATGCACCGAGATCAAATACTGCACAAACTTCTGCAGCTGGTCCCGGCTCATCTGGAACAGAGTCTCTGAGATGGGCAGGTGCAGTTTGACCTGCTCGGGCTTCCGTACTCTGTAGAGCGACAGCGCCACCACGTGCGCGCAGTAGAAGATGTCCTTGTTGCCGCACGTGCACGTCACGGCTGTGATTTTGCACCGGTCGAAGCTGACGCTGACGCTGCACACCAGCTCCGGGGACGAGGGGGTCGCCGGATCCGTGACCGTGCCACTAAGATGGAAGCCTGTGGGGAGAGAGAAAGAGGGGAGGGAGGAGGTTAGTGCTTTGGGTTAGGAATAGAATGAGATATGAAACATGGTTTATCATGCTTCTCTGAGGTTCATCACGAACTGTAGAGGCTTGACCCATCATTGTGAATTGTATTCTCGAGTGGAATGGCCTTCTCTGTCCACAAGGAGGCTGGGACATTGGTACACTTTTATTTATAAGGCTATGCTTGGACTACGGCACTCCTACATCTGTAATTCAATCACTCGGAGAGATGTTCATTCTTATTGCTTGGGTTCAAATGATCATGTGTTGCTCCATGTTCCATTTGCCCGCACAGAGCTGTGAAAAGGGGATTTTGTTTACTCTGCTCCTTCTACAAGGAACATGTTGCAAAAAGGCTGGAATTTAACTGAACTTATTCCATTGAACGCTTTCAAGACCAGATTGAGATAACCACTTTAAAAAAAGTTTTTCATGTACTTGTAACTTTGTGTAACTTTTAATGTTTCTTGGCTAGGACTGCTTTGAAAAAGAGGGTGTTAATGTTTTGTCAGCGACGTGTGGATATCGTTGTTGTATCCTTGGGCAAGACACTTCACCCACCTGGCCTACATATTAGGGCTGGGCAATTAATTGAAATTTTATCGAAATCACAATCTCTACTTTGGTCAATCTAAATAACCGTCATAGGACTTTATAAATCGACAGGTTTACAGCCATTTCTTTGGACGAGACAATGGAAGACTTTTGTGCGTTAAATGAAACTGAAGGAAAGCATTTGTTTTTGTTTGAGCTGAGGTTTGAATAAAAGATGTATCTCCATTTATGAATCAGCAAGATGAATTTAAAGAAGTACAAAGTAACTCATGCCCCAAGAGGCCATGATTGTCCGTGAGAGTAAATACTACGCTGACAGAAAAGACAAAGGGAGAGAGGGATATTGTACATCCAGTTACACAATGGAGATCATTTTTTTCACTCAAACTTGGCCGTAAATACTGTTTAAGTGGCGCTAGCCCGTAGTTAGCTTTGCACGTTAGCTTGTTAGCTTCTTCTTTGTGATTCCATTAATGTGTATTGGTGACTCCGACCCGGTGCAGGCAAGTTGTATTTGTGGTTTTCTGTCCGGAGACACCAGCCAATCCATCAATGTATGTATCCCCAAAGGATTTATTAAGGTAAACAAGTTACTTAGTACTGCTTTAATTTATTATGAAAAAATAAAATTGACTCGAAAATTGAGATCGATCAATATGGGGAAAATAACAATAAAAATCACCCAGCCCCACTACATATATGAATATAGTATGTAGTGCTGGGCGATATGACGATACATATCGTGGGGACGATAGAAAAGTGCCTATCGTGCCATTTCTCTTCTATCGTTTCTATCGTTTCTAACCTAATTTAATCAATTATTAAAGCAAATATGTCATTGAATAGGCCACAAGAATGTATTAGTGTTGTCTTGTCACTATGCATCCTCTAGGTTTATATTAAGTGATTATAAACAAGAATAAAAAGAACTTTTTCGCAAAGAAACTCTGCCTTGTGGTTTTACGACACCCCCCTGCTTTACGATATCTCTGTCCGCCACCACACCTGCTGTAGCAACGGCGACATCTAATGGACGTACACGCGGGGCTCTCTCTCCCTGTTAAACACCGCGTGGTTTCACTGCTTTACGCACGGCAACTAAACTGCTTTTTAGTGATGGATCTTTTTAGCGCGTGGATCTGGATTAAACACACGAGAGAGAAGAGAGGAGAGGCGTGGTGCAGGAGGTAAGAGACTGATCGGGCAGCGCGTAGAGCAGCTAAAGACGTACAATACAAACTGCTCGCCCACTGTTTCTTAAACATTACATTAAAGTTGAGAAAATGGCGGTAATAAGCTCCAATTTACATTTGTTTTAGTGTAATATGAGCCTTGATATTGAGGAGCAGATGATGCTCTGAGTAAGTCGTTCTCTACGCACGAGTTTACACATTTCTGTTGTTAAATTCGTGTTGACTCTGGTCAGATCATGTTTGGCCCATTTATCCTGCAGTCTCACATTTGACAATTGACACATTGACAATATATGCTATATAAATTATCCATAGCAAAACCACTGCTTCAAAATAAAGTTGAAAAAAAGTAAGCAATGATATTTTGTCAAACTTTTCAAAGAATAACTGAAAACTGACTTTATTGTGGTATATCGTGATATATATCGCTATCGTGATATAAAATAATCCATATCGTGATATAAGTTTTTCCATATCGCCCAGCACTAATAGTATGCGTGTATGAGTTGTGGTCTGTGGGGCTGATGGCACAAAGTGGTAGCCCAGATTTTGTCAGTCTACCCCAGGCCAGCAGTGTAAATGGTAAATGTTTTCGCTTTTCCACCTACATTATAGGCACACAACACGCTCGAGTGCCTTAGTGGAGTAGCGTCAAGTACTCGACCAAGTGTGGAGTGAATTAATAATGACTATAGTGTCGCACTTTGAAAGACTAGTCAACTCCTAAGCTCGTAAATTACACAAATGTCAAAGCCCAATACAAAAATAAAAGCGCAATGATTAAAGATCTGCGTCTCCTTTCAGCTGTTCGGTTTACAGTCATCATCAAATGTAAAATCTTTTTGTACATTTATTTGCCAAATCTATCTAATGACCAGTTTCTTAAAAATAAATAAAAAAATAAAAAAATAAAAAAAACATTTACAAATCTGTTAGCTTAGCCAAGTTGTCCAAAAACATGGTTCTGTGTGAGATGCCAATTTAGCATTTTCGGAACAGAAAAAGCCACAGCTAATCTTGTAACATATTTACACAGAAATCACCAAATAAATTAAAAAAAAAAAACGAATCCACACGTCTCCATCTCTCCTGCATATCCTTTACCTCCTTAATTCCCCAGATCTAAAAGCAGACACATAATAGCTAATACCTTTAACCTGCCTTTTCGTAACGAGATCAGAAAGCGAACCGAATGTAAAAATCAAGATAAGTCGGATATCTGTCCCGCTCCCTCCTCGCTCAATAACATTTTTCACTTAGGCTGAATGACTTAATTGAACTTATTGAATCTGCCCTTTTACAAATGACATTAGCGCGGGAATCTTATTGAGCGTGAATGCAGTCGGGGCGGAGTTCAGCCGTAGTATGAAGCAAAATGAATTGGTAGCGGACAATGCCGGTGACCCAGATGTCCAGACGTAGATAACTTTGATAAATTAGGGCGCGGCGTCAGGGCCCTTGATACAAATTAAACACATTTGATCATCTTCATAGCCCCGTGACTCTGAAATTCTTCTGTTTTTTTTTTGTACAATCAACAGAATGGAAACCAAAAGTAACCGTGGAAGTGGTTAAGGAGGACGGGGAGACATTTTGAGGCTAAATGTCAAGAAGATAATCAATCAAAGCGGTCATCTTCCGCTAACGGCATGCTAACAAATCGACTTGAGAGCTCTTGTGTTTTGATAATTCTATGTAAAGCTCTCGGTGTATAAAAGTTTCATTCTATCAGTCATGCATTCGTGGACCGCAGAACCTGTGATTGTTTGGCAGGAGGACACTTTTGATATCTACCTATTAACCTCTTACCCCCACCTGAACCGAGCACATTTTCTCCAGTTTGGCTTTACCCAAATCTAAAGGCTTGGAGGAAAAAAAGTATCAAAATAGCAATGAAAATGCAATGAGAAAGTGACAAAAACACAACAAAAAAAGTGATGAAAATGCAGCAAAAAAGTGACACAAAAAGTGACAAAAATGAAACAAAAAGCGACAAAATCATGTCAAAAAAGACACGACAAAAACGCTTAAAAAAATGTGACAAAAATGCAGCGACAATGTGACAACAAAATGACCCTCACTTTTGTCGGCCTTAGCCTCACACTGTTACTCTCCAGTCCAGAAGCTTTTAGATTTGGGTAAAGCCGAAATACGGAGAAAATGCGCTCGGTTCAGGCGGGGGGTAAGAGGTTAAGCAACAAAATAAATATCTGAGCACTTCAGTAGTAAAAGAAAAAATAACCAAAGTAAATAGGATTGAGGCAAAATACTATGAGTCAGCTAAAGGCAATTGTGCATGATATGTTCACTTTAAACATGTACAATAGGTGAATCCTCCAGCCATTTGATTCTGACCATCAGCCTGGCTCCACATCACAAATTTCCCTATGGCGACAATAAAGTATACAAACAAACAAATAAAGGTGCATTATGTAACTTTTTTGTGAAAAAATTAAAATGCTGTATGGGTGATTAGCATGGTGCCTTTACTTTCCATCACGGTGGCCCCTACAACACTGCAAGGTCAATTGTTTAATAGTGAAACAGTGAAAACCTACCAGAAACCCTGAAAACAATTGATCGTGGAGCATCATAAAGGCCACTGTGATGGAAAACGAAGGCGAAATAAAGGCCACTGTGTAGGTCAAATACACATAAAAAGTTGCATAATGCACCTTTAAATAAACTCTTTATTATAAATAGGGCAGGGCGATATGGCCTAAAATCTATATCACGATTTTAAAAAGAAATATCACGATAACACTATATTTGACGATTTAATTGACAATGGACAGATTACTTCAAAATCCCAGTCTTTTGGGAAGATGTTTTTGGTTTTTAACAGCATACTAATTTCCTCGCAAACATGATCTACTCGAGCAGTTTACATCCTTCATTTCATTTTACTTTTCAAGCACCTGTCCCCGTGTCCTACAGTCAGTGTTTATGCTAACATGAATTATATAGTGTCCACAACAATATCAAAAATGGCAACGATATTAACAGATTATATCGCAATAACGATATGCGATACGATATGGCCCAACCCTAATTGTAAACAACATGGTATAGGGCGAATGACAAGACAAGCTCCTCTTCCCAGGGCTACTACATTAAATGAGCATCTACCGCAGTTGTTGCCATTATAAATAATAAAAGCCTGTTGTTTGAATATTGCGTTTGATCCTCAGCTGCCTGCCCGATCCGGAGGCGCGGCCGGTCATTATGCGGGGGACATGAATATGAATGAGCGGGGCGGGGTCCTTCGCTCCCGTCCTGGAACAGGCTCCGCGCTCATTGGCATATGAAAGCATCGCGCGTGCCCAAGCCGAGCGCGCCGCAGCGTGGGCTCATGCATTTATTAACGCGGGGAGTGGTTAACGGGGAGACGGCGAGGGGCTTATGAATGCATTTATGTGCTCAGGAGAGACGTCTGCAGCCGGCTGAAGGGGAACATCTCTTAAATATGTTTATCAAAGCACTTCTGTGATATTACCAGGCGTGTATTAACGCACATATCAAAGGCTTCTGGGGGCATGCGCGTTATGTAAAAGGTGGGCCGGGTGAATATTTTATGGGATGGAATGGAATGAGGAGCGCAGGAAAAAAAAATAGAGGTCAGGTCAAAGAAAAATGCAGACAATAACGCTGATGTTTAGGCTTTAAAGCAGTACTAAGTAACTCTTGCCCCTAGAGGCCATAAGCGCAACTGCAGGTGTCGTAGCAAGTTACGATTTTTTATTAAATGTCTTGGAGAGTAAATACTACGCTGACAGAAAAGGTGACGGGAGAGAGGGGTGTTGTACATCCAGTTATACAATGGGAATCTTTTTTTTTACTCAAACTTGGCTGTAAATACTGTTTAAAGTGGCGCTAGCCCGCAGTTAGCTTTGCCCGGTAGCCTGTTAGCTTCTTCTCCGTGATTCTATTAGTGTGTATTGCTTGCTCCGCCCCGGTGGCAGTCAAGTTGCAAGCATGGTTTTCTGGCCAGAGACACCAGGGGGAGATGAAAGACCCCCCAATCATCCCATTAACACTTGTATTACCCACACAGAGACTACGGAAAGGATTTATTAAGGTAAACACGTTACTTAGTACTGCTTTAATTGGCGGTAATCGATTGTTTCATAATTAACGGCATTAAAACAACATGAGGTTATAGTCAGAGCAGCTGTCATATAGCCATTATTATATAAAACCATTATCAACGAAAAGCTTTTGGAGAGAGAGAGAGGTCAGTCTTGTGGGTGCGGATTACCCATGTTCCCCGGTTTCGGTGGCACTTCTTTGACATCCATAAAACCAATGTGTTCCTCAAGTATTTTACTAACCTTGATCCCAACCTTAATCAGGCTAAACATAGGGCAGATCCCGGTAGTCTACACCTAGACAACAAACCACAAAGATACTTAGCGGTTACGGGATTTAAGCCGCGTTCCAGGCAACTGGTTACTAGGGCTGGGTACTGTTACATTTTCCCCCCCCGATACCAGTACTTTAACAATACTTGGTTTTCTGACACTGATACCTGAACGATACTTTTTCTGATTCCTATACTAAAATATGTGTCGTCTAGACCCACAAAAACAGGACAATAATGTGAGGAAGATCTGCACATTAGTAAGTCTGCCTCACTCTAACTCCTGCCCTCACCACCCCCTACCTTTTGTACCTTAGAAAAATGTCCATCGCGCGTAATGTTTATTATCCAACGCTGTATATAATTGTGTGTGTATGTGCTTTGCTTTGTTGTGATTTTCATTTAGCGGTCGCCTAGTTGCGAACCTGTTCATAACAATGGCAATAAAAACTATTCTGATTCTGACATTTACAATATCGGGTCCATGTCCAATGTCAGGAAATGTGTGGAAAATTGGGAATAATTTTGAGGAAAATTGTGGTAAAAAAAATTAGGAAAAGCTGTGGAACAAAAATGGGGGGGGGGGGGGAATGCGCAAAAATAGGAAACATTTTGAATAAATTGGGGAAAAGATGGGGGAAATAGGGAAAATATAGTAATAACAAACGAGCAAAAATGAGGGCGAAAACTGGGAAAAGAAGAAACAAATGGGGAAAAAAATAAGGAAAAAAATAGTTAAAAAATTGGGGAAATTGTGCAGACATTGGGGAAAAATTTGAAAATAATTGGTCAAATAGGGAAAAAAGAAAATGGGGATAATGGTACACTACAGTATCAAGTATTTTTCCAATACCTACTATCAATACAATTTTTTTGATACCAGTAGTACCTAAACATTTTTTCAATACCACACTGGTATTGTTTAACGATACCCAGCCCGACTGGTTACTGGCAAATTCACGACCTCCAACTTGGGAAAAATGCCTTGGAACACCGCTCGAACTGGTATTACAACTTGTAAACTCGGAAATGATCAGAGTGGTCTAAGTTCAGGTATGAGATAAACACAGTGGAGACATGTTGCTATGATAAAAGTTTTGGTATTTAGTATGTATTGAAATATAAGTTCAAAGTATATATAGTGTGAAGAAACGTTCATAGTAGCTATTATTAGCTAACTGTTGTAGCATTAGCTGTTTGTTTACATATGACTTTATTCAGCTGGGGTTGTATTCGTAAGTCAGAAAAATCCCAGTTACATGAAATGCAGCATTAGACGTTAGAAAATGGTGAGATGCATTATATTCATGCATGTGACTTTGGAAGTGCTTCTCCATGCGCCAGATAAACAAGGCTAACTTTCTATGTGAAGCATGCCAACTTAAAGTCCAAACATGTTTACCAAAGGGTCTCCGTGAGTTGATATATTAATGCATAGATAAACCCACTTCAGTGCATCTGCATTAGGTAAGCCGGGAGCTGAATTTTTCATGTTTGAGGTGGAAAAAGGGAGGGTGAGCCATACACAAGCGAGCCAAAGAGAGGTCAGGTCAGATGAGCGATGCGTCCTCCTTGATGGTTAAGGGAGTTGCGCTGAAGATGAAGGCAGCGGGAAGGGAAAAAAAGAGGAGCTAAGGCAAGTCAGCAAGATCACAACCCCGGCCTATATGCCCCGAGGATGCTTATAAAAATAAAACAAGCCGTTTGCAGAGGCCGTATGCCGCACGCTTCCTTTGTAGTAACCCTCAAGGAGTTGCAGATAAGCTATTTAAAAATTAAACTACAGTACGCTCTCGAGAGGATTCTGGCACCGTTTTATCAATCAAATTTCCAAACCATTATGCGGTGGAAAAGGCGAAAGCGCGTCAAAACAGAATCAAGCGTGCACCGACTACTTGTATGCTACTTTTTACTTGCCGTTATCTGCAGATGTGAGAAGTTGTTGGCTGCCGATTCGGAACAGTGCAAAACACTGCTGTGGAGATATGCCTTTTTTTTCCGTTCAGGAAGCCAGCTGGCACGGGAAGCACATGTTCGTCAACAGTGTCCACAAAAGAGGGGCGTGGATGTGAATATGGCAGCGGTTTGCCTCTGCACCGATCAAAGCCTATATGTCTACATCTGCCAGCGAAAAAGAGTCGAGAGAGAACTGATGCAAGTTGAAATCACTCCGCTCCAAAATCCAAAAAGTGCGCAGCTGCGTGTACAATGGGGAGAACTTTTCAATTCAAGTGTTGATTTGCAGATGCCTTGGAAAACGCGCAAATATATTTAGAGAGACAGCGTCAATTCATGTGAATAGGTCTAAATGTGAAAGTATATCTGACAGACTTTGGTATAGAACTGTTGCTACTAATGGATAAACAAAAACGAAATGAACTACTTCTAGCCAGTGTTCCCAGACATAATGGGTATAAATATAGCTCTCATTCGTCCAGTCCATATTCGATAAAATTGTCAATGTCATCTCTACACTTGGAGTATGTTGACTTGATGCTAGGAGACTTCTTGTTTCGAAGCATGTGTGTCTTGCCTTGGTCCACTCCAGCAGACACTCTCACTCTCTCGCCATCCAGGCCCTCCCCTTCATCCCTCCATGCCTCTATCTGCGCTCCCACAGCACTCTCTCTCTCCCGCTCTCTGACAGATGGGTAGGTAATGAGTTTCGCCTTTCCCCGTCCAATCGTCTGGGCACCAAAACCTGCCCCCCACGCCAAAAAATGCCCTTTTAATTTAGCCAAGCGCTGAGTACAGGGATATTACTGTTTAGGCACACACACATACCACATACACATACCCCTCCCATGACTCCCACTTGGGTGAAACCTTCCATGTCTCATGTGCTAGCTATTAAAGAGCCTCACCAACCCCTCCCCGAGCGCTGCTCAGGCCCTCTCTTCAATGCGTGTTCAAGAGGCCAGGCTTGGCTTTCAAAGTAACCATGGCGTCCATTTTTAGAACGAGGCTTGTGTGAGGTTGCCCTAGAAACCCCTCCTGATCGCCCCGGTGAAATCACACTTGGCCCAGAGCGCTTGTGCATGAGGAGAGTGGGAACAGCCTGTGAGAGACTGTGCAGGGATCGGCCTATGTGTATATATGTGAGCTGAAATCCCACAAAGCGCCCAAAGACCACCCACATTCTTTTAAAGGGGGACTCACATGAAAGCATTTCCCCTTTGGTCTATCTTTCTGTTCTGCTCTTAAAACAGCAGATAAGCTGCCAGAGCCTGACCCGTGAGGGCCACTTCATAGCATTTGGCGCAAATTGTGCATCAAGGGTCCAAATAATATCAACTTGTCGCTAATAGCCAAAGTAGTCAGTATAGTATAAAAATAGCAAGATAGAGATACATTTCTAGCGCAGACCTGCCCCAGAGATCAAAAACTTAAAACTATAGAATCTGCCAAATGAAGCTGATGAGGATACAACATGTTAAAAGTTCAAAAAGGTGATTTTGCATAAGTCCTCCATGCATTTCATATTTAATCCATGTAATAGTGTTATGTTTCTATCAAAGCTTAAAATCAGGTCTGTCGTTAAGCCTTTTTTTGTTGTTAGCTTCAAATGGCTAACATTGTCCTTTCCACTTGTGTTCCATGTAAGAAAATGAGACCATTTTATATGTATAATTAAACATAGAATGGAAATAACGGCACAAAGATTATTTCAAAAACTCAAGTCAATCCTGTGAGTCAACCCCACGTTAAGCTGTTTGCTACGTTAAAGCGCCTAGCATCAATATTATTTACCAAATAGTTCTAGCTCCAAGTTTGTCGCGCGCTCGGAAAACCATAGATAAGTTATAAGCAGCGGGTGCACTCTTGACCCGCTCCGGACACTACGTCACGGGGCCTCGAGGGAAAAACGTGGCCTTATTTGAGAATAGAGACCCCTACTCAGGCCTGCTACACTGTCTTCTGTGACGGGGAGAATGCCGCCTTTATGGAGCTCTCCAATAAAACAGGAATTAGCTTCCCACATGAAGGCAGACGGCGAGAGATCGAGGCTGGCTCTGAAAGGGTCTGCTCGGCTAAGCACAAAAGCTCCCACTGTTCCAAAATCACTGCGGCAAATTCGATTGAGCAACATACATATATTTCCGCAATCAAATTAAGATTCCAAATGAATGGAGAAAATTCAGGCGCGGCAGCGGGGAAGGGCATTAAGCTTATTGGTTCAATTGGTTCATGAACGACTGTCACCTAAATCTAATACGGCACCCATCCGCTAGTGTTCAAGTGTAAAGATGAGATTTTCTTTGCACAATATAGGACACCGAGAGAAACAGGGCTTCTATTGTTTTTCCAAGAACATAAAAAACAACAGCAACACGATTAGATTAAGACATAAGGCATTCTTTCTCTAGCCTAATTTGTCTGGCCCTTTAATTTCCGATACCGTTCCCAAAGAGAAAGATTAAAAAAAAAAAGTTAAAGGGATAATTCGGGATTTTTGACATAGGGCCTCATTTCCTAGTTATCCAGAGTGTTGTGGATGTCTGGAGATATTTTTTTTCTTAAATTCATGCAGTTCTTATATTTGAAGAGTCTAGTGGCGCTAGGCTAGAGCAAGGCTAAAGCATTTCTATGGTAACCGCTAGCCTGCATTAAAAACAGTCTGACCCACTCCACAGTGCACCTGAGGTAAATCACTTATAACACCAGACTAACCATATAAATGTCTGTGTTAATAGAATAATTTTTGAAATATAACTGACCTTGTATCACATGAATTACCGCATTTTGAGGGACTATTTTCTCGCAGATCACTCCGCCGCTGCGTTAGCTTACAGCCACGAAGCTGATGCTGCTCAAATATAAGTTATTTTAAATGCAAAATGGTTAAAATTATTCTATCGACACAGACATTTACATGGTTAGTCTGGCGTTATAAGTGATTTACCTCAGGTGCACTGTGGAGTGGGCCAGACTGTTTTTAATGCAGGCTAACTGATACCATAGAAATGCTTTAGCCTTGCCCTAGCCTAGCGCCACTAGACTCTTCAAATATAAGAACTGCATGAATTTAAGAAAAAAATATCTCTAGACATCAACGTCTGTGTAAGTTCTCAGTCGTACAGGAGTTGTCCATCTTCAAAGAAAGTACTTGAGTCATCTTCTGTACTCGGTAGTTGAGGTCTCCATGGAGACCTCAACTACTAGACATCAACAACACTCTGGATAACTAGGAAATGAGGCCCAATGTCAAAAATCCTGAAATATCCCTTTAATGAGGTATGTTGTGATGTACATATTATGACTCAGTTGTCAGTGCTGTCCATCCACTCACTGACAAAGCTATATATGCCAACGTTTGTGTATTTTTGATTTGGACACACAACAGTAGCACAGAAACACTACAGCTACATCACTTTCTATGTTCGGAAAACCACCCAAAAACATCTATAAAACAAATAAAAACAAATGAACTGGAGCGAAAGCAAAGTGCAGCGCAACGGGAAAAGCAAATAGATATTTAAGGCCCACTCGTCTGCACGGATTCCCTTCAGCCCGGTGCATTCATCAAACGATCCGTGCGCGCGCACACAGCCATTGCTAAACGCAAGTCTGCCCCGCTACAGCGTCAGTGATCCAGGAGAGATCACCTGAGGCGCGAACGCTTGGATCCCACCACCGAATGTGGCTCCATGTTGACCAAAGATAGCCTGCTAAAGCTTCACCCAGGGAAAGGCTACTGGACTGGAACGCAGTCTGTTTGCTTGGATTGAAGTGAGAGGCCCCTCGCTTGAAAGAAGATCCATGGCACGGTCGAGGAATAAAAAGCAAGTATCCCATCGGGTCAGGAAGGGGTCGAGCACTTTTGGGCCACCTCCACTGCTATCACTATGCCGGTCGCACAACGGCTCGGTTTGACTGGACAGTACTTTATAGTAGATTTAGGGCACAAGATTAGTGTTATTATAAATAATCCACACACTTTTTCAATCTGTTTTCACCACCAAATTCTTTCGCCGGACAATAATTTTTGTGAATCCAGTAAATAAAAAACATGGGGGAATGATAAACAGAATGAATCAAAATGCAAGTCTAAATGTGTTGTGTTGTTGCCGTAGTATGCTCTAAAAAAAAGAAGAGGGAACTACAAACGCCACATCCTTTTCTCCAATTCTACACAAACAAACTTTTGTTTTTTAGAGAAAGGTTGCATTTCTATAAAACTATGAAAAATGTAGGCTACTGGTTATAGGCTTTAAAGCTCCAGTATATGATCATGCTGGCAATTTGAAAAAATAACACCCATAATGATCTCCTTCAATGCTTCATGTCCATACTGGATGCTAAAAAGTCCTTGCGACAGACAATAGTTTTATAGCAGTATAGCAGATACAGTATAGCAGACCATTTTATTCACATTAATTGGGTTAATAGTACTTTTATTAACTAATCGGCTAAAAATCTGTTAAAATCTTCATGGCCATAATCATCACTCCTCTCCATTTACATTAATTACTCCATTTGAGAATCCATGATGGCAACTCAGTCTCCTCCTACAGAGCATGTTCCAGAAAAGGACAAAAAGGTGGGGAACTCCGCCCCCCCCCGTGAGGCGGGCTGAGCAGCAACAAGCCTCCACAGTGCTCCAGGGCCTGTCAATCAAAGTCTCAGGCTTAAACCTTTTAATTCCACTTGACAAAAACCAGCGTAAAAATATGATACCTTGCCCAGCGTTGTCCCAGTGGGTCACAACAATCTTTAGAAAATAGATAACTCTTGGGAGCCAGGCGTTTTTGGGCGACGGTGGTGCAGGTGACCTTGGGCAAAACACTTCACCCTACTTGCCTCCAGTGTCTGTGTACATTGGTATATGAATGAGGGTGTGAATGGGTGACTGGTTCCTTACTGTAAAGCGCTTTGGGCCTGATAAAGGTAGAAAAGCGCTATACAAGTTGAGTTTTACCATTTTAAGCTGTTTTTGAGAGTTGTAAAGTCTCCATTGGAATCTGTTTTTAAAAGTTTATTTTAGAGTCGTCCCTAGCCACCAGGTGATGGTATTGCAGGAATGTCAGCTCCCTGCCATGAGGACCAAAGAGAAGCACTTTCATCACCCATTCCCAGCACGGTAGTACAGTGGTTAGCGCTTGTGCTTCACAGCTAGAAGGTCCCTGGTTCGATTCCCACCTGGACGGGGCCTTTCTGTGTGGAGTTTGTATGTTCTCCCCGTGTCTGCGTAGGTTTCCTCCGGGTACTCCGGTTTCCCCTACCACTAAAAACATGTACAATAGGCCAGGATGAATGAGAGTGTGTTTGAGAGTGCGAATGGGGGACGACGGATGCAAATTAGCCCAAGGCTACAATCCGGTGTGGCTTGTTTACATGCATGAGACCCATGTATGTTCATTAACATGCACTGTCCCGACCAAATAAACCAATAAATAAAAATAAATAAATAAATAAATATCATGAGTAGGCAACGTCAGGCCTTGGGGAAAACTGTGGCCCTCCAGCATAGAACCTCTGTCTCCCAAGATGATTTTGAGAAATATTATTGCACACAGCAGTGAGCAAAAAAAAACAAATTCTGAAATGCTGAAAATATCTAAATACCTTCGAAATTTCCTAGGGGCAATCCCCGAACCCCCCGTTAGGTCATATAAGATGTACAACACTGGGAATTTGAAGAATGTGGTGTTTTGGGCCACGATTGGGAGGTTTGGCCATTGGTCTGTTGACAAGGAAGAAAATCGGCCCATCACAAAACAAACCTGCCTCCCTCTATCTTATATATTTGTAGTTAAGGGAGTGAGTGTTTGAAACTATTCCTCATTGGTGCAATAGCCTTTCATAACACGATTACAAAGAGTCTATAATTTGCACCTCTGAAGACAGTTCACTCCTTAATACTACAAAATGCTCGGTTTTCTGTATCCAGGACAATGCGTGTGTGGTCCTATATAAGGAAGCCCATACAAAAGCAATAAACAGAGATCAATGGCGTGGAGCGGGAGACCTTGCTGGAGGCGAGAGTGTGTGCGTCTGAGGTGTGCAAGGGGCCGGAATAACACCGCTGAGCTCAGGGGGCGGCCATATTTACGCATTAGACCCAGTGTAATAAGGAAAAAGCCCCGCTCCTGTATTCATCACCGTAGACTGTGCACACAACACACCAGGGCCAATACTAAATCAAACGGTTTCCGCAAAGCAATGGGAAAATATGGAGCATAATTTACATTCCGCTCGCATGCATATTTAATGTCCTGGGTTTGTTGTGGATTGCGGTGTATTGTCAGGAAATAGCTTTGAAAAGAAATGTGGCGATATAAAGGAGTTTTTATGTTTAAAAAATACAGCCTTGGTTCAATTAGGGATTGCATACAGGCAAAAACGCTTGTTATAAAACAAACCAAGGTATGCAATGAGAGGGGGGGAAAAACAACACTTAAAGGAACATTTTCATGTACAGTCTAAAGTCTATTTTAGCAAGCCAGGCCAGCCAAGATTACGCATTCAAATAACATTAACAAAAGCTAATTCTGCTGTCTGCAATTGTGTCTTATTTTCCCCAATTTCCGACTGGCATGATTGACAGGTAAATTAGCAAACCGGAGACAAAAATGGTGGCCTATATACATCTTGAACGTCTGCTGAGTCAACAGGCAAAGCATTAAAGCAGTACTAAGTAACTCTTGCCCCTAGAGGCCATAAGCACAACTGCAGGTGTCTTAGCAAGTTACGATTTTTTTAACTTCTTAAATGTCTTGGAGAGTAAATACTACGCTGACAGAAAAGGTGAAGGGAGAGAGGGGTGTTGTACATCCAGTTATACAATGGAAATATTTTTTTTCACTCAAACTTGGCTGTAAATACTGTTTAAAGTAGCGCTATCCCACAGTTAGCTTTGCCCGTTAGCCTGTTAGCTTCTTCTCCGTGATTCTATTAGTGTGTATTGCTTGCTCCGCCCAGGTGGCAGTCAAGTTGCAAGCATGGTTTTCTGGCCAGAGACACCAGGGGGAGATGAAAGACCCCCCAATCATACCATTAACACTTGTATTACCCCCAGAGGGACTACGGAAAGGATTTATTAAGGTAAACATGTTACTTAGTACTGCTTTAAATGCAGTTAATCAGAAGTGAGAGGAGTTATCAAGTTTGCTCTGATATAGGGAAATGTTTTGATAAAATGTCTTCTGCATTCAAGAGCCGTACTGCATAAAAAACAACCAACCGAATTTTATTGTAAAATGTAAAAAATACACAAAAACAACATACATAGGCTATTAGATATAAAATCCAGTTTGGTATGTAACAGGCCCTGAAATGTCTGCCCCATCTTTCACTCACTAGGACCACAAACAATGAGAGAAGTAACTACTGAATCCCCCACATTTTCAAATCATATCCTGTTCATTTTGCATACATTCCACTAGCATGTAGCGCAAATCAAATTTCCGAGGCAGTGACAATCTGAATGCACACACGCCGACAGACACAAACAGGCATAAATTAATGTTTAGAGCCATTCTATGAATTTCAATGCTTTTACGTCCGATTTGCCATTCTGACAGCGGAATCTGCATACTAATGATAGGGAAGTGGTGCATAGAATGGCTGTACGTTCGTGTATATGTGCGCTCCGAAGGCTGTGTGGGTGATTGGACTTGTCATCATGTGGCGCTCCGAATGACAGGCGACTTCTGGGCTGCTGCCACTTCGCTGCCGCGCCGTACATCAGGAATGACTTGCAATTTTCTAACTATCACTTTCAAACTAGATGCTAATTTTACCGGATTGGGCCTGTCAGAGTGAGAGCTCCTGACTGATCCCAGAGGCTGGTACGCAGGCTGCAGACGGCTGACCGGAGAGAGAGAAAGAGAGAGACGGGAATGGTTCTATTTAGGAATGAGAGCAAAGGAGCTCAAAAGAAGCGAATACTCGAATTTGCATCGTAAGATCATGACGAGATATGGTTCTTAGAAATCCCTTGGCTTTAACCAGTACATAATATTGCCTTTTATCCTGTTCGCAGCTCTGGCTAGTCACATGTACCCACCTCACCCTTACTTGACTTAGTTGTCCTCAACTGCTACCCAAGACACGGACAACAAAAATGGAGGCTGTTATAATGGTTTAATTTTCCGTTTTGTCCCAGTAAAAATAAAGACAAATGGATGTGACGTGACCACTGGGTAAATAAAGCTTTTTGGGGGATTTTCGGAAGATAGAAGGAGCAGGGAAACCACATGTCCCAGTTTAACCGAGGCAGTACCAGTCCGGAGCCCGTTTTCTTCAGAACTATTATTTTGTCCAATACACCATTTGATAATTTTACACAGTCACTGTATCACCCAGAGAGGTGTAAATCTGTGGAATAATCTAGAGGAACCCTAAAAGGCGCTGTTAGTCTACAACAATTCAAAAACAGTATAAGAGAAGTGTGTTTGAGAAGTATGCTAAAGACATGTGACCTTGTTCGTATTATTTATACGTTATTTTGCATTACTGTGAACATGTTTAACCACATCATTGCTGATAGAACCAATGTCTCCAACCCCTAAGTTTAAGTCGTTATGAATTATAGGAACTGAGAGAAATGAATAAGCAAAAGCTAACCACAATGCTGTAACAGCCTGTTTCCACTGGTCACTATTAAACATAATAGACCGAGGGCAGGCGAGAGATGGCCCTGTTGGGACTCCCCCCCCTTTTAACGGGTTCATAAATCATGTCTTTTTAATGCACCACCCAGTATAGGGCTCAGAACTGCCTCTCAACAACAACTAGTTAGGGCAGCAGGGTGAGGGCTTGCTAATGGGGGGCTACTGCCCTCTACCTACTGGCCATATTACACCTTGGCTTTATAAGGCACCTCACTAAACAAGGCAAACAACCAAAATAATAAAACAATCACAACCAATATTTTACAGTGGAAATGGGAATGACAATAATAATGGGTCGTGTTGTCTATGTAATACTTATTATAACTAAATCAATAGTCAATTAATAGAATGGTGACTGGTGTTTATAAGTAATGATTGGATATGGTTATTATGTGAATGGGAAAAAGAAAAAGTACAAATTGTAAATAAAAATAAAAAATAAAAATGTTTATATATAATGGTAAACTGCATACATTTCTATCTTCGTGTTATGTCTTCTTACTTTGGAAGTCTTGTAAACATCCTGTGATTTTCTTCTTGTAAAACATGAAATGCTTTGTAATGTAAAAGTGTTATATTGTATGAAAGCACGAGATGTTGTATCACTGTATCCGGAATGTAAATTAATTTTGAATATGAGGGTAGGCACTTATAAGCTTTCTTGCTTCGGCCTACTCCTTTTGAGTTTTTGTTATTTTATTTATTTTCTGCACTGCAATAATGTTAATGTAAATAATCACTAAAATAAATCAAATCAATCAATCAAACAAACACAACACACGAAACCATACGGCTGACGTTAATTCACTGTTGCCATTATTTGATCGCTCCGGGGCTGTTCCCTCTTTCTCAGGCCTCCGTCGCTGCTACAGTATATACAGCATGCTATAATGTCCCCATGAAGTCTATAGGTTTGTCATTAGAAAGATATTCCCGCCCTCCGAGTGGCAGACAATGGCTTTTGGATAGATCCCATTACCTTGGTCTATAGCTGGCGCGCCTCTGCTGGGACCCACCTCGGCTAATTACACACATTCATTTGCAGCCAGCTGTAATTTCATTCGCACTAATGAAGCGTGCGCGTGGATGAGGATAATGTATAGTTAATGTACAGAGGGGAGACAGAATTAAGCGGCTATAGTGGCGTCTCCAGCGTCCGGGCCATCACCATTAAAGGACAGTTAGCGTGCGTTCGGCGAGTGTCTCTTGGCTACTTTGACTTTGGAGCATAAACTTTAGGATGCACAATTTGCCGGTCTATCAACCTATAAAACATAGTGATTCTGACTGAGACGCTCGCTAAGGATCTGGATACAGACACGTTTATGCGAGGTACTGATTGAAGGAATAGGGGAAAAAAAAAATAGGTCAATGTTGCTCAGGTTAAGACAAACATGTGGAGGTAAGAATGACAAGCCTGTGCTCAATAATGACTTAAACAGGGGCAAAAACGTTTCAATGGAAAGTCCACTACAGCGAGAAACTTCCAGAGTCTGCCCCAATTTCCTATTAGGCTTCAGCAGCTAACAGAAGTTTGTTCTTTACAGGCTATGGGCGAAACGTAAAATGCTAAAACTATTACAAATGACTGCTTAGGAATCGTTGTTTGCAATGGAGAACTCAAACTGAGAACTTACACAAACACTCTGCATGTGACTCATCTAAATATAAGAGCTGGCTCCAAAAACGCAGCCAAACTGCTAGCACGAACTAGCTTAAATTAGCCCGCGCTGAACGCTATTGGGGATGCCCCTCCTACTTTGTCCATCTCTATCCTACAGTCTATGGTTTCGCCACTGATCCAAGAAGTACCGCCCATCTTTGTTCTCAACAACTACTCTCAACTTGTAGTTTTTTGAAATTGTCATCAAAAACCCTAAACTTAAAGCATTACTAAGTAACTCATGCCCCTAGAGGCCATAAGCGCCACTGCACGTGTCGTAGCATGTTGCGTTTTTTGTACTCATTAATTGTCCGTGAGAGTAAATACTACGCTGACAGAAAAGACAAAGGGAGAGAAGGATATTGTACATCCAATTACACAATGGAGATCATGTTTTTGGCTGTAAATATTATTTAAGTGGCACTAGCCCGCAGTTAGCTTTGCCCGTTAGCCTGTTAGCTTCTTCTTTGTGATTCCATTAGATAGATAGATAGATAAATAGATAATCTTTATTACAGACTCAAGGTCCAGACCAAAAACACAAACAGATAAAAAAACAAACAATTAAAAACCTCTAAACTTTCAAGAGGCAGTCATACCAATGTTTCCACAACTGCGAGGTGAAACGCACAGCACTGCACACAACATTGGACAACAAAATGATAACAATATTTTTTGAATCATTCAGGCGACACATAAACTTAAACATCAGGGGTGTCCAAACTTTTTTAATGGGGAGCCGCATATTGAAGCGTACACAGGGTGAAGGGCCATAGATCGGTGGTTAGTGCCGCGAAACCTTTGACTAGCAGAGGTTCAAATTGTGACCTACATACCTTTATTTATGCTTAAAACCTTCATGCCAGCTCTGTCTCACAATAAAATGTTAGTTGTTAGATTAGAATTGTTTAGAATTATTACATTTCAAATAAAAAGGACCATCTCTGATGATGTGTACCGATTCAGCAAGAAGGCCGAGGGACACCAATAACTTGTGTGAGGGCCGCACTTTGGACACCCCTGCATTAGCGTGTATTGGTGACACCAACCCGGTGGCAGGTAAGTTGCAATTGTGGTTTTCTGGCCAGAGACACCGGGGGAGATGAAAGACCCCCCCAATCATCCCATTAACACTTGTATTACCCACAGAGGGACTATGAAAAGGATTTATTAAGTTAAACACGTTACTTAGTACTGCTTTAAGTGTTTGTTCAACCCGAAAGTTTGTAATTTCATTCCTACCTTGTGCCACTTGCCTGTTACTATTGTCTTCTCAGCCTCAACCAACAACAACTGAAGTCAATATAAATTAACTCCTTCATCGCACAATAGCGCCGACTCAGTTACGTTTTCGCACCAGTCCTCCTCCTAACACCATCTCCACCACAGCAGCGTAAACATCAGCCTCTCCACCTCATCTTTACTTGGGAGCCTTGTGACGGAACATTTTTCCTTCACCACCCAACAACAGAGTTAATCCCTTTATATCTATGCATCATCATTGTTTGAAGAGGACGCGTAGAACAGCATGACTTTGGACGCACGTATGCCACTTGTGCAGATTTGGGCAGCTCATTTGTCCACACCAGGAAATGCCCTTACACTCTCCTCATTCCAGTCGGAAAGTCAGTTGACACACACCCTCAAATTCACATACCACTCCACCCTTGGCTTCTGAATGCTTCCATGCTTTCATGCACACTGGCAGCGTGATACAAAAGTCAAGCAATTTCCCCCATTTATTTCAGCTCTAATTTGACAAATATTTGGCAAAACCACAAGGAAAGAAAAAAACATCACAACACGGATATCTTTGAAAATTCTCTTTTCATCCCAAGAACCCTGAAATTGCACGTTTTTCTAATACGATGCGGCCCGAGTTGTTAATATATCGGCTACCTTATAAGTATGTTCTACGCCAAAGGAAAAAACAGCGGCGGAAATAACCTTCGCCTCGTGGTAATAAACCCATCCATAATCACGTCAAGATTCATATTCAGAAACCGTGTACGTAGTGTGTTTTGCGGTGCACTGGCTCCCTGCAGTCCACCCTCATCTGCTCCACAAACACAGCCCCTCCCCGTGCCCTCGCCCCCCCTCCTCCTCCTCCTCCTCCCTCCACCCGTCTCCACCCCTCCCCTTCACTCCACCCCTCCCGTGGCGGCGGCGGCGGCGGCGCGCGGAACCCATCCTATAGCCCTAAGCTGACCCGGAGAGCGTATCCTGACGTCACACAGTAGACAAGGGAAGGCATCATTCCAGACGGCGCACACACATACACACACACACACAGGCCTATGCAAGCATGCACCACAGCGGCGGGTAGGCCCCAGCTGAGGCAGGGAGGGTGTGGGGGGATGGGGAGGGGGGGTTTCTACATTCCAGCACTCACACAACACACTGCACGCCTGGCGGTTGTGGCGGCAGGGAGGGGAGGAGGACGAGGGGTGTAGGGAGGGAGGGAGGGAGGGAGGGATCGCTCAGCTGTAGCAAAAGGGGGGAGGGGGGTAATGTAGCAGGGGGGTGTGTTTTGGGAGGAGAGAGAGAGAGAGAGAGAGAGAGAGAGAGAGAGGAGACGGGCTATGGGCCAGTGTTCCTCTGAGCTCAGCACTTCCCCTTTCAGCTGCAGCCAGCCGCTGGTGGCTTTTGCGTAACGCGGCCCAGGCAGATCCTGTGTGCGCTGCTGCAGCCGGACCGGCGTTAACCCCTTCCTGTACCTGCAAGTCACTGAGTTCGCAGAGTGTGGCTGAAAGCTTCATACTTTAAGGCTTGTTTTTTTGAAGACACAATGGGTAAAATCAAATTGCATGCCACGCCTGACCATGAAACTGTCGCTCAAGATCTGGACAAGAATCGCCCGAGCACTGCACAGCAAATGTTCAAGCTAGATGCTACTGACACTGACACGAATTGATGTCAAATGAAGCTGATAAATTTCTTTACGGGAATATAAAATGTCATAGCAAAAATAATAAAAGTCAAAGCATTACTTACTTTAATAAACAGATTGTTTTGGTAATGTCTTTGTCCTGTTTTTTGTTTATCCTTGTTAAAGAACTACATCGTGGTTTAATTCCATTCTAGACATGTTGCATATAGCCCCATACATTTGAAACCTGACTCAGTCCAATTTTAGATCTTGGTGGATAAAGAACCCCCTAAATACATTATTATTTTATACTTATTAGTGTCAAAATAGACCCTGTGCACGAGTAAATGCTAACTTCCTGGTTTGAGACCGGATGTAGAGTTGCTCGTTTCCGCTAGCTTTCTTTTGCGGGTCAATCGCAACTGCAAAGATGGTCTCCAAAACACGAAAATGGAAAGATTGCTGTACTTTTCAAAGAGTACAAGGTGGGAACAATCACCATTGCTGCGTCCTGCTGTGTACTGCAGGGAGATTCAACAAGATGCTAAGTTTCTGCTGCTTTCCCAAGGATCCTGAGCTGCAATCAATGGCTGATAAAAATAAGAAGGGACAGCTTCACAGTTGGAACCTACCATAGATATAACTCTTTCCTGGTTAAATAAAGGTCAATAATAAATCACTTGATCTTTTAAAATACTACATACTGTTTTAAAAGTTATTTGCTGTTACTCTGCAAATAAAACTGCTTTACTTGAACAGCATTGTCTATAGCTCTGTTCTGTGTGCTTCTTATTGACTGAGATAGATTTTGTTTCCATATAAGTCCGAAAGCAAAAACACGCATAGAATTAAAATTATCAACTAAATTTGACATACTATGATCTAATTATTTAGGCAATGCAACTAATCAAATGTGTTTTATAATTTCCTTGTACAAAACAATCTCATTTTTCTACAAAAAACAAAACATGGTTTGAACACAAACATTGCAGACATTAACACAAAACTAATCAGTGTGAACTATAAGCATAGCAACTGTAATAGACACATATAAGGTAGACCCTTAAGCAGACGTTTTCATTAAAAAAATAAAAAGATACATTTTGACGTTTGAAGAGTGTAGATCGATTGGTAGTTTAGCCTTGTTAATAGTTAATAATCACCCAAAAATTCTCACGTCCTGTTTAATGCCTCGCAGTGTGACACTACTTTGGTACCAGCTGTGGATAAAGTCCATATCAAGGCTCGTTTGAAGGTAAATGTGCTTTGTGTGTGTTGGATATGTCAGTAAATCCATCATTACTCGATAAAACGGCTTTCAGTGTTTTTGCTATTATACCTGCTGTGTAAGCCTTGTGTCTCATTGTCACTTATTTGATTCTTTATCTTTATTTACTAGGGAGACAATTAGTAATTATAGCTTCCTTCAACCTCCTTAAAATACATAAATTGTGTTTACAGTAAATTAATGCAGGATACTGCACAGACATGGCAACTTTCACTTTATTCCACATCACTTTATTAAAATCACTTCATTGTACATCACTCAACACAAAAGCAGAACTGCCGCCCATTACAAAATGAAATCGTTTACATTCAGAACAATGAAGCACATCTCTGTATGGTTTAGCATTCAAAGCTACAGGTGAACATTAGTCAAAGCCAGATGTTTTCTCCACTACACTCAGATTAGCGAGCACAAACAGTCAAGTACACACACAGCATGTCAACAAACCACGTTTTTACTTAGCGACAAAAAGCCACAGGAGGTAAATCCCCGCTTATTTCATCCATTTGGTTGACTTGTTTGGAAAACCCGAACGTGAACACGAGACTCCTATCACACCGGAAACGAAGCGCTGTACAGGAGTTTTCCCCCCGGAAGTAGC
The DNA here is from genome assembly GCA_007210695.1 of Neogobius melanostomus. NCBI lineage: Eukaryota > Metazoa > Chordata > Actinopteri > Gobiiformes > Gobiidae > Neogobius > Neogobius melanostomus. Next base: position 747,429 of record VHKM01000006.1, on the reverse strand, counting down.
ATTATGCTAACGCGCACATTTGTACTTTATGACCATATAAGGATATTTCTGACAAAAATGCAATTGCTGTAGCATAATGGTACGTCCGTCAGTGGCTTTATTGTCATTACTTCATTGCACACTTACATTACATTAATAGAATATTCTTTTGTTTTCATTCTAGTAGAGCTAACACTGCATGGCCACCCAAATGGAAATTATCAGTTCACTTGCAAAAACAGCCAAACATTCAAAAACGAAATGAGAAGGTGCTCGTATGTATCCCATGACGCAGAGGCAAAATTAAGGTTTTTCTCTTGGACAAACAATGCATTGGTTTTCAGAGCGGCTGATGACAAAGTAAAGCGGCTTTGTTTTGTACCTTCAAATCTAAAATTACATTGTAGTGACCTCATTTCGGAGCGGTGTCTCTCTCTCTCTCTCTGAGGTCCGAACAGTATAAATGCGCTCAAACATACACCCATCACGCAGCAATTACGCAGCTCATTAATAACACGCAGCCATAACAGATGTCACTTAGGAACCAAACGGTGACAGACAAGCGGGCGACGACACTCGATCAAGTAAAGTATGTGCGGAAGACTGCGCAAGCATGAAACAACATGTATCAAAGACATTCTGTCTGTCAGTCTGTCTTCTGCTTAAAAAACACTTGCTCTACACCTGCTGATGTCATGAGTTGAGGCTGCTCAGAGTTCTTAAAGACCGTACACCTTGGCCAGACCCGTTTCGATTATTTCAGCACTCATATTGCTTCCTTGCACAGAGCCTTTCTTGGTTATAACTGGCATTGACATAATTGTAAATGTGGCAAATTTATATAAGGCTTTTGATCCAGAATGTTTAAGGACTTTTCGAAAAGGGTTCCTCTTTGTTTCTCCTGTGAGAGACCAGGATGTAACACAGTAATCTATGTGTGAGAATACCATTGAATGCATGACCAGTTTTGCTGAGTTTACTGTCATTAATGGCCTGATTTGTTTAGAATTTCTGTAAACTTGAACTTTTTTGTACTTAATATGTTTTTTTCAAAAGAGATCCAGAGTGACCCCGAGACACTCGAACTCCTCAACAAGGTTCAGTGTCTCCAAGGAACACATTAGACTGATCCAGTTTAATGTTGTTCTTTTTTGTGAACATTATTGATACAGTTTTCCTTTTGTTTAGGACGGATGAGTTGGTGAGTCACATTTGTATGTCTACCAGGGCTGCTGTGAGGGTAAGTGATGCCTCCTCAGTTGTTTTAAAAGGTGTAAAAATTGCAGCATCATCTGTGTGCATTTGAATGTGGACATTTTGACAGACATTTGGCAGACTATTGATGTACAAAAAAGTGTAGGCCCTAATACAGAACCTTGTGGGACATCTGTCCCTTTGAGCAGGGTGCGGAGAACTAGGTGTTTTGTTCTTTTTAACTGCCAAAAAGTAGTTTATAAATGCAAGTGTGAGATTAAAGGCAACATTGTATGTAAAATCTGACATTTTGTAACTAGCAAAGAACACACATAGAGTAACATTAGCAAGGAAAAGAGCAGAGGAACAACTTGAATACTGGCCACTAGATCTCTGGTAAATGCATCCAACACGTTATAAGGTCAGAATTAGGCGTGAACTAAAGAATTTTACACTTTAAAATCTCCATTGGTTTAAGAAACACATATTTCATAATGACCATTACGTAGAGCTTTCTATTAAAATGAGCAGATAAAACATTATTGTAATATTAAACATTTTGCATTTGCACTGCCATTTTTCATACAACACACAGACCTTTTTGCCTTTCAAGCCATCAAGGCCTTAGCTGTAAAGATATATAAAGATTTCCTCTGGGAATAGCCAAGGGAGTACCGTAAGGCTAACCGCGGCGGACGTGGTTGACTGCACCGTAAAGGGTGGGGAGAAATAGAGGGAGTGAGGAGAACAGGGGCGAGCCGAGCTTCTCTCACGTTTAATATCTCCTGACACACGTCACCCAGCATCTCTCAGAGAGCTGTGGAGCCCGTGTCAACGCCGCAGCCCTGGCCAAGACGCGCACAACAAAGGAGGACCAATAACAAAAAGCATACTGCGCCAAGTCGTAGGTCAGATGTGGTCCAGTATGGCACAGAATGGGAATGCGGTGTATTCTCGCTAGTGTTTAGAATAAAGTCTGGTGTAATTGGTCTATTAGTACTATTTGATAGGAATGGTACTAGGGCTGGACAATAGACCACCAGACTATTGTTATCGCAATGAAATATCCATATAGCAAGAAGCCACAATATGTCAGACAATCACTGAGGTCTTCTACCTGAATGAGGTTGACACATTTTTTGTTAACCTGTTTGGACCGCCTATCTTGAGGCACACCAATTAATCAGTAACCAAATTAAAATATCTAATAAAACATCATATTTTGTCCAAATGCTTATGTGAACCATCATTGCAAAGAGAACAATAAATAGCTTCTATGTAAATTCAGGAGGACATTGTGAGGAAAACCATTTCAAAGGTTTTGTTTATCGCTACACAAACAATCTTAATGTTTTCTGAATGATATCCGACTAGAAATCAATGGATAAACAGCATGTAGGATACAACAAGACACAATGTTATTATTAGAAGGTTAATATCCAACATTAGGTATTCTTCCCCATGAACCTATCGCTTAATATCTGACAGTATTCCCCCTGGTCCTGAAAAGAGCGCAAGACCCTAACCGTAAGTGAAGTCAAGAGTGAGGGAAGGATGAGGGAGAGGTTGTGCTGGACAAAGGTAGAGAGCGCCTCAGCCGAGAGGTGGCGGTCGATGTTGCTGCCTTCGGGCGATTCCTGTAAATATTGACGTTGATGTTAGGACCACTCTCTTAAGGATAAGCCGTAAAGCGCAGCTGGGCTAGCTTCTCTGCGCGCAAACCCGTGTGCATCTTGAGACTAGCAACAGCCACATGTGGGAACCCCCAGCCCTCTCCGTATAGTTTTATAGCCTATGTTCCTGCATGCCTGGCCCTTTTCCATTTCAGGAAGGTGTAGGTTTCCATTCTCCGGCTAAAAAGCAAAAGCAGCTGAGCACAAAAAAAAAAAAAACCTTCAGAGGGAGCCCCCACTTCCCAGAAAGAGCTCTCGTTTCATGTAAATAGCCGCCTTTCATGGCTTCATTGAGATAAATTGCACCCTGCTGGACAAGATAGGGAGACAACGTTCGTCCTTGCGTTGACACATGTATGGGTTGCCATGGAGACGCACATGCCTCCCCTTGGTCCAGAGGACATGTGTGTTCACGGTTGGAGCCTCGTCAATATTGGTTGTACACGTTGAACCAGAAAGCAAATTTGAAGAGGACCCGCAACTTCGGACAGTGACGTTTGGGAGTAGAAGGGTGCAGTATGATGGTCAGAATAAACCCTAATGTTGACTTTGTTTTTGGAACGACAGTAGGCATGCAAAGGTTTAATTCAACACTGAGATGCGGTGAATTAGAATGCGTCTATGGGTGAATATTTCGCGGAAATTGGCAGCATAAATCTTCAATAGGTTGTGTTCACGTGATGTCATAACATTATAAAGAGCCTATAGTTTAAAATTGAGGTGGAGAGCGGCTGAAAGTTCCAATGCCGGTACCTATCAAATTTCTAGTCTTAGTTTATTGCTAATTTCTCTGTCATTCCTGGGCCAATTCACATGAAACAAAAACTGCCACAAAGTTCAAAGTCATCTCTTCCAGCACATATGAACTGTGGTCTAATTATTTCCTCATGAAGATGTCCAAAAGTGGTGACAACATTCAAAAACATGTGAGTGATGTTGGCCTGTAGAAAGAGTGGTGGTCGGCATGGCGGCTATACTTCCGATCACGTTGGTCTCTCTACAATGCTCTAGGATCACTTGTTTTGTAGTCAGCAGTGAAAACCTTCCAAACAAATGACCCTGGAGCGTCCTAGAGACCACTGTGATGGAAAGTAAAGGCGCCATGCTGACCACTCATACAGCCACTGGGTCACTACAAGATGAAAGACAGACAAATATCCAAAACAAATTCGCATTAAAAAGTTGCATAATGCACCTCTAACTGGAGGAGACTTCTGTGTTTATAACTGCAGCTGTTTTAACCTTGAAGCTAAAGATTAATGCTTATATGATGCCAACAAATACATGTCTGAAATACTTTTTTTGAGACACACTTGACGTTCAAGGTTTTTTAAGTACTCTTTACCCTACATTGGCCAACAGGAAGATTCCATGCACAGAGCCTAGTGAACGTCAGAAAATCTCCACTCCTTGCATCACCCATTGTACAGTAGCCAATGCATTTTTGTGACTATTATTGTTAAAGAGGGGGTATTATGCTTTTTCAATCACATAGCACCAGCCTATAGCATACTACAATGATGACGTAACCTTCTGTTGGTCTGTATATGCAGTAAATTAAAATAACTGCCTTGAATAAAATTGCTCTCTCAAAATGGCTGTACTGAACGTCTTGAAATAGGCCTCTGTCTCTTTAAGAAGCTTTCCGACACGCCCCCTTCAGCACACTGCTGTGGCATCTAAACAACACTACTGTGCGGGGAGGGGGCTCTGCTGAGCTGAGGAGCAGTGGTTGGTGGCTTGGCTGGTGACGAAAGGTCCAGAGGCGTCTCCAGGAGGTGGGGGCGTTCCTAGGAGGACTGAGGCATAGCTACACCTAAAATGGCTGCCGTCTAAGTTTTTACTGATTACTGAAAAATATGTGAATGAGCCAAGGCAACACTCCAGGCATGTGTTTAATGAGGGAATGACATAATAACATGATATAAAGCTTGAAAAAGTCGATTTTACATAATACCCCCCTTTAATTCCTTCGTTGACTATATTTTGTAGCTTTGGTGAGGTTCTCCATCGAGTGCACACGTAAAGTAGCCGTCTACGCCAGCCCAGGCACAATGACACAAAGCAATGCTACGAAACTGATACTACCTCCTGCCACCAAGACAATGAATCAGGTTGGATTAGCTTCTCGTGGAAAGCTACACGTTATTATTACTAATCATCTGCACATTGAAAAAAAAAGGCTAAAACTATGGCCTCTTGACAATCTCCTCTTTCTGCTCCGCTGGGAATTTATCGGTGGCACGAACATAATGATACCGGAGTTAATTTCATTTGAAAGTAGGTTAAAGATGACGGAACTGCTTCATCGACAGTGGTCCGCCCAATTTGAAACCTTGCAGAAATATTCGCAATAGACGAAAGAAAGTCCCCGTGCAATTATAACGATTATGTCTCTTCCGGGGCCCATGTAGTGAAAGACTATGTCACCCATGAGACTGTACGCACAAAGGCCAAATGCTTTGTTTATCTTTTACTATGTGCTTGTACTTTAGATCCTTGTCTCGGTGGGAGTTGCAAAGCAGGTCAGGAATGAGAGGCTATACACCGGAGGGACTTAAAGGGGACAAAAATGTTTAGTTTTGAAGGGGAGGTCTTTGCTGGTTCAAAAAAAAAAAAAATCATGAGAGAATATACTGTGGTGTCATGTTTGGTGTGAATCCCCTCCTGTGGGCACCCATGAAGTAGGTCATTGAAATTGGCCCAAATTAGGTCAGCGACAGTCAATGGGTGCCACTGTGGATCAAAGATGGGTGGCGGAACTAAAAGGATATCGGATGAGAATGTTGTTTTCAGGCGCAGTAGGGCTTGGTTTTTACGGGGTATCACTATATGAGCCACTCTTGAGGCCTCGGTGTCAGGGTTTTGGACAATTTGGTGAATGTCTCTTCCCACACTTCACTCCCTTTCATCCTGTGCTGCCCTTTCCGTATGGGCCAAAAAACAGAAATAGTCAAAAACAGTCTTAAGAGGCCCGTAAAACAACTCTGAATATCCTCGATGGCTCCACACAGGTTGGAAATTGTTCTGTCACTTCTGGATTGGCACAAATACGTAAACAATACAAGTCCCAAATTCCGAGATATTCTACTTGGGGAGGAAACAAAGCAAAAATGGCTTCCCTCTCTTCTTCCTTGACATTTGGTTAATTAAAGCTAGGCCTCGCTCTGAGTGAGTGAGAAACAAGGCAACACAAGGCAAATCTCCACAAGCGGCGCGATAGAACCTCAAATATCCCCTGGTATCACAATGTGTACACATCAAAAGCTCATTTTGATTGAAAACGCTTTTGAACAGCAGTCCGATTCGGTTACAGTGCGCACGTCTGATTATTTAGCACCCCTCCTCCCGCTCTTCCTCTTTCTCTCCCTCTCTCTCTCTCTCGTCCTCCTCCCTGTAGAAGGTCTTTGTCATCTGCATGCGTTTCTTCTGGGAGCTGGGGTTGGTGCCAGTTGCTGCCAATAAACGGCTGAACATAGGGGCCTTTGAAGCCGGTGGCACGTCGTGATTTGCTTTCATCGTCCCGCGAGCGTCCGTCAGCGAGGAAAAATGTGACTCCAAAGAAAACTTTTAGCACCACACCCCCCTGATTTCCCTTGAAAACAAAACAGCCAAATGACAACGGAGGAAAGCAGGGGGATGACAAAGGCAGGCATTGGGCCTTGGACAGACAAGCAGTGGGATGAATAATAATGCCTGCTCCGGAACAGTCTGACGTGGTGTCAGATTGTGGAAATATAAAGGGGGGCTAGCAAACAAAGGATAGAAACTATGCTGCAAGTACGCATGGCAGACCAGTAGGTGGCTTAGAGTAAGGCTACATAGTACTATATCATACAAACAAAAAATAGGTGACCCAATATCCTTATCGCAAGAAGCTGCAATTTATTGGAAAATAACTGAGGTCTTTCATATGATTGCATTAAAAATGTGCAAAAATGGTTTCAGACAACCAGCTTGTACAGTGACAAGGTGGTTGAGGTGTCTTAATTGCCCGAGGAAACGACAGTAGCCCGCAATATAGCAGGGACCGGCTACTGACTGGGGAAGTGACTAACTGTTACAATGCAATTTCAGATGTTCATGCAAGCATCACTACCTTCCTGCCTGGTTTTGTTTGACCTGGATTCACGCACAAAGGCGGCGCGTGCACTTGCATGGGAGTGCGCACAAGAGTGGAACCCCCGCAGCTGACGGAAGCCCACTCTTAGACTCTGCTCTGTCAACTCTTCCAAGTGTTCTCCGGGTGTCAGAGGGGGGAAAAAGAGCGGCACTGACATCCGACTGACTGCCGCACCCCGAGCTAATCACGCCGTGCCCTATCCTCCTTGACAGCCATGCTTTTTTTTTTTTGAGAGAGAGAGAGAGTTTGAGGGGGTTGTCTTCTCCGGGCAGTGATCAGACCTGGATCCCTGGCTTGCCTGGAAACGTGACAAGGCCCGTCTCTCCCAATGCGTTCGCCCCCATCAAATCGCCCCACTCCCGCTGTCAATCATGTGTCATAAGTTCACACTTTCTGGACAAGTTGAATTTGCATCCGCCATTTCCTGCGATGCAACAATTGTACCTGGAGTGACAATAGCTGTAATAATACAATACGATCTGTTGATGTCCTTAGACTGCTTCTTTAAATGACAACTATGACCAGTACTACTCCTACTATTATTGAAGAAAAGAAAGAAAATAATAATAAGGGCGGCATGGTTGCTATCAGTATTCAAACTTGGGTTCTTAGTTTGCCTGGAGACATGCCAGAGCCCATTTCCTCTTTCAGTGCATTCACCCCATCCAAGCTGCCAATCATATGTCATAGCTTCACACTCTCTAACCACAAGCGTTTGGGCAATCAGTGTTCACACCAGGGCCAAGCCTGTCTGCACAAGTAAAGGTGAGTCAAAGGGACAAATGAGAAGTCAAGAGCGGTTTGTCGGGCGCATTGAATCAGGCTCCAAGCATTTAAAGCACACCCTCTTTAAGTTACAGAAAAGTTACAGTCGCCTATGAATGTGGTTCTGGTGTAGCTTCGGGACCTGACTTCAACATGCGAAAAGCGGCAACCCAAGAGCTATCAAAATAGTTCAACAGTCCATTTTTGACCCACTGAAAATAGTCCTGTGACCCACTTTTGGTTCCCAAACTACCAGATGAGAACCAGTGTCCAAATTGAACTTTGAAATGGGCAGTATAACACTTTTGCAGGGTACACAGAACACATTTGTTGATATACGACACAGGATGAACTAAAGAAGATTTAATGGACAACAAACACTGCCTAGCATCTTAAGATATCACAGCTATTTTGTCTAGTCAAGTACAAAAGCAAACTCCAACGAACCCATGATACATAACAGCAATTAGAACAGGGAGCTTCTGGTATCCAGCAAAAAGATGGTGCTCATGGAAGGAGGCAATAGAACGTGCAGAGAAAAATCAGGTCCAGGCACTCATCATTTGCAAAACCCATGATACAATCTGGAAATGCAGGAAAGGTAACGGTTACTTGGCGGTCTTACTTAGGAGAAGCTGCGACACAAAGGCCTACAAGACGATGAGAATAGTTAATGACTTTGGCCAAGCCCTCAGTCGTCCGAGAATTTTCCATCATAGAAGAGGTTTTCAAATATCAAATCGATTTGACATTGTTCAACAACTTAGAGTCCAGTCGAAGATATTTGAAACCTTCCACTACAACGAATGAATAGTCAACCAAATTAGGCATGGAGGGAGGTGTCATTATAATGTACCAGGCCAATATTGTAAATAGTATGGTTTAAGCTTGCAAATCTTACTAGAAGCAGGACAAGAAAAGGTACAGCCTTTGTAGAAACATTTAGAATACGTCAAGATAATACACTGAACAGAAGCTAGTGTTGGCCTGCATCATTCCGAGGGTGCCGAAAGCCAAGTACAAATGATTCCAAATGTTTGGTTTCACAGAATAGTACACTTTTCAAATGGTAGTCTTTAGTGGACAGGCTTGTTTTTAGCTCTGCGTAGCTTGGGGATGGAGCGTGCACCGCCGGGAAATAGGGCATGTAAAAATGAGTAGCACTGCCCTGGCTAGCAATACAGCCTGTGGAAAAGTAAACTAGTTCTTAAAAGCTTTGCAAAGTCGAATCAGCTAACCGTCCAGAACTACCAGCACTCAACTAAAAAAAAAACACAAAAAAAACAAAGACATGGCACCGGCAGTCAAAGTGCTTGGGTGGAAGATTGTTTAGGCACAATGGCCAAATGTACAATCTGAACGTAGCTTGGAGTGAAGAGCGGCACAATGAGTAACAGTGGCTAACTCGCCTCGCCAATGAGAGAAAGATGGCTGGCTGGGGAGCGCGGGTGTACAAGCCAGAATACTGAACTGGAGCCAACATGCAAGAGGCCTCCGTCCAGATTGGTTGGGACGGCACCAAACAGGCCCGGCTACAAAACCGGCAGAACCAGGAGGGAGCGAGTGCATTAGCAAAAGACACACAGAAAGAAGAGGGAGGAGGGGAGGGGGGGGGGGTACAAGCAGGAAGGCAGCATGCAGGCTTATAGGCAAAACAGAAAAGAGAATAAGAGAGGGCTTTTGAGGCTTTTTTGGACCGAGCGCGATGGATGGATGGATGGGTGGATGGATAGATGGAGGAATAAACCACTGAGAGGGAGAGGCAGGCAGGGCTGGGGGCCAGAGAAAGAGAGCGAGGGAGTATAGAGGGGGGGCCAGTCAGCCAGGGGCCTCGCAGCTTCAGATGTAGTCAGCTGTTCCCCTGGCCAGCAGCTGGAAGGAACGCAAGCTGACAGGGAGGGGGGGAGAGCGGAGGAGAGAGAGAGAGCGAGTTCTGGGGAGAAATGAAATGCATGAGAAGGGATTGGCAAAAGAATGTAGTGTGGTAAAGCGAGCCCAAGGCACCCGGGAGTGGATCAAGTGGCGTTTACAGTCAATAGTTTATGTGTTGTGTCGGATAGCTAACTATGTGACCAGTTGGGTGACTGTGCCTGCCAAGTCGCTGAGATGGCAAACAGAAATTAAATACTTGTCCGATGCACTCACAGCTTTCAAAACAAAAGGTAGGCCTGCGCTGCCATTTTTTATTGGTACAACAAGGAATCTGCTTTCATTATCATCTTGACAAACCACTCCTTAGAAATTCCATGGACAAGTGTAGCGCCAGCCCGTTTTTTTTCTGAAGAGCACTCGTATTTTGGAACAATGCCTTACGTATTGTCCCGCCTGAATGCATTTGGAACTTCTAAAGAAAGCCATTGAAAGTGGGCGGAGAAAAGAAGGGTGGAGGAAGGGAGGGGGGGGTGGGACAGACATTTTGGGGTTTTGGTGATGGCGTGAAAGAAAGCTGCATGGTGGAAAAGCCATTAGATTCCAATGAAATAAAAAGCAGCAGACACACCGACAGAAGGCGGTTATGGCTCAGTGGCTCGGCTTTCCATCTCTTCCATCCTCCTCTTCCTCCTCCTCCTCCTCCTCTCCTTTCCGTCATTGCTATGCTATTCTCCTGGCTAACTCCTCCAGCAGTTGCGCGCCGGCAACAGTCCTGCTATTCATTAGAGGCGACCTGCAGGCGTGACCCCAAACAAACTCGGATCCCAAACAGGTGCCTCCTCACTCACGGTGGTGCAGGGAAAACCATCACACCAGAGTGAAAAAACATACTGGTTTTTGGATAGCATGCTAACGGACAATGGCAGCTGGTCCACAATATAGTCTTTGTTGGAGGGGGTATAGCCAGGTTTAACGGTATTCTCACTGGAAAATGTAATGGAAATGTAATCACTGAGACATTGTGGTACCTTTCGGTCCACTCAGACAAAGGCGATTCAGTTTATTATGCACATTTTTAACACGTCTATGAGCATTAACATTTTGAGAAGACAGATATGAATTGGGAAACTAATACATAATCTCATGCTCTTCATCACACATTTGCGAAAGTCTATAACGACATTATCAGGGGTTTTACTTACATAATAAACCCAATGGAGGCGAGATATTTTGTTGTTTGCAATGGATATTACCTGTCATTGCAGATGAATGGTTGCAAATAACACATTTGATCTGAAATGTACAGTATATCTCAGGTAAGCTATTGTATATTGTAAAACTGCATATTTGAAGCCTCAATTAGTGCATTCTCAAGAGGTGAAAGCTGCTCCTCTGATGTACAAAAGTATATTGTTAGTTTTCATTATTTGAATGGTTTCCTTTGTGTACTATTTTTTAGCTAAACCCAGGTGCCCATCCTGAGACAAGTTTCTGCGATCATCTGAGGTTGGGATGAACTCTTAGGTTATCAGCCTGATAAAGCCCATTCCTTCTCCATTGCTAGTTTCAACCACTTTCTTTGTGTACAATCTCTGCCTGTTGTAATAATACTTAAAACATATAAAAAGCCTCTAAAAAAATGTGCATTCCCTGGATGGACCCCTGCATAACTTAACTCCACAAGATAATGTGCAAATAGGCGGAGATAAAACACCGAACGGAGAAGAAAAAGGGGATGTAATTAAAGCCGAGCGCGTAGCAGCTTTGTTTCCATAAAAGTGTTGAAATGAGATTTGAAGTAGGGGATTGAGGGGTTAGGGTTGGCCACGGGGCAAGTAGCTGATGCTAGCAAAGCACTTTATGGCCTATTATATTCCATTCAGATAGTGCGGGCGTCTGGGATAAAAGCATTTAGTCTGCGCGTTAGCGAGTGACTCAGCACTCGGAGCCGGCGCAGGTGGACCCCTTCACGGCGACACAATGCATATCAATGAAGTGCGCCATCGCTCAGGCCCCGGCGCACCACGCCTCATCTCCCGGCGTCTTTCTCCCTCCTTGACCTTTCGCACGTTCTTGTGGAGACGCCATTCCCAGCTCCTCCATTGTCGCCCCTCTCCTGCGCTGATTTGATGATTACGGCTGCTCTTCAGTGTGACCGTTCCAATCAAGGCGGCATTAAAGAAGAAAGTGTCAATGTGAGCTGCATCGACAACAGGGGACGAGCAGTCAGTGGACAGGGAGGGCCAGAAATGTTCAGCAAGTCATCCAGGCACAAGTGAAACTGTACAAATGACATGAATATCCAACCGAAACACATTTTTTGGTTCTTCGTTATTTTACAAGGAGAGCCCCACTAACATTAAAGGGGGGGTATTATGTAAAATCGACTTTTTCAAGCTTTATATCATGTTATTATGTCATTCCCTCATTAAACACATGCCTGGAGTGTTGCCTTGGCTCATTCACATATTTTTGAGTAATCAGTAAAAACTTAGACGGCAGCCATTTTAGGTGTAGCTGTGCCTCAGTCCTCCTAGGAACGCCCCCACCTCCTGGAGACGCCTCTGGACCTTTCGTCACCAGCCAAGCCACCAACCACTGCTCCTCAGCTCAGCAGAGCCCCCTCCCCGCACAGTAGTGTTGTTTAGATGCCACAGCAGTGTGCTGAAGGGGGCGTGTCGGAAAGCTTCTTAAAGAGACAGAGGCCTATTTCAAGACGTTCAGTACAGCCATTTTGAGAGAGCAATTTTATTCAAGGCAGTTATTTTAATTTACTGCATATACAGACCAACAGAAGGTTATGTCATCATTGTACTATGCTATAGACTGGTGCTATGTGATTGAAAAAAGCATAATACCCCCTCTTTAAGCATCTCTTTTTCAGGGGGACTGTCTGTTTTACACTTTCTGTCGCAACAAACCCACAAACCCAAAGATTGCTGATCGTTCTGACCAATTCTAAGCCTAAACCTTAGCAGCTTTTACAATTAAACTCATACTCATGATCATAACAAGCAAAAAAAACAAAAAAATATGCAATGCTAGAGTAGTTATTAATGGCAAACTCTTGCTGAACTACAACTGGGCGACATGCAGAGAATTTAGTGAGGCCCCGGGGAATGGAGCAATGGCTAGCCAGCACGGAGTCTCAAAGTCTCTATTTTTCTCTTAATGGAAATGTATCACATGGCCACATTTGAGCCCACATGCAACAATGCCAGTCGTCTAGTTAAGTTGTTAGGATTTCCATAAGCTTTGATGCATTTTGCAATCTACCATGCCAATGCGGTTACTCACACAAGCTAGTATTTTAGTACATTCTGTTGGCACGAGGACTTGACCTCTTCTTAAGCTACCCCACTTTGCTTGTTTCCAAGTGATGGCACACAAGTCCATAAACTGAATAGCCTCCCTTGTTTGGCCCAACGGTGATGTCATACTTGGTAAGCCCACTCTAGTTTACTGACAATTATTTGCCTGGCCGCAGCAGCTGACCATCCTCTCCTCTACCTATGAGCGAGCCAGGAGAACCCCCTCAGGCCAGTCCCCTCTCCATGGCTCGGCCTCTCCTACAGTTCTACCTCTGTGCCTCTCCATCCCTTACCCCCACCCACCTTCCCCTCTCTTCCCTTGGCGGTGGTTAATGGCACCGGGATCCAGCGTGGAATATAGATCAGTGCAAGATGGATGGGGCACCAGGAGCTCCGGCCAGTCCCGTAGGTCCCAGACCAAAGATTAACTAAATATTAGCTGACAGGAAGAGATAGAGGCAGGGACACAGCTGCGGCGGCGAGTGCCACTGCCGGCGGAACAAACGACGTGGACTGTTTTTAACCCCCTTTGCTCTGGGGAGAGGCGCAGGCACATGCGATAAACACACCGAGATGCAAAAATACACACAGCACGTTGGGTATACATACTGCGGCGCACTGATGCACCCTGGGAGAAGGAGTCCACTAATCACATCCCACCCCCCTTCCTCCTGCCCCTGCCAAGGAGGATGGTGAGGGGGAAAGAGGAATAAATCTTTATTAGGCGATGTGTCCCTGCTTTATCGATCTCTTCTCTCCTCAGCTCCCCCGCTCGCCTCGGCCACCCCCCGACTCTTACTCTCCCCTCCTTTTGTTATTTTAGGCGTGTGTCTGCCATCCGGTCCAATTGAGTCAGGCTGTACATCAGAGAGGACCATTACCCATGTCTCTCCGGGCTGAGCTGTCACTGGCTGCGAGGGGGCCAGGAGGTGAGGTGATGGAGCCACCCAGGAGGGACAGATAGCCGGCTAACAGCTAGCCAACCGCTGTGCCTGGCAGACAGACACACAGAAAAGAGGGACAGGCGCGTACATATAATGGGCATCCGCATCTGAGTGGCAGTAACATGTCGTGGCAGGCCTCCATGACAGTCCCGTGTGGCAAAACGGAAACGCTCCTCTTTGCCTGTACTTTAAAATGGGTGTTTATGTGAAGCTGTGGCTCAGGATCCCAGTGATTAGCACGTCCATTGTTGTCCTAGCAATGTCATAGGTCAGTGCCTGCATGGAGTTTATCCTACCTGTGGGTTTGGTAGAGGAGTAATAGGGATGTAAATCCTAACACAGAGATGTGAAGAGCTCGGCCTGGGAGCCAAATGCGGCCCGCCAAGCCAGTCAATCCGGCCCACAAAACCTGACCAAGCCCCAAATGACATACTGACATAAAGAAGGATAGTACAAAACTGCTTTTTAAAAAGGTATTAAGGCAATTACAGTCTATTTGAAAAAAATGTACTTGTTTGCAGTGCCCTAAACAGCAAGTGGATCCGCCCTCCTGGCAAGTTAAAGAAACACAATGTGGCCGTTATGTCAAAATGTTTGCGCATACCTGTCCTAACCCATGATCCCAAAAATATAACAAGACAAGCATGAAGACTTTTGTAGAGGAAAAAACTTTAAAGAAAGTATGGTAAATAGGCCAGAGGACACTGAGCCTCTAAATGTAGACAGCACATTAGCCCTGAAGTCTGGATGCAGTCGGCTCGCACTGAGAAGCACTGGGAGTAGAGCTAGCTAGCCAACTAGCTTCCTCTGGGAGTTTAGACACAGGAAGCTCTATGGAAACATGCTGTATCTAGATAGAGGCAGTGTAAATAAGATATGAGTTTCTATTGCCTGGCTTGGGAAATTGACCCGGAACTTTGAGATGGGAAGCAATATACGTACACACACGGAAGGAATGTAGAATGGAGAAGTCTAGGGAGCATGAACTGCAGTTGAAAGTACTATTGATCAGCCTGTAAATGCTTTCTTTGGTATCTCCCCTCACCTCTGCCTGATGCTGTGCTGTTGTGGCACAGAGCAGTGAACGCACGTCTCAGATGCCACACAACTACGCCACGGCTGGGCTATGTACCGCCAGAGGCAGCCCTCTCAGTACAGCCTCCTCACATACCTGACTCGCAGAGCTGACAGGCAAATGGGAGGCGTCGGAAATACTGAAAGGCACAGTCAGATAGAAGTCAGGGACGGTCCGCAGACAACCGCAATCAAAAAGTCAAGCGAGAAGACTGTATATGCTACCTTCTTCTTTCCCCTCCTTCTCCTGGCCATGTGATGCCATAATCTGCCACACGATCTTTACAACAGCAGGAGAAACGTCAGGCACCTCAGTATTTATTAATCTTTTTAAACTATAGGCTCGATCTATGCACGGTATTTTAGCGGCAACATCCTGTGTGCGCGTAACTGTCCCCATTTCGTAATAAAAATGAAACCGTGAAAGTGACTTATTTAGAATTATAACATCAGTTCCAAGTTCATCAGTTGCATAATTATCATTTTATTTCAGTGAAGCAGCAATTTTGATGATTAAGAATTGTTGGGCAGAACAGTTTAATATTGTTTGCCTCTAAATATGTCACTTCCTGTCGGTGTCCAATAAGAAGTGCATCATCACAAAAATGGCCAAACTAAAGAAAGCTGGGTTACAATCTTGAGCAAAATCTTAAATATAATTTGGTTAACTATGTTTTAGCAAAAATTGTGTCTAATGTGTCATATGCACTTTAAAGCAGTACTAAGTAACGTGTTTACCTTAATAAATCCTTTTCGTAGTCCCTCTGGGGGTTATACAAGTGTTAATGGGATGATTGGGGGGTCTTTCATCTCCCCCTGGTGTCTCTGGCCAGAAAACCATGCTTGCAACCGGGGCGGAGCAACCAATACACACTAATGGAATCACGGAGAAGAAGCTAACAGGCTAACGGGCAAAGCTAACTGCGGGCTAGCGCCACTTTAAACAGTATTTACAGCCAAGTTTGAGTGAAAAAAATAATTTCCATTGTATAACTGGATGTACAACACCCCTCTCTCCCTTCACCTTTTCTGCCAGCGTAGTATTTACTCTCCAAGACATTTAATACGTTAAAAAAATCGTAACTTGCTAAGACACCTGCAGTTGCGCTTATAGCCTCTAGGGGCAAGAGTTACTTAGTACTGCTTTAAATAAGTGAACATGACACGAGGGGCCTCTAATATATAAACAAATAACATGCGATGACGGCAGCCAATAAATAAAAGCCAATAAATATCAATAACAATCTGTTAAATACTTATTAAAAGTAGAATATTCAGTTAAATACATTAAAAATAAATAGTCTGACACAATGTTTTTATGTGCTTGATGTGTTTGGACCCCCCACCCCTGCAATGCCTCTGACGCTACTTAGGGAGCCCAGACCCCACTATAGGAAACTCACATCTCACTAGTTTGTGATTTGTTTGTTTTTTTGCCTTGTAATGTTAAAATAAGCACTGTGCAAAAATATATGTAGACAGAAATCCTTTATGTGTGTAATGAAATGAAAGTAAGCATATATGTTGACATTTGTTCAAGAAATAACCTGTTTACGATTTGACCACCAGCACTTCCTCCTCCCAGTCCGGACACAGGCGCGAATCAACATAGCAGCAGCCCAGTCACCCGCGCAATCTCAGCCTTTGATTAGCCAGTGTTTATTGGAAAACAATAATGTGAGAAGGACCCGTTTCTTTCAAGCATGTAAAGCCTTCGGCCGCTCCGGGGCGAGTCTGACCCTGGCCGATCCCGGGAGGTTAAGTGGGGAGGTCAGCTCGACAGGAAGGGGGGGGGAGGAGCTACAGGCGATGAGCGAGCACCTACTGCGAGGGGGTCAAAAGCAGGTAAGTCCCGCCCTCATCCCATGTTGTTGTTTATCCTAAGGCCGGCGCCACAGCAGTCAAGTCAGTGGCGCCCCAGCAGAGTGTGTGCGCCGGAGCGAGATAGGGAGAGAACGGTGACAGACAGGAATGTCATTCAGCCTCTTATCATTAACACTCCTCACCTTATTCAGCCTGACACACTGCGGTACGCACATTAGCAAGACTATTAACACGAGCGTTCATTGTCATATGCTTCCGGATTCACCCCGTCTCACCGGCAAAAAGTGCGACTGAGGTAGCGTCGTGATGATGGCAATTTGCAGCTTCGAAAGTAAGCTGCAAATTACCATCATCACTACCTCGGTTTGTTTCAGTGAGACTGTACTTTGGGTCGTGATAAACCTGCCCCTCGTGACATTTCTCCTCTGATTATTATGACCCACATTTACCGTGTTTTAGGTTGATGAGGGAAACCATATGATCCATCGGAAACCTAGCCAGGCGAGCACAAACTCCACACAGAAGGACGTGAATCTGCGAAGCAAGAACGCTAACCACTCAAGCACCCTGCCACCAGCCAGAAGAACCAATTTGTAAGGAAACGTGAAATATACTACATTCACTCGACAATTGGATACACAGTCATATAATCACGATGAATGCCTCTACAAAATGCCGGTTTTGAATGACTGAAAATCCCAGAAAAACAAAATGGCTAAACGTCTCAACAGGCAGATGGTTTTCTGAAGACGAACAGAACAAATTGAGGAATATTGTTGTACAATATAATAATACAGTAGTTATCGCAATGTCTACGCAATATCTGTATCGCAATGAAGACACAAATCGTAGCCAAATTGAATGCCAGCTTAAATGGTTGAAAAAATCGTGTTCTACTTTGACCTTGTTTAGGAACATCGGCATTGATGTCAGATTCTTAAAGCAACTTTTTTACCTTAAAGCTGAGGTACCTGATTTTTCCTGTTCAAACAGTGACATGTTTTGTTTTGGCCGAAACTTGTTTCTAGCTCTCACAGTCCCTCCTGTGTATTAAAATTGTTCAAAGAATGTAATTATATATATGGCCATACCGCCTTTGCTCTGCCCAATCCCGTCAGATCTTGGAAGCTAAGCAGGGAAGGGCCTGGTTAGTACTTGGATGGGAGACCGTTTGGTAACACCATGAAGCCTAGCGAATGTAGTGAGTGAGTGAGTGGTTGGTGGTGGTCGGAGGGGCCGATGGCGCAAACTGGTAGCCTAGCTTCTGTCAGTCTACCCCAGGGCAGCTGTGGCTACAATAGTAGCTTACCACCATCAAGTATGGAGTGAATGAATACTGCAATGTAAAGCGTCTTTGAGTGTCCAGAAAAGCGCTATATAAAACCGATGCATTATTATTATTATTATATGCACATTTCACACCTATATACAGCATTGAGTGGTGACAAAGTGAAGCAGGGGCGGCCACCCCCAAGTTGAATTCCACTAATTTAGACTAGACTTCTATCATCCATCGCTCAATAAAACTTTAGGTGAAGACAATACAACAAGGTCTGTGTTTTGCTGTGTTTACAACTTACTCTGAGGTGGCTAAAATAAATGTAATATACAACACCAAAAAATCAGGTACCCCAGCTTTAATACATTGTAGTCCCTCTGAGGGTAATACAAGTGTTAATTGATTGGTGGGGGTCTTTCATCTCCCCCTGATATCTCTGGCCAGAAAACCACACTTGCAACTTTCCCTGCCTCCGACCCGGCAGCCCTATACACACTAATGGAAAACATCTCCCTCGCTGCTCTCAGAGGTCTACAAAATCACGTTTGGCTCGCATCTCTAAGGTTTATGACATGGCGGACAGGTAAGTCCTGCCTGTATACTCTCTACAGCTTTCGGTTTGTTGATGAACATTTTGCAAAACATTCCTATTTCGTTTATCACGATTAGAAGAAGCTAACAGGCTAACGGGCAAAGCTAACTAAATCTCCATTGTGTAATTGGGTTGTGGCACAATATCCCTCTCTTCTTTTGTCTTTTCTCAGTGTAGTTTTTACTCTCACGGACAGTTAATGAGTAAAATAAACGCCTGCTGCTAAGAATATCCACCGGTGAAGATGTAAAGATTACTCAAAGATGTGCTAACGGCTCAAAACACAACTCCAGGCATGTTTGCGATGACAGTGTAACATGGTAAAAAGCTCTAAAAGGTAATCAACTCTTCTAACAGTTTAAACATAATGAAGCTTTATCTCGAGACTCCTGAAAAGATGCAAGTGCAGAAGTACAGTATGTATCTTCTTTCGCGTTGGAGGGCAAAGCTGTAATTGTATCGCATTGCCGTGTCTTGGATTGTACAGCAGCGTTCGACATTACTTGCATACGTTACGCCTACACACCCCATTTGAGCATTTGGGTTCAATCGCAGTTCTCCAACCGTTCTAGAAAGAAAAACGGCATAAGCATGTCGCTCTGTAGCTGCAGTAAAAGCATGTGCAGTCCGTATGTCTAGTCGCTGTAAATAATCCCACACCATATACAGTACGCGTGGTATATCGAACCTCCCACTGCAGCCAACACACTCTTGGCCCAGCTTTGTGCTTATTTCAGCAGCCCATTGGTGCAAAGAAGAATTCATTAAAGAAAAAAAAAAAGAAAAAAAGGAGGGTTGGAGGGAGCATCACATTGTAGAACGCTGAGCGCTGCGTTCCCCTGTTGTTATTATTGCCAAATCGAAGAGAGAAAGGCGGCTGGTAATAAAAGTCATTAAACGGAATAGAAAAAAAAGCGCTTTTTAATAGGGCCTTGTCATTTTGAATTTAGTAGCCTCTCTATCGCCTCGCTCCCGCCGCTCCATCCTGTGCACGCAAAGGAGAGGGGGGAAAAAAGAGAGAGAGGAGCCCGGGCCAGGCTGGGGAGAGCTGAGCACACTGCTGACGCACAGCCGGGCCGCCACAGTCTGGGACAGGAGACAAGTCGAGCTGGAATGGGGACATCATAAGGGGCAGAACTTTATGACCTATGACTGGGGAGACATGTCGAAGTTATTAAGCGTCTATGCGGCAACGTTATGGTAGGGGTAGTTTGTGGGGCATTGTGAGGGGGCGGCATGGCTGGTTCTTAAAGGGGGGGTATTATGTCAAATCGACTTTTTCAAGCTTTATATCATGTTATTATGTCATTCCCTCATTAAACACATGCCTGGAGTGTTGCCTTGGCTCATTCACATATTTTTGAGTAATCAGTAAAAACTTAGACGGCAGCCATTTTAGGTGTAGCTATGCCTCAGTCCTCCTAGGAACGCCCCCACCTCCTGGAGACGCCTCTGGACCTTTCGTCACCAGCCAAGCCACCAACCACTGCTCCTCAGCTCAGCAGAGGCCCCTCCCCGCACAGTAGTGTTGTTTAGATGCCACAGCAGTGTGCTGAAGGGGGCGTGTCGGAAAGCTTCTTAAAGAGACAGAGGCCTATTTCAAGACGTTCAGTACAGCCATTTTGAGAGAGCAATTTTATTCAAGGCAGTTATTTTAATTTACTGCATATACAGACCAACAGAAGGTTACGTCATCATTGTGGTATGCTATAGACTGGTGCTATGTGATTGAAAAAAGCATAATACCCCCCCTTTAAAACTAGGAATGGGTGTTTTAAAAAAAGACAGCGAGGAAAAGTTGGGTTAAGATTGGAGAGAGGCGGGAGAAAGACTACAACACTAATGGGCACATTCTCCCTTTCATGAGAAATGTTGATTCTCTGACTGAACAAATTTCCTACACATTGGTAGAGAATAAACAACACTAGCACGTAGCTAACAGGTCTCACCCACACACAATTTTGGTTCCACGAGGAGCGCTTGACTGAAACAGAAAGAAGTGAAGAAGTGACAAATACAAGACAAAGACTGGGTCATTTATGTTGTGAAGGAGCTCTATTCAGTGATTTTCGCAATGCACTTTCCTCAAAAATCAATGTGAGATGCCCAGCAACAAAATCTAAATATTCTGTGGTACATACAATCTCAAGAGCTTAAAAACATCCGGAACCTGACACATGCTAAATCTTTGGACTAAAGAACAAGTATCTCTGCCCACACTCACATTAGCTGAAATGTTTCCATTACACTCAAGCTGAAATGCACCCTATCCTCTTTCCATTGAGCCAACATAATGGGACAGAGACATGGAATCTGGCCTCAGCCTCTCAGATGTGCCGCAGACCTGGAGCACTATCCCTCAGCACACCTCTCCTCACTCGGATGGCTGCGCTGCCCCCATTGCTCCCTCATGGATAGCCAGATGTTTACACTAGCTCGGGGCTCAGCCATGTTTCCATGACGATAGAGGCTCGCTGTTTGTCACATGGCCAGGGGTAATGCACTGGATTGGGGATCAGTGGTCTCAAACAAACCACTCTCACGCGGCGCTTCACTATCTGGAGTTTGGACATATTTAAAATGCAACTGTGAGATGTTAGGTGTATCTTCTACTCTTGTTCTTGCGTCTATTATAAAATATGTCAGCATCAGAAATTAAAGTGAATGTTTGCAGCCTTAGCGTTTGTAGTTACAGTATTAGAGTTCAGACCTCCTAAACCACAGCATATGAGAAATGTCTTTGAGCCAGTAACTCAGACTAAGGCTCAGACGATGCCTCTTAAACAAAATAACCAAAACAAGTTAATCACAAATCAGTGAAGTCTTACAGTATGTCCAAGTAAAAAAAGAAAAAAAAAAGAAAGAAAATTATTGGGCCAAACACTGACCCTGGGGTACCCCTGTGATGCAGTGATGTTGTGGAAGCATGTGTAGCCTTAAAATAGTGGCAGAGATCCCATCCTCCATCTGCTTATGCCATTTAGTGTCTTTATAGCAAATAAAAGCTTAAAATAAAACGTACTGCCATCTTTTTTTATTTAGGTAGTAAATAAAACATGTACAACTCAACAGTTTTACCATTTATATATAATTTATAGGTTCAGGCTAAGCTTTTCCAAACCCGTAATTCTAACCTGTGCCAGGACACACTGAATCATTCACTTAAAATAAATACTATATAGGGTAACGAAATTTGTCCTCTGCATTTGACCAATGGCCGCTGGCTGCTCTGCTTTGTGACCGCAACACTGGAGGCCGCCATTGCTCCTCCATTGCTGTAGTACCTGCATTTGGCCGCTAGGCCCCCATTGAAAAGCATTGGACTTTAGACACGTTAAAAACAACTTTAACGCCTGGTTTCTATTTTTTCAACACTTAATATGGCTACATATTCCTCCTGAGATAACGCTGGGTTAGTCAAAAAATAGAAACCAGGCTGGTTTTCGAAAAATCTTTTTTTTTTTTATCTCCTACTTAACGGAGGTCGGACTGTTAGCATTGGAGCTGCGCGAGCTACACGTCACGCAAGGGCCGAGTCTACAGTGAGATCCCGCCCTTATGCCCTTATTAGGAACATGCTTCGTCAGAGCTGGGGAGGAGGAGTCTGTAAATCCGCCATGATTTCCCCCTCGAACGTGGTCATTATGGTAAACGGGGAGGAGTGAGGAGGAGCTGTCTATTCTTTTTAACAGTCTATGCATTTGACCCATCCTGTGATGCCGCTGGGGCAACCCATAAGGAGCAGTGGGCGGCGGCAGTACCTTGCCCGGGGACAGAATCACCTGGCTGGAGGATTCACCTATTGCACATGTTTTTTTTTTTTTGTGAAACCGGAGTACCCGGAGGAAACCTACGCAGAAAGTCCCCGTCCACATGGGAATCGAACCCGAGACCTTGAAAGGAATAATTTCTTTTCTCATATATTCATTTAAATGAGCAACTTCGCGGGTCCTGAAGGATAACAGAGTCAACTGCACCAGACAGACATCGAAACAAAGATGAAAGCATCCCGGCTGACTGTTTTATGAAAAAGCCCAGTTGTGTCAACATCTTTTGAAATCCAGTCACAAGTTGAGGCCACTTTCCTGTTTTCATGCAGACAAATAGGATATTCAAAAGCATTTTGTCTTTCTCTTTCACTGACAGCGGGCATGTGGGCCTTTTCTGAGAGAGAGCGTTGTAAAGATAAAACCTCTCTCTTCTTTTCCCTAACAGCAAAATATAACCAGATCCACCCTCATGAATAGAACCAGCCCACACACAAACAAAAAGCAGAAGCCCTCAGCCGCTAAAACACCCAGTGCAGCCCGATAGCGTCTCACACGACATGCTCTTGCAAGATTTATGGCTGGCATCTTAAATTCTGCACCTTTGTGGACAAATGCTTGAAATGTAGAGGTCGGCCGCTCGAAAATCTCTTTGTGAACCCTTGTGAATTCCTTGTGAAAGTGTTAAAGCGTGTTTGTTGCTCTCGCACAAAACATGCCCACTCTTCCACTCTCAAGGGCCACTCTACCTTGGCATGCATCTCGCTTCTTTGTCATCCGAACAATGCTAGCAAATGTTCTTTCATGAAATGTTGTACCGCGGGTAGATTGCCTGACATTACGACGGTGTGTTAGGCAAGGACGCGCCGTTGGAACCAAGCAAACACGGCAACAAAACTGTGCGTGCCCTCTTCACACTGGGGTTTGGCTGAAAGGAAAAAGTTGGGAACAAAAAGGAAAGTACCGGTACTAGAACGCTTTGTTGATTTTCCATGGTTTTTTCTTTGACAACATGATAAAAAAAAAAGGAGGCAGAACGAGGGGAGTACATGACGCAGAAAGCTAATTAAGATTCTCCAGAGCGTGAAGAAATTAACCTGAGTTATGAGATGCAAGAGCGCGAGACAGTCACACTCGCATGCGCACGTTGGTCTGGGAAAGAGGTGGAGCAGGAGAGGACGACCTTCACACTCTAAGAGGTGTGAATGCCAGGGACTTTCGGCAATGTTTCAGCCAGCGAACTGTAATGTCTATATATAAAAAGAAAAACAAATTGACACACAGTTTTACGCGTTGCCATAAAGCGGGGAAGAATGCTGTCGATTGGGTTCAGAATTCGGAGGTTCAATCTGAAAGACTGTGAGCATTTTACATTATGAGGAACTCTGGCGTTTTAGTTGAGCACTTTCTCAATAAACACTTGAAAATCCCAAGAGGTTCACAAATCCAAAAACGCTGGAAACGACTGTGTCTAGTCCCGCCGCAAGGTCAATTCAAGATTTTCTTTTTTCCATAGCAAACACCTATTGTAGGGCTGGGCGATATGGACCAAAAGTCATTTCCCGATATATTTTGGTTGAATATCGATATATACGATATATATCCCGATATTTTTTTCCGCAAAGCGAGAGCTGTGACATGACATGTTAAGTCAAAAAGCCAAATACGAGTAGTTTTATTGAAAACTCACTAGAAGTGTAAACATAAACATTGTATAACAAAGCCCTGTAAGGTGCACATTTAAATAAAATAAAAAACATCTTAAAGGGGGGGTATTATGTAAAATCGACTTTTTCAAGCTTTATATCATGTTATTATGTCATTCCCTCATTAAACACATGCCTGGAGTGTTGCCTTGGCTCATTCACATATTTTTGAGTAATCAGTAAAAACTTAGACGGCAGCCATTTTAGGTGTAGCTATACCTCAGTCCTCCTAGGAACGCCCCACCTCCTGGAGACGCCTCTGGACCTTTCGTCACCAGCCAAGCCACCAACCACTGCTCCTCAGCTCAGCAGAGCCCCCTCCCCGCACAGTAGTGTTGTTTAGATGCCACAGCAGTGTGCTGAAGGGGGCGTGTCGGAAAGCTTCTTAAAGAGACAGAGGCCTATTTCAAGACGTTCAGTACAGCCATTTTGAGAGAGCAGTTTTATTCAAGGCAGTTATTTTAATTTACTGCATATACAGACCAACAGAAGGTTACGTCATCATTGTAGTATGCTATAGACTGGTGCTATGTGATTGAAAAAAAGCATAATACCGCCCCTTTAATAAAATAGCTTAGAAAATAAAATAGGGCAGCATTTATATATAAAGAGATAACAAAATAAAGTGCTCAGTTTAAGAATTGAATTATGAAATTATGAATTTGAAATATCCCGATATACACGATATGGTCTAATTCCATATCTCATTTAAAAACATATCGATATATCGCCCAGCCCTAACCTATTGTGCATGTACCATCACCATAGATGTACATCCCCCCACACCAAGCACACACATACAAATACATAAAAAAGGAAAGAAAAAAAAAAATGTTGCCAGCAGCTCATCAACCAGATTTGCCCCCAGTCACATGATAAAATGACACGCAGCAAGCATTGTGTAGGAAAAGGAAAAAAAAATCAAATTTGCCTAACAAGGAGCACGGGATAAATAGGCAGGAGCATGCATCCTGGGCTAATGACATTGCACAGAGCGACATATGCCAGGCATCAGTATGTCACTCCTGTGGGACACGGGGCCTTACCATAACAGGATAGTCAAAGCGAGGGGGTGATGTGTATGTGGTGATGTGTGTGTGTGTGTCTTTGACATCCTGGCACAAAGCCCCGCAGGCAGACAGCACGTGGAGGAGGAGGAGCAGCGGGAGTGTCAAAGGGGGGAGGAGTCAGTCAAGAGCTGTCAGAAATGAATGAAGCGAGAGGTGCATGAACTTGACCCTGAGATCCATCAACACACACAAAAATCAATCTACCAGTTTTTCATTTTGTTTATTAAAGACGTTTAATAAAGTAGGCCGATATATTTATTCTGTCATTATGTTGAAAGTCTCCAGCAACTACAGTAGCTTACCAGGCTGGGATAAATGAAAAATATCTGATTTATTTTTTTCTCACAAGCGCTGCAGTTTGATTTATGTTTTATACGAAATTAAACTCATTTCACTGTGCCCATTTTAAACGTCCAGGAGCACTAACAATTGAGAGAAGACTAAACTAATACATAAAGAGGACGCAGATGACTAAACTATAGCTTTATCATAATAAGACCAAACGGAGACAGGGTGTATTGTCGTATGCAATAATATTGTCCTGCCAATATATATTATTAACTTCCTGCAATTTAATGCAGTGCAATTTCTATTTGATTGTGATTAACTGTGCAGCAATAACAGTTAGTGGCAATTCTCCAGAACTAGCTTGTTTGTTCACAATCTGCCATTTTGGATGCTAAATTATTTTCCCTACACCACTCAAGCCTGATTATGTGTCATTTTGGTGAATGTAATGTTGCTAGTAAATAATGAATTGCGCTATCAGGCAGGATATTTGCTGGGGACATGCAAAAAGAATAAATACATAAATACAGGTCTACACATAGAAACAATACCACTGACCAGGAATGTGCCAAACCTTTAACAGTCTAAAGCCACAGCGACTTACGCGCAGGTAATCCTAAATCAGGCGCATGAACTTGACCCAGACTCGAGCCACTGACACCGGAAGGAGGGCAATGAGGTGCTAACATGCTTTGTCATGCCATGTTAAAGCCATAGGATTAGAATTCTATAATTAGAGGATGGGACGCCATAATACTAGCCTTTCCTTTCAACGTGATGAGACGCCGGGGCTAAATTACACCAGGGGCCCCGGCAAACAGATGCTATAGGATCAGGACAGGCAGCGTGGCGAGCCTTTCCTTTACCGGTAACTGATGTTCCGCACTGACAGACCCAACCCCGCAGAGACTTTGCCGTGTTCTGTGACAGCGTGGAAACAAGTAAAAAAAAAAAAAAAAGCCCATCTGAGACACTGTGAAATTAGATATTTAGATATTTTCAATTAGATATTTTTCCCAAAGTCATGCAGGCCTGAATCTCTCCAGGTCTGTGAAAGATGGTTTAACCCAAGACAACCGCAATAAGTGAATGCTCCAACCGGCGGCTCCGGACCAAGTTCAGGTCTAGGTCAGGAGGATGGTCCCCTGGCACTGCTCACCGCTGCTCCTGACAAGGTTGCCCCTATGGAAATCAAGCATGGGTCCAATGCTGAGGGTAAATTTCCCTGTGGGCACAATGAAAGGTATAACCCAACCGTAACAATCAGAGAACACGCGATGACACAGCTAAGGTTGTTTATGAACTCCAAGGCCTCTCCGGGATGGGATTCTTACTCTTGCTTCCGATCAAGCTAAAACGTGAGCAACCGTCCCGCGTCCAAGATCCTGCATGGCTCGAGACGTGGAGACATGTTTGCTACATTGCCAACTGTTCCGGACAATTTGCCCCATGAGACATTTCATAAACGTGACCCATTTGTGTCCGAAGCCATGGGGTAAACATATTCAAATCAAATGTTCATCAAGTTACCTCATCAAGAGTCACACACACACACATATGACTGTGTCTGGGCTGAAACCAGTTTGTAAATAAACAAAAAAAAAGGGACTCTTATTTACAGGTCGACTGATATATCGGGCCGATATTTGGACATTTTACAATATCGGCTACCGGCCAGTCAAGCGCCGATATCTCCAGGACCGGACGTGATACAGACTTCCTGTTTATTGCATTGGAAAGAGCTAAGTCGGAGTCCTCCAACAACTCGGACCTCAAGGGACCTCGGTCGACCTCTACTCGTAATACTTCAATTGGGACGATTCCACATTTTTCACTTTTTCAACCAACGGACAGGGATCTACGTCAACTGTACGGGTGGAAAGCTCCAGTGTTCCACAATGGCGGAACACTGGAGCGCCTGATAAAGCATGCATTCGTATATGAATATTTATCTGGGAGGCTGGCACCGGAACAGATGAGCCCGCATGGGAGCAAGAAACGAGCTATCAGTCTCCCGCTTTCTCCCCCCTTCGTTCATTCTCCTCCTCCTCCTCCTCCTCGCTCATCCCTTCTCTTCCAATCACCATTTCAATGCCTCTGTCCCCTCAGTTTCTTTTTTTTTGTTTTTTGTGTGTGTGCATCTTCCGCCCATGCATGTCCCCCGCAGGCTTCCCTCCTTGGCTTCATATCACCATTCTATCTTATTGCTCTACCCTACACCCCTTTGAGCCGATCCCCTCGGCTGCGCGGTGCTGATGTATGGGAAGGGTGAAGGGAAAGAGAGCGCGAAGGAGAAGGGGGGGAAAAAAAGCGTTTGATTAATGTCTTTGAGAAAAAGATAAATAATCACAAGAGACTGGGGGCTGGTAGTTGGCCTTAGGGGAGTAAATATGGAGAGTTTTATAGCTGCTCACTTGGGAGAGATGGAGGCGGGGGAAGAGGAGGGGAGTACGGTGACACAAGATCCATTCAAGTATATTAGCCCCCCCCCCCTCGCTTCCCCATACGCACAATAACCTCTGCATGTATTCTATTGCGCTCATGTCTTTCATCATCAGAGCCGAATCCTACCCCCGCTGACACGGAGCCATCCAACCTGGCGGCGCCCGTTTCTTCTCCGAGCATGACCCCATACAGGAGGGGATGGTGACGAATGATCGCCCAATATTTGTCACCTCTCGATATTAGGTGCTACGTCGATATCGCCAAAGATCTTTAATAAAACTCTACATAGGACATCGTCTTAGTAAGAATACATTGGAACTAACGGCAATTCAGGCGGCCATATTGTGATCGGCCTTTCGAACCTGGTGCAATGTGAAACCAATAGGAAACACCACGCATGTTTGTATCCTTTAAATATATATATATATGTATTTTTTCTAAATACTGACCGAGCCAACAGAGATTATTGCATGTACTACGTTTAAAACATTTGCGCATTTAACTAAAAAATGACTTCTAGAAAAATCAAACTTGCACTCATGATCAGTAAAAAGGAAGCGGGCGTTCACCTGGAAAAGGGATTGGTGGGAAATGGTCTCATCTACATTTAAAATCCGCTTTTGTACAGTAACGTCAACCTGCCCAGGGACTACAGGTGGAAATTAGCATTTTTGCTATAACAATGCATCTTTGCTTTTGGTGCACTGTCCATGTCTAAATAAAAAACATACCATACCATTACCAGCTTATGCCTACTGAAGATTGAAAATGAAATTTGGCATTTTTATCCATATATTTTTTTAATTAAAAAGTACAGACTTTTTGCCATTGCATTTTGTATTGCATTTTGTAATCATAACATTAAGCAATGTTGAGTCACAGAAGGAAAGCAAATGGTAAATTGACAATGTTCCTCTTCCCACACAATCATTTAGTGTAAGGACAGGCTGAAAGAAAGAAAATAGGCTAAATCTGACCAATATTTTTGCTAGTTACCTTGAGACAGTGAACACACTGGGGCGAGCGAAAGACGAAAAATAAAATATGCTATTTTGTGGGCCCTTTGCACCCAATATCCCACAAGAAATATCCTGCATTACAGAATTAGGGCCCCAAATCTGATATGTAAATGAGAGTATGCTGTGTGTATAAAAAAATGCATGTAAGCAAACAGTTGGTAAATGACCTCCAAGCTGTAGAATGAATGGTGCAAAACAGTGTTCAGAATACAAAACAACAGTCCTTTTTTTATTCAGAGTAAATTTATCTGACCTGAGATACCTCGACCAGCAATACAACAAATCAAAACAATGGCTGTATCTCAAATTATGACGTTTTATGGTGTTCACATTTTTATATGACTTGCTATCAGCATTAGCCTCACCGGACAATCACAAGATGGCTGCCACGTTAGCAATTTATTGTAAGTGTAGATTGCTTGGCTACTGCTACCTTCCCAAACAATGAACGACTCCTGACCTGTATTCTAGCTCAGGATTTGTAGATGGGTGAGCAGCAAAGATATTATTGTAAATCACTGATAAACATTACCAGTCTATGAGACACCAGATTTGATCTAAACATGCTCAAATCAAACACTGATACCTACAGCAATGTTGATCTACTCAATTACAAAGAAAGAATGAGCCCCACACTTTAGGCTGCCAGGTCCAATGATTAATACCAGTTTACAAACAAATCTAATAAGGTCTCTCTCTGACCTAAATGCTTGCTAACAAAAGCACACTTATTCATGAGGACTCCTGGGTGTTTTTTTCTTTCGTTTTCCCAAATATTTCTAAAATCTGACTTCATATGAATGCAATTATGCTAGGAGGCTAACAATCCACAACATAGCATTTTCCATTTTCCATAGATCGCAATGGTTTTATGGGCAGTGTGTCGGGTACAAAGGCCTATTGTAGCCAAAAATGGGTCCTATATCACACTTTATTACAATAATGTACATATCTATGACCGGCATCGGGTTAAGTTTCTGGACTTTGAGGAACTTCGCTGAGTGTGGGCTGGCGTTCGAGAGTGGAAAAGGGAAACGGACATGCTCAACTGAGATAAAACACCTCTCCAGTGTTATTATTGGATGCAGTTAGGGGGCACGATATTGAACTAACTTGCGATATCGCTGTGCAATATCGCAATAATATCGTTATTGCGATATTGCACAGCGGTATCATACTAAACCATTTCAATACGATATGTTCCATTCTAATTAAACACAAATTGTAAGTACCGTATTTTCCAGAGTATAAGTCGCACTTTTTTTCATAGTTTGGCTGGGGGTGCGACTTGTATATCAAAATATATCATTTCACATTGTGTTATTTTCACACTGACAGCTGCTAGTGGGAACTCTAGGCTTGTGTATCAATATCTGTTACTCCTGCACGGTTGTACAATGACAAATAAGCACTTACTTACTGTAGCACTGAAAATAAAATAAAAACAGTCAAGTTTGGAGTGAGCGAGAAACTTGTAAGGGACTGTTGAAAAGCAGAGGTTACTCTTTGCAAATGGTTGCTTGAATAATGTGATGCCGGGAGAGGCTTGTAAAAGGTGCAATTACTCCTCACTGCCCAGGTTACCAAGGCTGGTGCGACTTATACTCCGGAGCGACTAATATATGTTTTTTTCTTCTTCATTATGCATTTTGTGGCTGGTGCGACTTGTACTCCGGTGCGACTAATAGTCCGAAAATACGGTAACTCGTTTTTCCAGCAAAACTAAACTAAAAAACACTACATCAGCACCACAACAAGTCTAAAATTGAACTCAATTAGGAAATGTTTAACTTAGGGCTGGGCGATTCATCGAAATTTAATCGAAATAGCAATCTCTACTTCGGTCAATCTCAATAATCGTCATGGGACTTTATAATCGACAGGTTTACACCCAATTCTTTGGCACAAACAGCACCTAGTTTGGGACTTTGGACGAGACAATGGCAGACTTTTGTGTGTTAAATGAAACTGGAGGAAAGCATTTGTTTTGTTTGAGCTGAGGTTTGAATTAAATATGGATCTAATTTTATGAATCAGCAAGATGTATTTAATTTATTATGAAAGATAAAATCGAATCAAAATCGAGATCAATCAGTATGCGGAAAATAATCGTGATTATTTTTTTTCCAAAATCGCCCAAGAACTTTTACACATTTATAAATTCAGTGCATTTTTTGGCTGAGTTTGCAAAAAAAAAAAGTGTTGCTCTCAGTCCAATGAAGACTTTAGTGATGTTGCGATATATTGTGGCTTCTCGCGATACGGATATTGCATCACCCAATATCGCGATACGATATTTTTGGCGATATTACTGCCTGCCCAAAACCTCACATAAGCCGACTCTGATGGTCCGGGCCCGTTTTTTTTAACCCCGCTTTCCGGGGTCCGACCTCGCCGAAGTGCGTTTTCCACCGCTTCGCTCCCTTTCATCACTGGTCCTCAATCATATCCCCCTGACAAAGCAACCATTGCGGGGCAGCTTTCTTCTTATTTTTCTACTCTACCGAGTCAGACGCTGTGTATGTTTTTGATGGGGCAACATGGCGTACGATGTGGCTGACAGAACACCCCCCCTCATCCCCCACTCCCTTCGCCCGCCAGTGCTTTCCAATGCGTTCCAATGCTGCCCTGCTTTTAAAGCCCTCATCCTCCAGTGCCTGCTTGCCTGTCCCCTGGAGTAGATTGCATCTTTTATTTATATTCCCCCCCCCTTTTTCTTCTTTTTTATGTTTTCTTTTCTCTTCATATCATGGGGGGGGGTGGGAGAAAGAATTCTGGGTCAGAAATTGCAATCAGCATAACAGGGACTGGCCGCCCTCCTCCCTGCTGCGTGCGTTAGCTGTCTGCCGTACTTTCCGTGAGCACGCTGGATGAGAGTGACAAGCCATGCACAAGTTAGCCCCCAATCCACCCCCTTCCCCTTCCCTCTTCCCATGTGTTGATGGAGCCCCCCCCCCCTCCTCCTCGCACACACTGACACACTTCCCCCCACGTAGCTCGCTTTTCACACACACAAGTGCGCCGGTGCTACAAAAATGACCCCGTTCTCTTCCTCGCGTTGCTACTATTTTGGAACATAAACAGACACACGCCCAGCAAAGTGGCGTGCGCACATGGATTACATAGGCCCGTGAGATGAATATGTTTGCGATATCAGGTGGGAAAATATCCATATCGTCGCAGGGGACCAAAATGTACCGAGAAATGACTGAGGTCTTCCCTCTGGCCGAGTTTTACAACCGCAGCATGAAACAGAATCGACGTTTTCGGGCATGGTTTTCTGAAAGTCGGTTCCATTTGAGCCTCATCTGGGTGGGGGATTCGTGCGTCTTTGTGTGTCTTGTTTTGACACAGCTTGATAAAAAAAAGATTTGCGCTTTAAGCATGGATGTGTTAAGCAGTGGTCGAGTATTACAGATTGCAGAAGTGTTTGTTCCTCATGTGGTTCAAAGTAGGGCTGGGCAATATGGACCAAAAGTCATATCCCGATATATTTTGGTTGAATATCGATATACATCCCGATATTTTTTCTGCAAAATGAGAGCTGTGAAATGAAATGTTAAGTCAAAGTCAAATACGAGTAGTTCGCTATAAAACTCGCTATAAAATGTAAACATAAACACTAGGGGTGGGCCATATTTCGTATCGCATATCGTTATCGCAATATAGTTTTTGGATATCGTTGTAATTTTTTATATCGTTGTGGACACGATATAATTTATGTTACGCTCAGCTCCATCAGAGCAGCAGAAAGACTGACTGTAGAACACAGGGACAGGCGCTTACAAAGTAAAATGACATGAAGGATGTAAACTGCTTGAGTAGATCATATTTGCTAGGAAATTAGTATTAGCGTAAAAAAAAAAAAAAAGAATAAAATATCAAGGCAAGGCAACTTTATTTATACCGCGCATTTTGTACATAAGGCAACTCAATGCGCCTTCCGTCAATGAATTAATCTTCCCAATAGGCGTAAGGCTGGGATTTTGTAAGTAATTTGTCCATTGTCAATTATATCGTTAAATATATCGTTATCGTGATATTTCTTTTTTATATCGTGATATAGATTTTAGGCCATATCGCCCTGCCCTAATAAACACTGTATAACAAAGCTCCGTAAGGTGCACATTTAAATAAAAAAGTCTTAATAAAAAATAGCCAATAAAATAAAATAGGTCAATCTTTATCTGAGGGCAGCGTTTAATTTTAAATCAGCTTGAGATTACCTGTTTCTTTTTGTTAACTTAATAACTAATCTGAATTTGAAATATCCCGATATACGCGATATGGTCTAATTCCATATCTCATTAAAAAATATATCGATATATCTTAAATATCGATATATCACCCAGCCCTAGTTCAAAGCGAGAATAATCGTTGTTGTTGTTGTTGTTGTGGTCATGTGGCATTATACAATTCCAAAGGGCCTTCTTATGTATAAAAGCTGAAATGTCTCCAATGTTCTCGCTTCTGGACAGTGAACTAAACCATAATAACACATGAATTGCACTTGCTCAAATTGGAATTGGATTCATTTTATTGTGTCGCTATGTTTCCTACTGTAGTGCAGGGCAGGGCTGAATTTGGGAGTAGCATTTGCTTTTTAACTGAAATGCAAATGTTAAGATGTGGTTCATTGGTCAGTATCTCTATACTGGACCTATCTGCATGAAACAGAAACAGACACAACGTTAACAAGTCTCCTCTGGCTGCAGAAATAGGAAAACGTTTCTGCAGACGTCCATTGTTGTTGTTTAACGTCCTGACGTTAAACAACAACAATGGATCCCATAGAGCTATACAGGCCTCTACTCTCCCTCTGACTTTAAATTCTAGAATGATGTGCGATGTACGTCTAAAAATGGAAACCACTGGAGGCAAAATTTCAGTCATGTCTTTCCGAATTTGTATATAAAACGAGAGACATTCAAAAGCGCAAAAGTATTTCAAACATGTGTGCTAATAACTAATAACTTACATCTTGACAAAAGCCTTTTTCCCACAAAATCTATGAACCAACTTGATGTAAACTGAAGGGAAAACCTTTTTGGAGAATTGTCAAAAGCAAGGCCTAAAAAAGACCAACAACATTGTATTTGAACTTTTAAACATCCCTTATGAAGAAATCCATGCAAGGTTGTTCTGTGTCCGCTTTTCTGGAATTGGGTGTTTTGGAAAGTGTGATGCTAATACAGGATCTCCCTGTATTTCCCAAGCAGGTTGAGTCTTGTTTCTATAATAAACAGGTTGTGTGCATTGTTTACCCGTAGTTTTCTTATTCACATGTTATAACAGAAATGTTTGCCTTGTCTAAAATCAACGCCAGTCCGTTGCTACTAAAATATCTATGAAGTATGTATCATTTAGATCAACGATGTCCTTCACATCAGCATTCATTCAAGAAAAAAATACAATCCAATCACATTTTCTGATCTATACAGGGAAAACTGAAAGGCATTGTCCATTTTGAAATCAACAATATATCCCTGAGTCCTCGTGCTGCTGGGCCAGCGGATTTAAAGGCACAGTGTTCATTTAGAAAGCTCTTTTCATTTGCCTACACTTCCCACACTTGCACTTGCTCCTCTTTCTTGCACCTCTCCCCCATTCTGGCTGTCTGCTTCCAAGAGCCTCCCAATAGAGTGCACCCATAAATGAGTGCAATGCTTGGGAATCTTGGTAAACAAGCCAGGGAAAGAAAGAAGAAAGGGGGGAAGAGAGAGAGAGGGAAAGCTGCCTGCCTGTCTGTCTGCTCCATGGCTACTATTGTGCACTGCACATTCTCCAAGCCCACAAGAGCTCCAGCCATCTCCACACGGATTCTTTGGAGAAATAGTAAGCCAAGAAGTGAGGAGAGGGGGACAGAGTAGGAGGGAGGGAGGAGGAAGATCATGCATAAAATCTTGTTTGCAGAATGCATTAAGATTCAGATGAACTGGGGAGGGTAATGAGATTAGAATCCCGAAGCGTTTCCAAGGGTGGGGAGCAGGATTGACAGCTGAGTCTATTGCACTGACGACTACAGTGAAATATTGTGGTACAGGCAGTGGGCCAGGCAGCGCACATACAAGCAGGGGTTTGCAGAGCCCACAGCACGTCTGTTTACTTTGTTTATAACGCTGCTATAAGCTGTCACTAGTCGCTCCATATAGCAGGTTGAGGCTGGCAGCAGCAAAAAGCTTTAGTCTGTCTCACAAAGGTGGTTGGCAAACAAAATAAACGCACTGTGGCTTTAAATCGCTGTCCCTCCCTTCGCTTTCTAAATATCGTCTATTTAGCCAGCGGTGAAAAGATATAGGGGGCTTTTGTCTGTGTGTACCCATTGGTGGGGGCATAGAGAGCCTTGGAAAGACACAAAAATAGGAACAAAGTGCTAAGCTTCCAATTGGGATGGCTCTGGGCAATCGAGTACGCGCAGATATGTGGGCAAAAACAAGGAGAAGTGAACTACTATTAAGGGCTTATCTGAAAATAGGCTGTTCTCACAGCTATAAGGTGGACTGAGTGGAAATGGAAACCGTGCATTGTTTATAGTAGTGGACAGAGTCCGTGTAGAAACCGTTTAAAAGTCTGGCATGATTCAATGGAAAAAGAGCAAGTGTGAGAGTGTGGGGTTTTGTTTAGAACAGTGCTTTTCCCTGGGTTAGAGTCGCGTAGAGCCCACTCACCGACTTGTAATACGTTGTCCACCCAGCCACCCTCCAGGAGAGTGACACCCCGTAGGAAAGGCAGCTGGCTCTCGTCATTATTGTCCCCGCTAGTTCCACTTTCCTCTCCTCCGGCGTTAAAGGACGAATACATACAGATCTCCTTTTCACTTCTCGGGAATGACCAGTAAACGATCCTCCGTTGGACGGGCTCCGGGATCCTCTCGAATCGCTCCTCCACCCTTTGGAACGGCCACTTCTCAGCCACTCTCCGCGCCGCGATATCGAGCAGCGACTCAGGGTTGTGCGTTTTCCCATTGCCCGAGCCTCCCGGAGCAGAGCCTGAGCCGCCACACAGAATACCTCCAGCCCGCTGGCCCTGTCTGCATGCCGGGTTGTAGCCGGGCCGGCAGCAGAGCCGCTTGGCTGGGGGCTGCTGGACTCGCTCGGCCATGTTCGCACCGCTTCAACCTGAAGCGCAGTTCCTCTCCGATCATATAAACGGGATAAGGAAGAGAAAAGGGCAATCTCGCGCCGATTGTTTGCCGTACATGGAAAAGCTGTCCTTATTTGGAAAAGTGGGTGGCGCGTCTGAGTTCCGTGAAGTCCTTTGTGTTGTCAAAGTAAGCAGGAGGGGCGGGGCTTGGAGCTCTGCCAGCGCACGAGCGGCGCTATAAAAGGAAGTGGAGGCGGAATTCCCGAACGTCGGCAAATCCTTTGTGAAGCCGTGCGGGAGCGCGAGGCGGGGCCCACGCGGCCCTCGGCCTTTGAAGTTCTCTTCTTCTTTGAGTTTAAAGGCGGGGACTAATCCAGGGGCGGACTGCAGTTTCCCACAGGGGTAAAAGGGGGCAAGAGAACGCTCTATTTTTCTTTCACTCAGGGCTTCTACCGCTGGCTCCAGCTTCTTCAATAACTCTGTGATGGTTGTTTTTCAGGCTTAGTCCAAAGAACTGCAGGCTGTCAAAGACTGAGAGGGCGTGGGAGGAGGAACAGCGCTGGACATGCTTGTCCTGTGTACTACTCATTAGGCACTCATTTTGGTCAGCCTTTCAGATAGGCATCTGAGCCTATATGGGAAATTAATTACAGGCTTTTTATAACACACAAAACTCAAACTAAGCCTTTGGTCTCTTCAGAAAAGGCAAACTATAGCATTTAGGGATGGCCTATTTTTTTTTAAAGAGAGCGAGAGAGATGGGTTTATTGGCTACACGCACCACAAGCCTGTGTCCTTAGGACTAGCATCATTGAGCCGGTTGTGTCCTAAAACAGCAGAACCTATTGAACAGCTAAAGTGTTTGCAGTAGTCTATGTGTGCTATGTGTTCACAGCTGCCCCTCTCCTTCTTTGAGCACAGGTCCAAAGACTGGCCTTTGAACCGTGCTGAAAGTGATCCATGTCGTATGGACTCAGCAGATGTGGCCTAACCTGATTTGGTTTCATACTTCCCCACAGGACGTTCACAAAGCCTGCAGATCCTTTGTTATGTTAGCCTTCTATTTCAGGGGTCTATAGCATATACAGATTTTTCATTAGGGGCCAGACACTCCCATACAGACACAATTGGATAGTTGGATGGGGGTATGTGATGAGCTAAAACATTGTGTTACCTAACCAGAAACCACATTTCCATTTATATAGGCTACGGATAATTTAGCAAAAAAAATTATAAACACTTTTATCATTGTCCATTTTATTATTCTATGTAGCATGAATGGGCACAGGAAGATAAAACCCACTTAAATTCCTGAGTTGGAGAGTGCAGGAGACATGTGCTGCGCAGGACACGTGTGAAAGACTACGTTTCCCATGATTCCCCGGCAAGCCGTAGCATGTCAGCTGACTTCCGTGACAAGCCACACACTGCACTTCCGCAAAAAAAAAAAAAAAGAAGCCTTTTTGTTGTCGTTTCAAAGAAGTATCTGTATATTTGGTAAGCTGCATTTTCGTTTTAGAATAAAGCATACTTAATAGTGGATTCTTATTCTGTCCGTATGTGTTTAAGGCGCTTGCTGAGATTGAAGGCCGTGATACAGGGTATGTTAGCTTAGCATGCTATGATGAGACCGTGATTATAATAGATCCATGGATGAGACTTACAAAATAGCGGCTGTTTTTCTCAGTCTTTCAACTTGTTCCGCTGTGTACAAGAGAAAGCACCGTTTTTGAGGGTGTTGGTGAAAGCCATAAGTAAATGAGTGTCTTTATCGTGTCTGTTAGCAAAAGTGTAAACATGCAAGGATTTTTATCCTAATCCCACGTTATTGTTTACACTGCTTCGTAAGTCTAATTTCTTTAACTGAAGTATTGCCCAAGACGAGTTATCCTACTTTTAGAAGCCAATTATGATCAGAAATAAATGAGAAACCGAAGTTATTGTTAGCAATTCTGAGCTAATTACAGTTTCTTATATTTTTTCCCCGTTATCTCCTAGATTATATAGAGTTCGGGAAATTCCACAGTTACCATGGAGATGCGCCATCTTTGCAGCTGTTAGCATACATTTCCATTGATTAACATTAGCTAAAAACAGTATAAAAAGAGGAGAAAAAAGCCGTGGAACAGCTCCGTTAGCTGCTGAGTTACTGCTGGTAAATACATCTAACACACTGTGGTGTCCAAGTGTTTTAATGTGAACAATAACTCCAGTAATTTAACTTTTAAAATCTCCATTAGTTTACAATTGCTGCTAATCCCATAATGCACATTCCCGAACTCTATTATGTGTATTTTATTATGAGGGTGGTTTAGTTTGTATATTTTGCTCAATTATTTATTGTGGACATTATACATTTGCAGTTTTTTCAAGGATTCTTTTTGTCTTGGTCAGAATATATTGTGTATGTGAACGAAAATAATTTTGATGATCTTCAAGCGCATGCCATTATACCTAAAATGTTACAATGTAGACCTAATTCTCTAACATTTTTTTCCCCCTTATTGCAAAAGAGTATTTAAATGCAGTAAAGTTGAACAAAGTTATAACAATTCAAATCAAGAAATAGCTGCCTGGGACTATACCAAGTCTTGAAAGTCAAACTGTAGGTTGAGATACATTGTATGTTTAACTGAAGTAGGATTTACCAGGGCCAAATCAGATATAAACTGACCAAAAGATGAATCCTACTTTAAAGAGGTGCACCTTTTCTTTCAGATGTGCTAGAGACTGATTGCCAAGCGGGATGATTGACTTCCGTGCCTGGGCCGAGTACGTGGTGGAATGGGCAGCCAAAGACCCCTACGGTTTCCTCACAACGGTCATCCTCGCTCTCACGCCGCTCTTCATCGCCAGTGCCCTGTTGTCCTGGAAACTGGCCAAAATGATCGAGGCACGTGACCGGGAACAGAAGAAGAAACAGAAACGGCAGGAGAACATTGCGAAAGCCAAACGAGCCAAGAGGGACTGAGACTAGGATGAGTATTGTAAAGACATGGAACTCTGTCCTCGTCATCCAGAGTCCAGCCAAGGGACCCGGAGCAGACCACAGAGCGGAGAGGGACTGGACTGCCCACAGAAAGGTTGCCCTTTTGGGATGGTCAGCACGGACACAGTGGTCACCTGTAGGAAGCAAACTATATGGGGTTCCACTGCTATTGTGACATATTGCATTCCATTGTTGATGCTTCTTTTTTGAATTTGATTATAATTTAGTAATTTAATAATTGCAACACTTCAAAGTAATTTTTAATCAATAAAAGCATATTCTTGTTGTAGATGGGCCTTGTCAATATTTGTTTGTTTTTTCTAATATCATTTGACATATTGTGCAGCTCTAGTAAAATACAAGGATAAAGGTGATTTGATAACAATTTTCAGACATACTTCAATAGACACAAATCTTTCACAAAGTTCAATCAAGGGAAGACACAGCAGTTTAAATTTTTACCTGGAAAAATTACCACAAAAAGTATCTATGTCCATGAAGTAAAGCCATAAGATTAAACCTTACGCCACCTATTAACAGAGATTAAGTTGCTCTAAAATGTATGCAGAACGAGCCTCACACACAAATGCATTATTACATGACAAATGTATAATTCGCAATACTTGTATCAGCTATCTAGAAGAGAAGCTGCAAATTGGTATTTCTATTTTTTCTTTTCAAATATCCTTTTCTCCTGCAGTCTCACATTAAATTGAAACAAACACCATATCGTCTAAGGGAGGTAATGAGTTACATTTTCAATTTCAACAAGGAACAAAACTGTAAATCTGTCAGAACACAATGGTTGGTTCGTGTGTTACCCAGGGACACAAAAACACACAAAAGCTTAGACCATTGACCACCCCATCCCTGAAGAACATGCAATATGAGCTAAGAAAAGATATTGCTTCATAAATTTATAATGTTTTACACATTGGTGATGCCATTCTTATGGGCAATCTTTATACATTACTTGTCACTTTGCTTGCAGCCTGATGACCATAAAACATCAAAGTAAACAGTTATTGTGCCAGAAAACTTGTTAGAAGAAGTATGGGTATCAAGATACATTTTAACTGATCAGCCAGAATGAAACTGTGTGCCTTAATAGAACTGTAATGTTTCAGTGTTTTGTGTTTCTTTTTAACAAAATTGTTCAAATAAATGTTAGTTGAATAAACGTCA
This sequence comes from Neogobius melanostomus, assembly GCA_007210695.1. Classification (NCBI taxonomy): domain Eukaryota; kingdom Metazoa; phylum Chordata; class Actinopteri; order Gobiiformes; family Gobiidae; genus Neogobius; species Neogobius melanostomus. Next base: position 707,247 of record VHKM01000006.1, on the reverse strand, counting down.
TGTCATAATAATAATGACGACTTGTGGACCCAGCCACTAACCATAAACAAGGTTCATGGATGTTCTGTTTTTCCTGATAAACAGTGAATAGTTCAGAGTTACAGGCCTCTGCCCTCCACCTGAAATTATGACACCAAACTCTGAATACAACCTATTGACAGCTCTTGTCTTCACTCTGAATATAGCAGCAGCAGCAGCAGCATGTGAGTTCACTTCTTGGGTATCCAGGAGCCGGGCTGAAAGGTGTTGGCTGTGCTGGTGGGCTCCTCACTGATCTGCTCTTTGCCAAAGCTGGTGGCGGCTGCATGTCCCTTGGCCAATGTTCTGGGTGTGGCCACCAGTCCCTCCTTGTGCTCTTCACTCTGTAACACCAGGTCCTTCTCCTCCACTTTCAGCACCTTCAGTTTGATCTGCTCTCTGTACGAAATGTTCTTCATCAGCTCCTGTGGGGCACACCAACACATGCACTGTTGACAGATTTGGTGACACGAGACAGTTTATACTTAGGATTGAACCTATAAAGTAGTTTCATAGACGAGAATCAGACTGGAAACATTTTGCCTCGTTAAACCAAACCCACTCTGTTTAACACCAAACATGGATGACATTTAACTGCCACTTTGCGGAGTAAAAGACTGGAAAGGTTTCAGGAACAAGTCCAGTAAGTGTCTCTGAATAAGAAAATAACTAATGTTTACTTTACCAATCCTGGTCCACTCAACCCTGTTTAAGATGTAGTGCTTGGAAGAGACGTGTAAACCAAAATGTGACAGGAGATATTCTCAACATCATGGAAACCACTGTCAACAGAACTCAGTGCATCAGTGGATTGGTTCTCCAGTCGGGCCGGTGTATGTGCCCACTGATGTTAGCCTCTCCTGCGCTCCGAGGCCCAAACCAAAGACAGGACTGGGCATAATGCTGCGGCGGGCTGGCATCACTAAAGGGCTGGAAAAGAGAGGGGAGAGCGGTGGCCAAAAGGGCCGCTTTGGGGAGGGAGACAAACATACTGAGCTGCTTTTCCAGCCTGTTAATGACAGGATTTAATCCAATCAATTTATGTCGGCTTGGAGCGGGAAGAGAGGGAGCGTGACAAGGGCTAGGGTAATGTGCTGGGAGTGAAGGCTTGGCCACATCAACACTGTCCAGCTGTCGATGGCAGCTATTGGGCAGACGCGAGGCAGAAAATTGGAATAGAATGTTCTGGCAGGAGAGGTAGGAGATGGCATTGGCCACTGGCACAGAGAGAGGACACAGACAGAGCGAGTGGAGGGCTCTGACTGCGCTCCGGCCTTCCAAGGGATTTCCTATAGGCCCACGTTTCCCCGGCCAAATCATTTCCAGCATTCTCACATTTAAAGAGCAATAAACCCAGAGCGAGGTGCACGGGGGGGAAACTGCACTCCGTTGCCATTCTCATCACTGCGCCTGCCAGATACATGAGACTCTGCTCTGAGATGGAGGAGAGAAGTAAAGTAGGACGTGGTGTCAGCGAGGCCTTGTTCAGAACCTGTCTCTGCTCAGTCTCTCCATTAATGCACTTCAACCGCTGTTTATTTAACACCTGTCCCCTCAAGTTCCTGGATTCAGCTCCGAACCCACAGATGAAACGAATCAAAGCCACTTTCTCTCCCCGTCTCTGCCTCTCCTCTGTGCAGTCCCCAAGAGCCCCACCGAGGGCGCAGCGGGGAGGTTCGGGAGACGTACCTCCATAGAGGGGGGCTCCTTCCGTCTGCCTCGAACCCACGCTGCAGGAGAAGAAGAAAGAGGGATAAGTGCACCTACACAAACAAAAAGCCGCTGTCATGTTTGACGAGTATAGCTACAGCATCTCTCATTGTCATTACACGGGATGAGTGCGCCTACTGCGCTCTCCCCTACTTGGGATTGGGAGTCAGACTATGGTTTGTGTTTGATAACTTGGTAAACAACAGCAGGTGAAATAAGTATTGGTATTATCATATACAGGTGAAACTCGGAAAATTAGAATATCGTGAAAAAGTTTATTTCTGTAATTCAACTTACAATGTGAAACTAATATAGGATATAGACTCATGGCATGCAAAGTGACATATGCCAAGCCTTTGTTTTACTTTTGAAAATTATGGCTTACAGCTTGTAAAAAGTCTGGAGAGGACTGTCAGGAAAAGGCCATTCAAAAGTGTGGGGAACCATCACAAGGAGTGGACTGAGGCTGGAGTCAGTGCATCAAGAGGTGGAGGCTCTTGATGCACTGACGGATCCTGGACATGGGCTTCAGATGTCATATTCCTCTGGTTGAAGCATCCTGGTCTTCCATAACACCCCAGCAGTGCCACAGGCTGATGGCACCCACGCCACGCAACCGCATTAAGGCATTCAAGTAAAAGGGCCCAAACCAAGTACATGTGCATGATGATAGGGCCGACATTTCTCTGTTTAAAATCATTTTTTATCGATTTCATGTAATATTCAAATTTTCATTTTGGTTTTTTTTACAAGCTGTAAGCTATAACTTTCCAAATTAAAGCAAACAAAGGCTTGACATATGTCACTTTGCATGCCATGAGTCTATATCATATATTAGTTAGTTTCACATTTTAAATTCTTACATAAATAAATGAACTTTTTACAATATTCAAATTTTCCGAGTTTCACCTGTACGTATATACTTTTAACCAGATATTGGTAACAGCCCAACTTGGGTTATGTACAGAGGGCCCGATATAATACATATTGCGATACAATTGTAATGGTAAGAATTGTAATAATACAACTGGTATTGATGTTTCACATTCATGGTTGTACGATAGTTTTTTGCTGGTTTGGTTTGGCAGTGAAACTGTGTTTGTGGTGATGACTGTAGTGATGTTTGCTTAGGGGCAGGACTGAGTCCACTCTGCAGGCTTTGGACGGGAAATGAGTGACTCGTTTCTATTTTCAAGTTGTTTTAGGTCAATTTTGCCATGTTTGAGGTGTTTAATACAGTTGTATGCGTGTAATAGATGATCACAAAATGCCATAATATGTCTTCTTAAAAAACAAACAAACAAAAAAATACACAACAATATTGGATAATTAAACAAGCATAAATATCCAATATCCAATAGCCTACTGTATACGGAATGTTGTTTTTCTTCCTCGTACTAAACAGCGAGGAAAGAAGGGGAAAGAACAACAAAATCTCCCACCCCTAATCTTCAGTGTACAATGTGATTGCTTTACATCTTTCATCACTTGTCCTTGTCATTTTCGTTATCAAAGTATATTTTTCTTGAATCTATATGCATAGATTTAGCTGTATGTTGTCCATATAACAGATACAAGATGACAATCACTGCCCACAATAATCAATGAGACATTATTGCATAAATGTGAGAGTTATCCCAAACGTTTTACAAAGCCTCACACAATAAACTATCCCACATTTGCCCAAATCCAAGTCAAAGTAAATCAAGATTCTAAACTCGAGCTCTTTTTTCTTTTGCAGGGCATTGCTTCAGTAAAGGCATCTCTGTTCTACACCTGTCATCCTCCCCTGCGCCCTGTGTTATAGCTGAGCCGGCTGCACCGCGCTCCGGAGCAGGTTAAAGGGAGCCAGGAACACGCCGAGGCAGAGATTTTCAGCTAACTCTTCCTGCAGCTAGCGCGGGGATGTGGGGCTTTCTTTTATCCCGCTCTGATTTGCATCCTGATGAAAATGCATGAGGGGATGGGGCGAAGCAGGATGAGGGCTTTAAGGTGGATAAAGCCAGTCTGAGACACAGGGAACAGTTTGTATCCGCTTGTAAGAAATCACAAACGCTATTTTATGGCACGCTTGTATAACAGCGGCAGAAGGCGTCTTTGATAAACCCGGCAAAGCTCTCGTCCCTGCCCCCCCATGGCAGAATATGAAAAATAGCATGGATTAGTCTCGTCCCTGATAGATGCGGAATGAATATGTGATGCTGTTTTGTTTAAGCGGCACTTTGCGGACTCTGCTGGGTGTCTCTCTAGTCAATATGTCCTAGTTTCTGGTCCTTTTTAATAAGTTTATGGCTCTTGTAGAAAAGTTTGAAAGTTGTCATCTTGGAATATACGCCATCAGGGAAGAAGGATCCATTGATGGAATAACCTGGGCATTCAGGTTCATGTTCAGGTAATCAGCCGATTTCATTCTTTGGGGACATAGTGTTGCTGAACCTAAACCTGAACAGTGAGTTTAAGCCAGGACTTTTTTGGCAAGTGTATCTTTAAGTCTATATTTTGATATGACTCTTAAAAGGTGTGTTGTTAGCAAACATACAGCGGCATACTAAAGTTTGGACACCCCTTATGTGAACAGTGAAGCAAGGGAAAGATGAAATTATCTCCAAAAGGAGATATGAAGATGACTAGGGTAGGCTGGGTATCGTTACTCTTTATTTTGTAAACGGCCTTTTATATTGTATTTGTTAAATGCCTTTTTGTTATGTAACCTTTATCTATAAACTGCCTTTTGTTATGTAATTTTAATTGTGTTATGTCATTTTAATTGTGTAGGACTGCAGATGGAAATTAGCATGGTGCTAAATCTGGTGCAGCCATCTTTTTAATGTAATTGCACATTGTCCTCGTTTATAAATAAACTAAACTAAACTTATACCAGTACCTTTAACGATACTTGATACTTTTCGATACCAATACCGAACGATACTTTTTGCGATACCTGTACTAAAATATTTGTCATCTAAAATCAGAAAACAGAACAATAATGTTTAGAACATATTCAACCTTACAATACTGGGTTCATTTCCAATGTCAAGACATGTGAGAAAATGGGGAATAATTTGGGAAAAAATGGGGGGAAAACTGTGGCAAAAATAAGGGAAAATTGCATATATTAAAATTGGGAAATGCTGTCCCAGGACCAACAGCATCAAAACTTTGATCTAAAGCTATAATATTTTGTTCGGTACCTGCTTTCGATACTTTAATTTTTTCGATACTTTTCTGACTGGTATAGTTTAATGGTACCCAGCCCTACAGATGACATATTCCCATTACATTTCAAAGTAATCAAGTTCTATTTCTTTACATTTTCAAAATAACAGAAAAAAAAAAAAAAAAGAGCAAAAGTGTTCATACTTAATAGCTGGTGCCCCTACAAGGAACCCCAACTCCAAAGCTTGACAGATCCACCCCCATGTTTCACAGTTCACTCAAGAATGTTCTTCTCTTGAAATTCTGGACCTTTTCTTCTCCAAATGTACCTTCTAGCTCATTACAGCCAAAAAAGTTTAATTAATTTTGATGCAGGACTAGTTTCCAAAAGCTTTTCTTAACGTTCTTTTTGCAAAATTCAGATGCTATTTGTGCCTAAAATAGCATGTAGTCCTTTTCACGATACATCTGGTGAATATAATCCAAAACCATGCTAGTTAGGTTGACCCACAGTGGCGGCGCGGCTCAGGACTAACACCTGAACACTATTTTGTTGTACGCTTGTACAATGGCAAATAAAGCACTTACTTATATTATTGACCCTTTGATCCTTGCTAATCTGCATAGCATACTGTGTGACGCTTCATCCACTTTGCCTGTTTGAATGTGTCGGATTGTATATGGTTGGCATGTTTACGTCAATGCAGATGTTCATAAATGTGCATAAATAAACTAATGCGACTAAATAGCTTAATTTGCTCGCACTGGTACGAAGGGAACAAGATTAAGTTCATTACAGTTATGAAAAAAGACAGACTCGCGCTTATTTACTCAGATAACGGAGCCGTCGCTGCAGAGGTAAAAATGAAAGAGTATTCCACTCTGAACCAGATTTGTTTTGCAGCTGTAACATGACTTAAGGATACATTATGGAACTTTTTTATGCAAAAAAGAAACTTGGTAATTGTGCATAATTGACCTTTTTGTGACCCAACAGCTATATAGGTGGTTAGCTGGGCGCCTTTACTTTCGATCACGTTGGCCTCGACATCGGTTTGTAGGTTTTCTGGTGAGAGCGTCCATCAGCAGTAAAAATCGACCAGAAACCCTAAAACCAAATGATCCTGGAGTGTTTTAGAGGCCACTGCGATGGGAAGTAAAGGTGCCATGTTGACCACTGGGTCACTAAAAGGTCAAAGACTCATTAATAAAAAGTTTTTTTTTTACATGAAGAGTTCCATGATCCCCTCCTGGAACCGCCACCTTAACGTGGTGGAGGGGTTTGAGGACCTGAATGATCCTGGGAGCTCTGTTGTCGGGGGCTTCGTGCCCCTGGTAGGGTCTCCCATGGCAAACAGGTCCTAGGTGACGGGTCAGACAAAGGGCGGTTCAGAAGCCCCTTATGAGAGACCAACAGGCCCGGTTAGAACCATGAGGCCGTCCTTCCGTGGACCCATCACCTGCAGAGGGAGCCATAGGGGGCCGGTGCTATGTGATTTGGGCAGCTCCAAAGGCTGCCCCCACGACCCGGCAACGGAAAAGTGGAAGAAAATGGATGGATTGATGGATGGAGTTCCATGATGCATCTTTACAATTTACCTATGAACCTATGAACTAATGTACTAATCTTGAGACATTCATTGTATGTATGTCTTTATTACCTGAGCATAATTCACTCAAACAAACTAAGTGTCCCTACTTTATGAATAATATATACAGTATACTGGTCTTTCTGCTCCTTTAGATCTGTGAAATGTTAAAATAATACTGTCACTGTCCCATAATATTTATCATCATCGTTTATTGTAATGTAACATATATGACTGTAGAAGATGAGCAATAGATATAATGTTAAGTAATGGCAGTGAACCCTGCTTGTTGGAAATTTGAAAATGATAGTCAAAGGTGTACCGGTGCCACCAGCCCTTGATATAATAGGTTCCTGCATTCTCACTCACCGCCTTTATTTAACCATACTTCAGTTTTTCTACTTTTCATGTTACATCATTCACAGACAACCAGCCAGAGATGACAAGCAAGTGTGAAGCCGGTCTATTTCTAGTATTATGTACGAAAACAAACGGCGCCTTATGACTTGAGTACTATTCGTCTTCAGAATAGGACTTAAAGCTGTGCCTAGATCTAAACTAAACCGAGAAGTAATGGTCAGAAAAGTCAAATCAGGCACTGAATATATATTGTTCAGGTCTCAGAGAATGCAATGAACATAAAGAAATCACTGTTAGCAAACACTTTTTAGTATTAGCCTTTTCGAATGTCTGTTATGATTGCATCGTCTCAGGGCAGTTTCAGATAATAATATTAAAGGGGGGTATTATGTTAAATCGACTTTTTCAAGCTTTATATCATGTTATTATGTCATTCCCTCATTAAACACATGCCTGGAGTGTTGCCTTGGCTCATTCACATATTTTTGAGTAATCAGTAAAAACTTAGACGGCAGCCATTTTAGGTGTAGCTATGCCTCAGTCCTCCTAGGAACGCCCCCACCTCCTGGAGACGCCTCTGGACCTTTCGTCACCAGCCAAGCCACCAACCACTGCTCCTCAGCTCAGCAGAGCCCCTCCCCGCACAGTAGTGTTGTTTAGATGCCACAGCAGTGTGCTGAAGGGGGCGTGTCGGAAAGCTTCTTAAAGAGACAGAGGCCTATTTCAAGACGTTCAGTACAGCCATTTTGAGAGAGCAATTTTATTCAAAGCAGTTATTTTAATTTACTGCATATACAGACCAACAGAAGGTTACGTCATCATTGTAGTATGCTATAGACTGGTGCTATGTGATTGAAAAAAGCATAATACTCCCTCTTTAATATCACCCCAGACTATCACAATAACTAAGGAAGTAAAGAGTGACGCTGTGGTACAGACTTACCGTCCCACTCTATAGGAATGCTGCCTTCCGTATACTCAAACTCTGAAGGATTGGCTGCCTCAACCAGTCGTTTAGAGCGGACCACCCTCCCTGTGAAAGGAGAAAAACAAAACAAAAAGACAAGGGAGAGACGGTGAGTAAGAAGTGCTTGACAACACTTGGGCAGACACAGAGGGGAACAAACAAACATACAGCCCAGACACAAGGCTGTCACAGCTCCTCTCAGCCAGACAGACACACCACAGAGCGGCCAAATTCACGTCTTTGGCCATCTTTTTCTATAGAAAGTCGCATGCAAATTTTAGGGATCAGATTGCGGTTTTCGGGGGAGCATGTCCATGGTTTTGATTGTTATGAACAAGTAGCCGAAACTGAACGACCACATGTGCAAGAGAGATAATATTCTCATAGGTCATATTGGTTTCAGTCATGCAGTTTTTCTCTGTTGTTGTGCACGCCATTTTGAGGACTGTTTCCCTTCATTTTGTTCATTTAACCATTTATTTTCTCCACTTCGACTTTACCCAAATCTAAAAGCTTCTTGAAAAAAGTGTCAAAATAGCGTAAAAAAAAAGCTTTTAGATCTGGGTAAAGCTGTACTCGAGAAAATGTGCTTGGTTAAAGGAACAGGCCACCTTTCGTCCATACCGAGATACGTTCTTACCTGAGCTTAGACGAGTTGATGCGTACCTGTTTGGTCTTTACGTGTGCGCTCAGTCAAGCAAAAAGACCAAAGATGTTGTTAGCATTTAGCCTCTCCTCCTCTCCTCTATGGGGACAAACGGGGGTGAAAATACGGTTACGCGAGTAGTTACACGATCCAAGTATAGTTACACAAAATTAAACATGTTGATTTTCTAAGCGGATATAAAGGGGTACTATATTGTAAGGCGTAATAACACCTTAGGAGAACAGTAATATCTTCACTTTACAGCATGGACGTCGAAGTGCTCCCAAGGTGTTATTACGCTTTACAATATAGTACCTCCTTTTATCCGCTTAGAAAATCGACATGTTTGATTTTGTATAACTATACTTGGATCGTGCAACTACTCATGTAAACATATTTAAATAGGGGAAATGTGTAAGAGCTTGGTCGCTTCTAACTTCAACCCCTGTTTGGCCCCATAGAGGAGAGGAGGAGAGGCTGAACGCTAACAACAGCTTTGGTCTTTTTTGCGTGACTGAGCGCACGCGTAAAGACCAGACAGGTACGCATCAACTCGTCTACGCTCAGGTAAGAACATATCTCAGTATGGAAAAACTGTGGCTTGTTCCTTTAAACCAAGCACATTTTCTCTAGTACAGCTTTACCCAAATCTAAACGCTTCTGGACTGGAGCTTACACCCTATAGGCGGGGGTTAAGAGGTTAAACACTTTACTATTTTGGTCAGTACTACAAAGCCTTAAAAAAAAAAAAAATGCGCAAGCTCTCAGACAAAAGTTCTTAAGCCGTCACCTGCACTTGGTAGTTTAAGCTACTATAATAAATGGTCTTATGGTCTCAATTTATACAGCGCTTTTCTACCTTCATCAGGCCCAAAGCGCTTTACAGCAAGGAACCACTCACCCATTCACACTCTCATTCATACACCAATGTATGCAGACACTGGAAGCAAGGTGAAGTGTCTTGCCCAAGGACACAATGACAGTGTGCATTTTCAGGAGCTGGGATTCGAACCCCGACCTTCTACCCGCTCTACCATCTGCACCACTGTCGCCCAGGCTTCTTTTTCTAGTCAATTTGATAGTCTCAATAACTATTCAGTCATGTATGATAGTGATAGTGATATCCATCCATCCATCCATCCATCCATCCATCCATTTTCTTCCACTTTTCCGTTGCCGGGTCGTGGGGGCAGCTATTGGAGCTGCCCAAATCACATTGCACCAGCCGCTATGGCTCCTCCTGCAGGTGGTGGGTCCACAGAAGGACGGCCTCACAATTCTAATCGGGCCTGTTGGTCTCTCATAAGGGGCTTCTGAACCGCTCTTTGTCTGACCCATCACCTAGGACCTGGTTGCCATGGGAGACCCTACCAGGGGCACGAAGCCCCGACAACAGAGCTCCCAAGATCATTCGGGCGCTCAAACCCCTCCACCACATTAAGGTGGCGGTTCCAGGAGGGGTGTGAATCTGGGGTGTGATAGTGATAGTGGGCCTTAAAATCATGGTTCAAAATTGTATGCACAAACTGGGTGAATTGTATTTATTCCTTTTTTTAGGGGGGAATTTTTGCTTCTTTTTTTCTTTTTTCTATTTTCTTTTAGTGCGCCTGGCTTAGTGTACGTCTCTGGCAACCCTGGACACAATGCTGTCACCGCTCCTCACTGGCAGACAGACACACCAGCGCCGTCTCCGTGACAGAGCCGTGACAGGGCGCTCATGATTACCTCGTGGCCCCGGGGCCCCTTCCCCTCAGATCTCTGCTGAGTGGCTCCAAATCTGGGCTAAGCCTTTATGCAAATCAGCCCATCCCTCGAACCCGCCCAGCCGCGGACCCCCTCCCATCATCGCTCCGTTCCTTCCCTCGCCCCCGACCGCTTTGGCCAATCGCGGCGCTCCGGCTAACAATGCCCTCCAAAATCAACATCAAGCCGAGCGGGAGACAAAAGAGGTCAGATATCACAGGGAACAGGAGCGGCACGAGCAGCCCGGAATATTAAGTGCTCCTCTCCCTATCGGTATACAGCGCGGCACTCGCTAGCAGGCAAGTCCGTCGCCAATTATTTCGGCTCAATCTGCTGATTAAACAAGTTTGGCTGGCACGCAATGACATGAAGATGGTTTCATAGGAAGGAAGGGGGAGACAAATTAAGCTCAAGAATAGAAATAAATCTGATTGGACTGACGTGTTCCAGCGACACCTATAGGCCTTACGTTTTCAGCCCTTTCCCAACTTAAAACGTGTACATAAACTTGGGAAATCCCCCTGACCAAGCCAAGACCAAGGGAACAAGCATAGAATTGAATCGAATGCCACAATAGAAAAGGAACGCCGATATTAAGCTACTGTTCATGTGGCTCCAACACTAAAGTGTAGATTAGGACTGGACGATATATCGATATATTTTTAAATGAGATATGGAATTAGACCATATCTCGTATATCGGGATATTTCAAATTCAGATAAGCCATTAAGTTAACAAAAAGAAACCGCTAATCTCGAGCTGATTTAAAAAAAAAGTTTATCTTAAACTGAGCACTTTATTTTGTTACTTAACTTAACATTCATTTCACAGCTCTCACTTTGCAGGAAACATGTCGGGATATATATCGTATATCGATATTCCAACCTAAATACATCGGGATATGACTTTTGGTCCATATCGCCCAGCCCTAGTGTAGATCATGTTTAAGACGGACAAAAACATGACTGAATGATTGCATTTTATACACTGGAACAAAGAAACACGTAAACCAAACGTTGTTGTTTTTGTTAGCTAGAAAAGTTTGAAGACTTTAAACAGGGATTCTGTACAAGTGAAAAAAAAGCCTTAAGCCTTAAGCCCTCTATTAGCTTTTTTGGTAATTAAATTATTTTCTACAAAAATGGCAAAAACACATGGACTTCACCAATCAGGCGTACAGCACACACAATGTAAAACGTAAATTGTAGTAGCAATAAAATATGTGTCTTTGTGATAATACTGTATGAATAAACAAACATAATCTTCATCTGGTCATTTTAAACAGAAGTGACCCAAAGGGAACAGAAACCAAAGCCCCGGTCGCCATCTTGATTGTTTTAAAGAAGTCTTGTTTCATTTGCTCGTCCACTTTGTCAGAGTGCATCCGTCAAAAAAGCATGCACCAAGCATGAATCACTGAAAATTCACACGACTGCACAGATCCATTGGTATGACCAGAAGCCGCTGTGGGCGGAGTGACCAGACCGGAGAGAACTTACTTTTGTTCATGTCAGTGGCTCAATGAACTGACAACCCTTTGGACATTTGAAAGCACAAGTTGTGGTCCTTATGCTTTTCTGTTTCAGTGAGGCCCCAGACTTAAGCCCAGGGTTCTCCAAGAAGAGCCTTTGTGTTCCCACAGGCTTCTAGCTCCTGATTGCCGGTACAGCTGGATGTCCATCTACCGCTTCTGTCCTCTTTGAGAAATGAGGCAAGGAGGCAGGAGGTAGGAGAGAGAAGGTGAGAGTGATGATGCATGGCAAACGCGCCTAGGAGGAGAGAAATGGGAGGGCAAGGAAAACAACACGCTCCAAAACACAGACGATCTGTCAGGATTCCATCAGCGCGCTCGCCTCAGCTCACTGGACATGGACAAATGGAGCCAACCACCTCCACGCGCTGCGCAGACTGATGGCCTTAATGTTTACTTCAGCCATAACAGATAGCTACAGCGCAAGAATGGCTGAGTGATGGAGGACCCAGACAGTAGAAGATGCAGTGGTAGTGTCTCAAAGTTCTGCTGGAGTCAGATTTGTCTTGAGTCGACTATTTGGACTTTGACGATCTTGGAAGCATTTTTACTGGTTGCTTTCAGACGACATCAGAGAATTCTTTGGGCTTGTATTGTCGGCAGATTTTGTGATAGAGTTAAAAGCAATGATATTTTGTGGTTTGATGAAAACATTATGAAATCTAAATTGGTGATTGGGATTTCATTTAGATCAAAACTTCCTGGTGTGGTTGGAAAAATTGCTGAAACAGACATCAATGATATGGTATCTGAAAATTGAAGTATATCCATATTGAACAGAGGTGGGGACCTACAATATTTACGTAAGAGTCATTTTACTTTGAAATAATTTTACTCAAGAAGAAGTAAAGCATAGAGACCAAAATAAAAAAAAACAGGAGAAAGTACTCACAATAATCAACTAGCATTGAGTAACTGTTTGAGCATAAATTAAGATTCAGTAGTGACATTAACATTAACATAAAATTATGTAATAATCCTAGTATTTCCAAATGAAATATATTACATGAAACACACTGCATCTACAGTGTATTATGTGTCAACATGAAGCTTAAAATATGTACTCACTGTGGAACGATTAACGAGCAGAAGTAAAAAGTACAGTAAGGTAAAACTATATAGACCAATTGTCCCAAAGCATCTATTCAACCACACCATACCAATTTTATGAACCAGTTCCATTGCCTTTCTGAATCGAACGTTAATGAATATTAACATGAACGTGAACATTTTAAGAGAAAGAAAAAAGAAAACTTGTAAAGATCTAAACCAGTGCAGTAAGTATGATTAGACGAGTCTAGAGGCCGACCAATATGGGCTTTTCTGACAATATTTGGGATGTTAACTGGCCGATGCTGATATGCTTGGCCGATATTTTTGGCAGATTTTTTTCAAATGTCTGGTCTATAATCCTGTAAAAACAAATACTTACCCACTCCAGCACTGGCCAATTTTATTTTATTACTTTAGGTGATCCCATCATAGTTTCTGTCCCAGCTTTGATTAGTTGTCGTTAGCATTAGCATATTGTTACTAGCCGCGGCATTTTGCGCGGCGATCAAAAATACGATAGTGGAGGTTTAAATTAACTCAGCAATTGAATTCTGCAGATTTTGCACTTCCAAATGACATGCAGCATGTCCATATTGACGGAGGTTTAGTGAAACTTGTGTTTAACAAACTTGAAGCAAATTTTCATTGCAATGTATCTCACCTCCCAAGGCCTATAGGGAGTTGTAGGAGAACCCCTTTTAAAGCCCTGACTTTGCTCTTTCCAATGCAAAAAAACGGGAACTCTCTATCATTTTTGGTCCCGGAGACATCAGCTTTTTTCGGCGCTAGATCGGCTGATAGCCATTATAGTAAAATCCCCAAATATCGGCCTGATATATCGGTCGGCCAATAGACGAGTCCATAGAGATCAGGATATTCAAAGGAAATGGTGCTTCCTAGAACACTGCAGTCGATGCGATTCGAGTAGTTGCAACCCTTTGAAATTGCCATTTCAATTTGGTTGATTGTGCAGCACTATTGACAGGCCACATATATCAACTGTAAATAAAATGATTCTTGCCACAGTCACTTAACGGAAAAACACCACCAGCCCTACAGCCTCGATCTAGTGAATTTGTTTTTCGTATAAGCCAAGTCTTCAGAGAAATCCTCGAAAACACCTTTCTGAGAGAGCAGAAACAAACAGCTAGCGGCACATACGCCCTGGCTTTTAATGCTAGCACCGTATACATTTAACAGGTATGCTAATTGTGCATTTGCAGTGGGCGTGGGTGGCACCCGAATGGCACGGCACAGCCCACCCACAAGCGATGTGCCTAATGTCGAACTAATAAGCGTATAGAGAAGCACCCGCTTTCTGCCTGTGTTTCTGGTAACATCCCCTGAACATGGCGCCCTCCGCAGCATGACTAAAGCCCTCCCATCGCACGGCTGGATTTGAATAACAAATACAGTATGTACATAAATTTATGAAAGGCGACTTGATCCCCCTAGCGTGCGCACATGGGGAGGTGGTTGGTAGTCCTCGGAAGGGTGAATGTCTCCTGGTAATTGCTGATCGAGGACAAAGAACAGCACAGGCCTGGGTAATAGGAGGTGTAAAGCAAGACTTTGAAATGTTGCACTTTATGGGTCATAGTCATAAAGTGGGCGTTTGAATGATCAATTAGGGCCGAACAAAGAAGCAAATTGAAGTTTATCAAATCGCAAATGTCATAACGATTTAGGAGAAGTTTTCTGCAGAGAACAATAATATTCTGTCTTCACAAAGATCGGCTTTGCGTAGACTTTTTCTAAAAAAGTCAATTCCTTGCAGTGATTTATTATTCTCCCAAGTGGCTCTGGAAATGTAATATATTTATTGAGCAGCATGGTAGCGGAATGGTTGGCATGCTTGTGTCACAGCAGGAAGGTCTCAGGATGGATCCTGAGAGTTGGTGCGTTTTCTCTGCGTCAGTGTAGGAATCTGAAATCTCTGTGGGACTTTCCTGGTTTAAAAAAAAAAAAAAAAAGGCCCAAAACAAAACAACCTGGAATTAGAGTATCTTTTTAAATTAGGCCTATAGAGATGGCATATTCACCCAGTGTTTGAGTGGAGTTTCTCTGGTTTCTCAGCAACTCAAAAATTGCACAATAGACAAAAGAATCAGAATCAGATTTTCTTTCCATTGTCAGTGAACAGGGTCACAAACTAAGAATTTTTTCTTTGTTGCAAACGTGCAACATAAATCCTCCAGCCAGATACAGTAGTTCTGACCAACACAAGCTTAAGCTGGCTTTCCCGGCACTGCACTGCCCGCTGCCCACTGCTCCAAACAGGTTGCCGTAACAAGATTAAAGGATCGTAGAAAAGGTTAAATCATCGACTGGACTGGGTTTTGGTAAAGTTGAGGACATTTCATTTCAAGTCACATAAGCTTCTTCTTAGCTCTTTAGGTCATAAAGACACTTATTATAAGACACAGGGAACCAAAACTGCCAAACATTCCTACTCAAGTTGTTTATAACCTTTTATGACCTAAAGAGCTAAGAAGAAGCTTCTGTGACTAGAAGTGAAACGTCCTCAACTTTACCAAACCTTTTCTCCGATGGATACTCCCTAGATCAGTGGTTCTTAACCTTGTTGGAGGTACTGAACCCCACCAGTTTCATCTGCGCATTCACCGTACCCTTCTTAATTGGAAAAGCAGGGCGTGTCATCACAAATCATACGAGTCGGGTGTGTGTCTTGACCTCCGCCGAACCCCTGGGGTTCAATCAAACCCAGGTTAAGAAGGACTGCCCTAGATGAATGACAGCCTTCACAAAAACATTAAAGTGTACAAATTTAGGATAAAAAAATATACCTTAGCCTTAATGCTGTTCTTTTTCTCTCACAGATTTGGGGTCTGAACAATCCAAACAGAAACATCAAAGCAAAAGTTACAATAGAGTTTGGAATTGAATGCTACCATAGAAATCCAGCATAAGATGGGACGTATACATCTCTATAGCAGCTGAAGCCAAATAAGAAATGGGGGCCGGCTCCTGAAGTTCCTTGCGCTAATGGACTTCCCATTAAAACCTTTCTGCCTCTTTCAGTAATTATTGAGCACAGGCTTGTCATTCTTACCTCCTTCTTACCTACTCCTCCTTCCTTTTTTTTCTTTTCCTTTTGCTATTTTCACTTTATATATAGATCCAAAACCCAGCCAAATTGCTAGCATGAACGCTACAGGGGAAGAAGCCACCCTCACTTAGTCCATGGCTATTCTACAGCAACAGTTTTGACTATTAGAAAGACACTGATCTGATGCGTCTGCAGTTGAAAATGAGTCTAACGGGATTTTACTTTGAGCTCCCATAGTTAGATTTGTACGCACCCAGCCGTTCCCTCGCTCGTACCATGTCAACTTCACAAAATAAATGTACTTTTAAAGTGTAAGGAGGCTGCTTACACTAATATTTTAAATAGGATAAAATGAAAAATAAAGCATTAATTATTTTTACTTCTGGGGACTGGCCCTATCCAGGAAAGCAATTAGTGCATATAAGTTTAATCTTAACTTAATGTAGCATAACACAACTGGCTGGCTTGGCACAATTTTTGCATAGCGATTTCTCAGCTCCCGGGACTGGCTCACGGAGACTAACGATTGCTGTCATTACCAATTAATTTGCAGATCGTTTCTACCCCTAAAAATCATCCAGCTGAATAAAATATGAAACTTTAGAAGAAAACAGAAAGTGAAGCAGAACATGCGTAACTCGGCTCAGAGTAGTTTACACATGCAAAAAGTAGCAACCTTGCACTGTAAGTCGGACTGTCACAAGATCTGAAATCCGTCTTGAAATGCTCGAGCTGATACGTTCAGGCTCACATACACTGTTGGAAGAAGTTACATTGGTCAACAACAGGGATGTCCAGCTCACTAGCCAAGTCCTCCCTTTCCAAGTAAATGCTTTCTACTTTCTATAGCAGGCATGGGCAAACTTTTTAATCTAAGGGCCTCATTAGGTGGCAGTACGTTGTGTACAATTCTCAAATACACAATTAAATTAACAAACAAAATAGCAGCAGTTTTGCCTTATCTTCTTGATGTCAATGAAAACATTTGGTATTGTTCACTTTTTTCAGCTGAAACATTCGTGGCCTGGTCAAGTTTTTGGGCCAGACTAGGGCCGTAGTTTGCCCACATCTGTTCCATAGGCTATTTCAACATATTCTTGATGGTTGATTTCTTTTTGTTCACACTCTCCACATATTTAGGTAAATATAACAAACTATAAAGAGGAGTTAATTGTGACTTTACCTGGAGAGTTAGTGCCTATATTAGATGATATTTCAACACATACTATATGGCAGGTGGCAAGTGTATGTAGCTATTTTTTTTAGTAATGTGACGTCCGTGAGCGACACTTTTGAATGTCTCTTTAAGGCAGGGTTGGGCAATACATTTTTATAAGGGGCCACATGAGTAACCTGAATTGAGTTGGAGGGCCACACCAACAATAACTTGAACTTAATTCTGCCCAAGTTTCTCCCATTACAAAAAGCACAACAAATCTGGAACATACTTGATGGTAATTGTAAATATTCTATTAACAAAAGAGGCAAAAAAAACAAAAAACTGCATGTTAACTGAGGGGCAGATATCACAAGATCCTCCTTTTCATTCATACAGCATTGACTTACCCGTTTTGATGTATATTTTTATATACCTTTGAATGAAATACATAAATAAAAAATATAGAGAGCGATTTGAGCCCACTCTGAGGTGGAAATGGTGTCTCTGATAAACGCAATTTAACATGGAAAAAGCAGAAGAAAAAAAAAGTATTATGGAAAGGGCTGGATCTGGCCCCAGTTTGTCCACCTCTGCTATAAGGTGAACAATTCGAACCAGATCTTTAATTGTGAAAAGTTACCCTGAACGTACTACAGAATCAGCAGTGCAGGCAACAGTAAAAGTTATAGCGTCTTTTCAGCAATTGCACAAAAAAACATTCACATTGGCTACATGTTTTTCAAAGAGTAAAAATCAGTCCCATTGTAAGTTTGAAGAATTTTTATAAAAATATGTGCCCGTCAGCGATCAGGTCTTGGATAATGAGTTTTCTGGCTGCTGTATTAAAAAAAAAAAAAAAAAAAAAAAAAGATATAAAAATGTGCCAGTCCTCTGAACCGCTCTTGAATGAATGGGTCCCAAAGATTTAGTCCCATCACTCCTATTTTTGTTATATTTAAGTCTCCCACAGGGTAAAAAAAGGTGAGAGAATGCATCCAATTTGATAATAAAACCCACACTGCACAATTATTATCTCTTGCGCGTTTTAAATCGACACTTTAGTCACCGCTGAAGCTTGAACCTGCGCTAACGCTGAGATTTCTGCTTCACAGCTCAGCGCGCGCAGACTGCTTCCACCCTGCGTCCTCCTTCACCCCCACCTTGAGAGATTGAGTGCCGAGGTGCGAGTGTGTTCGTGCGCGTTTTGTCTGCGCAGGGGCAGAGCTGTGGAGGGTGTTAGGAGCTCTCTATCTCAGCAGGGCCCCAGTGTGACAGCTCTGCCTTCTCATCAGTCACTGGGGAGAACCTACTTACCAAGGGAACAAGCGCGCGCGCACGCACACACAACGGCGCATCCCCAACACTCGCGCGCAGGCGGCCCCGAGATTAACCCGGGACAGGGCAGGAGCCAGGACGCTGCCTCTCACCGTGAAGGACAAACCCAGCGCCGCGATACGGGAAGGAGGGAGGCGGCGAGGGAGAGGGGGGAGGGGCTAGGAGTCAGGAGGCAAGAAATCCAGGCCATAAATATTCATGAGCCATCTCACCTGTCTGAGCGCAACTCATCTGCTCGCCTGGTTGGGAGCTGGGGGAGGGGAGAGAAGAGCGAGAGAGAGAGAGAGAGGAGACGGGACGGGCGGAGGGGGTTGCCACGGCAGCTGAAATGGGTAACCAATCGCAAGGTGAAGGTGTGGGGACGCATCACTGGGAACAAATCGAATGCGACAAAGTTAGGGAAGTTTGTGAAGTTCAGAGCTTATATAAGGACACAGGAGATATTCATAATGGTGACTTAAAAACAAAACAAAAAAGACTGAGGATAAGTATAATTAGTACATTTCATTTCTATTTTCAAATACGTTTCTTCCTAAGTCCATTACTGACTCTTTAAAGTCTCATGACCGCAATTGTTATTTTTATGGTAAACTTTGCTATTAAGTCCCAGCTTCAACCGTTTGCTGCTCGTCTCTCCCCACTCGTTACTCCATTTCCCCTGGAACAATGAGAGCCCGCACAAACGTAAAACAACCTTTGTACCGGTTATGGTACAAAATGTCATACGTTTGTTAAGTGGTGACGTCACAGCTTTACTTCTGGGTCCGGCAGATGTGCAAGAAACTACAAAAAACTCTGTAATACCACAATCAATATTCCTGAAACTCAACAGAGAGTTACTGTACCTACTGCTATAACATCATATTTACCAAAATCGCTACAACCAGGTTAGCGGAGAAAAATGCTAACGGCGCAGCAGCTCCGCTAAACCAGGAAGTAGCGACTTTAGTAAAAATTACCTTTTTAGCAGTAGGTGCGGCATTTTTGGCTAATGAGTCTGAGAAATAAGTATGACAAGTAACTCCCCGTTGAGTTTCAGAAATATTGATGGTTGATTTTAAGAGTTTTTTAATGTTTTTTTCTCGCATATTTTCCCGTCTGCTAGGACCCGGAAGCGGAAGTCGTAACGTCACACTTAAAGAGGGGGTTTATGCTTTTTTCAATCACATAGCACCAGTCTATAGCATACTACAATGATGACGTAACCTTCTGTTGGTCTGTATATGCAGTAAATTAAAATAACTGCCTTGAATAAAATTGCTCTCTCAAAATGGCTGTACTGAACGTCTTGAAATAGGCCTCTGTCTCTTTAAGAAGCTTTCCGACACGCCCCCTTAGCACACTGCTGTGGCATTTAAACAACAACACTGTGCGGGGAGGGGCTCTGCTGAGCTGAGGAGCAGTGGTTGGTGGCTTGGCTGGTGACAAAAGGTCCAGAGGCGTCTCCAGGAGGTGGGGGCGTTCCTAGGAGGACTGAGGCATAGCTACACCTAAAATGGCTGCCGTCTAAGTTTTTACTGATTACTCAAAAATATGTGAATGAGCCAAGGCAACACTCCAGGCATGTGTTTAATGAGGGAATGACATAATAACATGATATAAAGCTTGAAAAAGTCGATTTTACATAATACCCCCCCCTTTAAAGGCCGTTTCTTTATGTCGGCAGCGCTAAGAATATCGCGGCCATTCTACCATGTCACTACAACATTTTGAACCGTCGTAGTGACATTTCCAACTGTCGATATTGTTCCATCCCTGTAGACACAAACACACAAACCAACAGGCGAGGAAAACGCAAACCACAGCGGGTAATGCTAATGACAATTCATTTTCGCGAGCGATCTCACCTGCCTGCAACCGCTCATCCTGGTTGTGAAAGTGAACCCAGAGGGGGGGGGGTCGTCGGTGGGGGTTGCCGTGGCAGCTGGAACCGTTAACCAATCAAACGGCAGGTGTTGGCTCGTTAGAATAAGACGTGACGCGCTCCGAGGGGCCCGCTCTCTGAACTCTGTCCCACCTTGATAAACGCCATCACCTGCTCCGCCGCACACAAGTACACAAAGCGCGCACAGGCACGAGGCAGAGAGGTCCCAGGTGAGGACTGCGAGGGGGGCAACCTGAGTGAGTGTTTTTTTTTTCCCCCTCTCTCACCTCGGCAATGTCATTCCGGGCGATGTGCGCGCCGTTTCCCCCTGCACTGCTTTGTCTTTGATTACAGATATGAGGTGAGGTGTAAGTTGAGTATTGAAATCTGGGTTGGTATATTGCCCCCATTTAAAAAAATAGTTCACATTTTAGAATCTGTAAACAATCAAAATGGAATAAAAACATTATAAAGGAGTAAGGGGGATTTTCTAAACATACTGTATATCTTAGTCCTTTCGATCCCATGTGAACCTGTTCAAACCAATGGCCGCTGGCTGCTCTGCTTTGCGACGACGACACTGGAGGCCGCCATTGCTGTAGTACCGCCATATAGCCCCTAGTCCCCCATTGGAATCCATTGCACTTTAGACACTTTAAAAAAAAAAAAAAATGTTAATGCCCGGTGCCTAATTTTTTGGAACTGTCTACAGCTAGATATTCCTCCTGTGATTACGCCGGGTTAGACAGAATCAGAGGCACCAGGCTGGTTATCGTAGGATCAATTTTAGAAATCTCGTACTTAACCGGGGTTGGACTGTTAGCATTGGAGCTGCGCGAGCTACACGTCACGCAAGGGCCGAGTCTACAGTGAAGATCCCGCCCTTATGCCCTTATTAGGAACATGCTTCGTCAGAGCTGGGGAGGAGGAGTCTGTAAATCCGCCATGATTTCCCCCTCGAATGTGGTCATTGTGGTAAACCCGGGAGGAGTGAGTATTGACGGTCTATTAATAATATGTCTATGGTTCAACTCAAATATGGATTTTACTGTCAGTGTTTCGCAAACACATTTTAAAAGTTGTTTATGTTCACATTTTTTCTTTGGTTTGTAAGCCCTCCCACTGCCAACATCAGAAAGCCCACAAAAGACTTTGCTTGACCAGAACTTATTGCTTAAACCAGTTGACAATATCCCTAAGACTGTATCAGGTTACAGCAACTCAACTTGCCCTTTTTATAATGCATTTTCAAACAAAGTCAACACCTCTATTACATCCTCATTTCTTCCCCCCTTCCAACTGGCTACAAACACTGGATATTGAAGTATTTTCTTGACATATAACTAGTTGCATGTTAAGTAGCCTGCCTCATGAGGGACAAGGCAATTTGCTCCGTGGTTATCAGTACAAGCAGTGCGGAGTTGGGAGGTATGCTCGGACTACTCTGTCTAGGGATAGGATTAAGCATTAGTTGGTTAATTGCAGTCACAATGAATTATTAACCTGTTAAACCATTTTGTGGCACTTTGCATCAATAAACATTAAAAATTAGCATGAAGAAGCTTATTTAAATGAATTTTTCAAAAGCTCTGAAAAATCTATAGGTGAGAGCGGGGTGGGTTGGGTCACATAAGACATTTCTTAGCTTTGCCACGGCTTTCAACATTTTGCCAAGATACTAAGTATACACACTCTCCAGAACAACACCTCTCATTGGGCTAAATAGTAAGTAAGTAAGTAAGTAAGTAAGTAAGTAAGTAAGTATCCATCCATCCATTTTCTTCCACTTTTCCGTTTCCGGGTCATTGGGGGCAGCTGTTGGAGCTGCCCAAATCACATTGCACCAGCCCCTATGGCTCCTCCTGCAGGTGGTGGGTCCAAAGAAGGACGGCCTCACAGTTCTAACCGGGCCTGTTGGTCTCTCATAAGGGGCTTCTGAACCGCTCTTTGTCTGACCCGTCACCTAGGACCTGTTTGCCATGGGAGACCCTACCAGGGGCACGAAGCCCCTGACAACAGAGCTGTCCCGCATTGGTCAGCTCCACTTCATCCTTCCTCTTCCTCCGCTACACAACAGTCTTTCACCATCTTCTGTGAAGAGCTTAGCAGTTAATCCGTTTTATTCTCCAGTGAACATCCATTAGCCAGAACAATAGAAGGCATGTGTGGCATAGCTGCGAGTCTTGCCCGGAAACCTCCTTGTTTGTCCCATATTTGTTTCCTGTAGTGCCTCCTGTGACGCCTCCACTGTGCTGCAGGTGTGCGGGGCTCTAGGTGCCTCTTCAGAGTTTCAGAAGAAAAAACAGAAAAGGTCAAAATGTACTTGTTGAAATGATTTTAACCAACCCTCCCTGGTTCGGTCACTATTCTAAAGGGGAGACGTTGACATGACACAATGATATTTAACAGAATTTGTATTGTTTATTTTGTAACAGTTAGAAAAACACATATTTTTACTTGAATGACTAATCTTGATAACCACTAAGAATAGATCTACCGGAAACATAAACCTGTCAGTACCTCATACAGATATAGAGCTACCGAGCATCGCTGTCATAACTGCAATATTCTGAGTAAATGTAAAATATTAAGTTTCGACAATTTAATAAAATATACAAATCTAAGAACCGTCTTCAAATTTGTTAGTAATACTGCTCCACCCTCAATGAAAGAATTCGTAAATATTTACTGAACAAACAACCCGAACATCCACTGCTCACAAAAACTGTGCCGTCTCGAAAAGAGCCTTTGCACAGACAACCTTGTAGATCTGAATAATTTCTCTCGAAACTTAAAGAAATATGTCCTTGATAACCAGCTGTGTCAGCATCAGCACACTTATAGTTTACAAATGTAATATTGTAACAAACGTTTTTTACTATGTTGTACAGATGTTAGGCTGTGATGGAAAAAAAAAAAAACATCTGATAAGTTTTAAATGATTACTGATTACTAATATTGCATGCATTTGACAGTTATTTGTAATGTCATCTTTTAATACTGTGTGCACCTGCCCGGGGACTGCAGATGGAAATTAGCTTTCACTAAATCTGGTTCTAAGCCCCTGACAAATAAACTAAACTAAACTAAACAAAACTAAACATAAGAACAACAGTCTTTGGATTGATAGATTTGAATAAGGTCTTCCTTTGTCTGCAAGCAAAACAGAAGATCCACAATAACAGACCATCTACCACTTCTTCAATCACTCCTCATCAAAGTTGGGGACTTCACCAAAAGACATTAACCAGGTGTTACCAGGATGGAAGGCTTGGTACATCAATGTCTTCTGTCTGATCCAACCCTACCCAGACCATTTGACCCTTCCCCTGACGATGATCCAACCCACGCCAATCTACTAATCCCATTTTGGTTAAGAAAAAATAAAATCATGGAATTTATTGTCAAATACTGTAGTATCGTCATTGCAATCGAATCGAAATCACAAACAACAAAGTATCTTGTCCATGGAGTCTTATCTTGTATAAAACTTGCTGTAATTTAGCCCTCTAGAACAAGCAAGTCCCGAAATACATGGGATTATGGGATTCTTGCGTTAGCTTGGCAGTTTGCATTTTGGTCTTCGTCCAAATGTTTGAATGACGTAATCGTAATCACACAATCAGAAAAAAAAAGCAAAATAAATGTTGGCAAAACAGTTACTTGTAATATAGATATTGTTCTATTTTTCAATTACAATAATTCCAAAATCGAGTTTGGTCTTCCAGAATCAACAGCTCTTCGTGTTTGATTATAAGTTGTGGGTTTGTGACTGCGGTGGAACAAAGCGCACCCTGACGCATTGGCCCCAACATCCTACAGTATATAGTGGGCTTCTCCTCCCCGACATCGGCGTGCGCGGGACGGGTAGACCAATCCGGGCACACTTTAGGACAGCTTTATGAAGACAGAGTGATCCCATAAGCTTCACCAGTGCAAGGGCAACCAGGTATGTACCGACACCCCCACTCTCTCTCGCTCTCTCTCGCTCTCCCCACTGGAGAAAAAAATATGGAGGGGCATGTGTGATGGCTGTAACCATGGAAACCCATTAGCCCCCGAGTTGCGGTGACGTATGGATGGAGGTTTAGAGGGAAAAGGCCAGCCGTTGTTTTGCATCCGCTGTGGAGGGAGGAGGAGCTTACGGGCGTCTATGGGATTTGTTCTGTTTGTCCATGAAGATCCCAGTGAGGCCTGACTCACACAAGCACAAGAGATGAAAAAAACATTTATAGGGACAAACAATGGAGAAGAGTGAGGCATATTTTCTTTTGTTGGTGCCAATTATCTGATTAATATTGCCATTGGATTCTTGAGTATGTCACACAAAGATTTCTCTACAACTACTTTAATACATACTGAATATACTGTATACACTACAAAATAAGGACACAGAGACATAGAGAGGAGCGAAAGTGGTTCAGTAGCCCACAAATACAGTACATAGCACTAAAGCAGTACTAAGTAACATCTTTCATCTCCCCCTGGTGTCTCTGGCCAGAAAACCATGCTTGCAACTTGACTGCCACCGGGGCGGAGCAACCAATACACACTAATAGAATCACGGAGAAGAAGCTAACAGGCTAACGGGTAAAGCTAACTGCGGGATAGCGCCACTTTCAACAGTATTTACAGCCAAGTTTGAGTGAAAAAATATTCCCATTGTATAACTGGATGTACAACACCCCTCTCTCCCTTCACCTTTTCTGTCAGCGTAGTATTTACTTTCCAAGACATTTAATAAGTTAAAAAATCTTGCTAAGACACCTGCAGTTGCGCTTATGGCCTCTAGGGGCAAGAGTTACTGTACTTACTACTGCTTTAAATAATGGAGAACGCTAACCTTTATGCTAAATTTAGGTTCATGATACATGCCAACGCTAGCTGGCTTTTTACTTACACTACTTGGCAAGCCATTCACATGGACATGATATCGCCTCCACTTTATTTGTGTGTACTAAATATGTTTATAGTCTGTCAGACGAGTTCATTTGTACCCGTCTGTTCTCCACGTGTGCCTTCCGTAACGTAAACACAGCACAAACGGCATCCGCACAGTAAAGTGAAGATATCACTGCGCGGATGCCGAATTACTCCTGGTATTATTACGCCTTACAATATAGTTCCCCTTTTTATCCGCTTAGAAAATCCACATTGTTTAATTTTGTGTAATTATACTTTATAGTGTAACACTCCACGTAACCATATTTAAATAGGGAAAACGTGGAAGAGTTTGGTAGCTTCTATCTTCACCTCGTTTGGAGGAGAAGAGAGAGGCTAAATGCTAACGCCGTCTGTGCTGTGTTTACGTTACAGAAGGCACACGTGGAGACCAGACAGGTACAAATGAACTCGTCAAAGCTCAGGTAAGAACATATCTCAGTATGTAAACGGTGGCCTATTCCTTTAAAAGAGTGAAAAATTATAATTCTTGTAAACAAGCTTCGTTCCCCTCGGCTAGGCCATGGCCACTACAATGACGAGTTGCCTTCTGCATCTAGTTTTACACGGACACAACAGATTTTCCAGGTATCGACGAGCACCTAACCCAGTTCACAGATTTGATACCATGCTGTATTTTGCTACTACTACAACGTACACTTCTTAACACCTTAGAGTCTCTTGATGTTACCCTTTAACCAACAACCTGAAAGTCCTTGCACATGCACCTCTCCTTGCTACCCCCATGTTCCCCACTGCTCCTGCGCTGATGTCCATCCATTGAGCTGTCCACCCCTTTCTGTTCACCTCCATCACTCTCCTCCAACCCCCTTCCACCTATACCATCGCCCGCTCTCTCATTCCATTAACCTACCTCCACCTCCGCTCCGGCAGCCTGTCCCACCCACTCATTTCACCCTCTTTCTGTCACAAATCCTCCCCTTCACGTGGGACTCTTTCTCCGTCCTACCCCCAGTCTATAATTTCAGCCCATATGTCAGCATCCCCGTTGTTCTTTGTCACTCACTTGGCGAACCCCACCTTCTCCGCCGCCCTCCACAAGGATTTATTCCTTCGGTCTTATTCGTCTCGCCGTATCTGTGGCGGCAGCCTGGTTTCGCTCTGCCTGTCTGCTGCATTAAAATATTCGGAAGCTGAATAAGTAGAGATGCGGGCTGCTGGAGGAGATGTGCGCTCACGCGTCAGTCTTTCCTGCCTGGGTTTGTGACAGACAACAAGGCCCAGAAGTGTCAAAACAGCGCACGGGCCGTCTCACCACGAGAGACTTTGACAGCGGTCAGTAACCACGCCAAACTAGAAGAACTAGTGCACAGTTACTGGGTCAAACCTTGTCCCATTCATTCTTCATGGGCAAGAAGACACATGCAATGCCACTCGTAGCATGTGGCGCAGCAAGCCACATGACGGGCATCCAACAACCTACCAAAAAATGTAGGCTACTCATCATAGTTAAGTACAAAGCACAAAGAAGAGATACAAGTTACAATAAATGAATCATAAAACCTAAATGTGACTTGGATATTTTGAACATTTCAAAACATCACATCACATTTAAATATAAAAGCTGTTTTGCATTGTATTTCTTTGGTTATTATCCATAAACCACACTTTGCTATGGTTCAAACCATTTTGGTTTTACCCAAATGGGACTTAATGTTAATTTTGTGAACACTCACTTATGGTCTTCTTGTATCTCTACAGTTTGAATGAATGAATGAATGATCAATGATGTGATGATCTGTTTTCAAGGGGTTTAATTTTCCTTTTTTTTTTTTTTTTTTTATTTAATCTCCTCCCACTTCCACAATCCCAGCACCTGTCCCCATCAAGTCCTACTTAATGCTGATATACAGTAGGCCTTGACTAAACCTCAGTGACTGAACTCTTATGAACCCATATTCACTTGCAGCTTTAGTGTCTTTTCTAAACCACAACAGACACATCATACATCTCTCTCTATCTTTGAGGCCACAAAAAGGATAGGTACCAAATTAAAAGTTTTTACTTATTTACTTAAAGGGTAAAATGTGCTAGTAAAGCCAATACACACTTTAGGTATTGGAGCTGGTGGGCACCCAAACAAATCCTATACCACACTCTATTTTTCTTTCAGAGGACTTGTAGATGGTGTAGTAGAGCTTTGGCAGGATAAAGCAGTGTGCCTGTGCCTTGTTTGTTATGCAGACTAGCCATGTGCTCTGTCGCTTGTATAGGATCTTTTCAGGTCTCCCTGTTGTTATATCGGATACTATGGCTTGCGTTCATTGTATCAGACTAGAATTACTTGGTTATTGGTTGCTTCTCTGAGCCCAAGTATCAATATCGGGTCAGACTGAATAATGAATGTGCTAGTAGAACAACCATAGTTCCATTACTGCCATATTGGCTAAACGCTCTCTTCCCTTATATGGCTGCTACTCATGCAAATATATGACACAGTTGTTGACATCAAGACCTAGTGCTATTGAAGTTACAAAATGTTTCATGTCGTCCCATTATCTATTAAAAATAAATAAATAAATTGTGATTGTTGGTGACACTGGCACAGATCACTACCCCACAAGGTCACATCGACTGGCGTTTCAACCTCGGCCAGTGTTTAATGTGCATCAAAAGGCAGCAGAAAAGCTCGTAACGCCAACATACAGCGGGGCAGTGTTCAACAGCGCGTCTTAAAAGCTGGACCGAGGCCCATTTGTAGCATGATAAATTAAACATGCACGGGTATTTCGCATCTATCTTTTCAAATGCCTTTTTAATGAAGTAGTTACATTCTCGCATACACAAACAAACGCGCACTTGGCACTCACTATCCGGCGAGATGAGCTGAACGCACTTGCTCTGCCTATAATGATTCAACAACCTTCATTTAAAGTGAATTAGAAGGCGGCCGATCCATTAGTATGATTTAGTGTGGCCCGCTCAGGACATGGCCGCGCGCTGGTAAACGTCGCAGTTGTCCTCCGGTAGGACGGCCCTCCGCTCATCGCACCCGGGGGACGACTTGTGGCAGAATAAACAGCCATTTGGACCCTCGCCTCTCTCCGCCGCGACTCTTTCCGTGGAAATATGCAACTTGAATGGAGGCTCTGATGACACGCAGCCATCTGTTGTTGTGTTATGCGAGTTTAGGGGCATGGAGTGGAGGTAAAAAAAAACACACATTCACTTCGGAAAATACACACACGCACAGTCGCTCATATTTTGTGGTCAGTTAGGAAGGTTGTGCTCTTAGTGGAGGAGTATGGAAGTCCGTCTGTTGTCAATCGGTTCCAAAAAAAAAGGTCTTTCATCTGCTGGACGCCACAGTCACCTAAATGGTTAAGCGAGGAAAAGGAAGTTAAGTAATTCATCCTTTTGACCACCACTGAGTCCAGACCTCAACCCCATTTCAAGTCTTTGGAATGTGCTGAAGAGGGATTTGCGCAGTGGTCCAACTCTCCCATCATCCATACAAGATCATA
Source organism: Neogobius melanostomus (assembly GCA_007210695.1). Taxonomy (NCBI): domain Eukaryota; kingdom Metazoa; phylum Chordata; class Actinopteri; order Gobiiformes; family Gobiidae; genus Neogobius; species Neogobius melanostomus. Next base: position 678,620 of record VHKM01000006.1, on the reverse strand, counting down.
GTGAGAAACAGGGCTGGGCTGTCCATTGGAAGCACTGAGACTTTTCCTATTGGGCCGCCGTACTTTTGGGCAGTGGTGGAAGACGTACTCGATATTCTTACTTAAGTAAAAGTGCAGATACAGGACCAAAAAATTACTTAAGTAAAAGTAAAAGTATCGGATAACATTTTTACTTAAGTAAAAGTACAAAAGTATGAATTGTAAAATGTACTTTATAAGTTAAAAGTATTTAAAGAGGGGGTATTGTGCTTTTTTCAATCACATAGCACCAGTCTATAGCATACTACAATGATGACGTAACCTTCTGTTGGTCTGTATATGCAGTAAATTAAAATAACTGCCTTGAATAAAATTGCTCTCTCAAAATGGCTGTACTGAACGTCTTGAAATAGGCCTCTGTCTGTCCCTTCAGCACACTGCTGTGGCATCTAAACAACACTACTGTGCGGGGAGGGGGCTCTGCTGAGCTGAGGAGCAGTGGTTGGTGGCTTGGCTGGTGACGAAAGGTCCAGAGGTGTCTCCAGGAGGTGGGGGCGTTCCTAGGAGGACTGAGGCATAGCTGTTCCAAAAACAGGAACTAAACCAGGTCTAAGTCAGGACTAAACTAGGTCTAAACGAGGTCTAAACGAGTAAACCACTAACTCAGGTCAAAACAGAAACTAAACCAGGTCTAAACGAGGACTGAACTAGGTCCGGTCTAACCAGATCTAAACCAGGTCTAAAGGAGTAAACCACAAAACCAAGTCTAAACTGGGACGAAACCAGTTCATCGTAAAGGGGTCACTTTGAAAATAAAATACTTTTACTGTAACCCAATTAAAAAATGTAGTGGAGTAGAAAGTACAGATACAGGCGCTAAAATGTAGTGAAGTAAAAAGTATTCATCAAAACATTTACTTAAGTAAAGTAAAAGTATCTATAATTTGTACTTTTTACTTATACTTGTTACTTTGTTACTTTCCACCACTGCTTTTGGGCCGGTCAGGTCAGATGTAGAACAGGCCCATATTGCACCACACCGGCCCACAATAGGAACAACATTACCCACTGTAGCAGAGGTTATTATTAGGATGTAATTACACAACTGATCCACTCCTACCATCTGGCACTTTTTATGCCCCTCCGTTGGCATGCTGTCTTGACTTATGGTTCCCAGATCCCACGTCATGTTTGCCGATATAAGCGAAAAGAGTTTATTGTAACACCCTTCAACACCCAGAGAACATCAGACCTTGATTCTGAGAGAGATTTATGCAAAGAAGTGCATGTTGGGAGTTGTCAGGTGACGAGCCCTCTCTCCTGCCCCTCGTCTTCTGTTCTCCCAGTCAGTGCGCTCAGGTTGGAAATAACTTCTTGTGTCCATTGAAAGGATTTAAAGTTTTGGGACGTCTTTTCTCACTCCACACCTCCGTAACTCCGCGGTGAGTTTTGCCGTTTCATTGACCAAAACTACAATGTGATAGTTTGGTTGGCTTAATGAAGTTCATTAGCGGATCCTCATTAACGAAGCGAACACTTTAATTGCAAATGTTCCAGCAAGTGAACTTGTAAAGCACAAGATTAATATTGTGAGTGCCATGAGGTGCTAGCGTGAATTCGGCGGAAATGACATGCGGCTATCTAGTCCTGTGTTGTTGTTTAGCTTATATATGTTTTTGCCAATGGCCTTGACTATTACAGATTTATTTGACTGGCTCTGAATAGTTACTTCATTAATCATTAATATTGAGCTATTTGTGGAATGATTGATTTGATGTTTTTTTCCCCCTCAGTTATCTACATGAAAAATAGCCTCAATATAATAGCATTAATGTCTATTTAATTGTATCTATCTATTTATTGGGGGTGGGGCGGTACAGGACTGGTCTTGACTAAAAAGGTTCAGGGCCAATTTTTTTTTTCTTCTGCCAGTCCGGCCCTGGTACAGTGAACACTGCTACAGTGAATTATTATTGGCCCTGCAGTGTAGTTACAATTTTATATCTCAAAGTACAAACATTTGAGTGGGCTCTTTAAAGGGGGGGTATTATGTAAAATCGACTTTTTCAAGCTTTATATCATGTTATTATGTTATTCCCTCATTAAACACATGCCTGGAGTGTTGCCTTGGCTCATTCACATATTTTTGAGTAATCAGTAAAAACTTAGACGGCAGCCATTTTAGGTGTAGCTATGCCTCAGTCCTCCTAGGAACGCCCCCACCTCCTGGAGACGCCTCTGGACCTTTCGTCACCAGCCAAGCCACCAACCACTGCTCCTCAGCTCAGCAGAGCCCCTCCCCGCACAGTGTTGTTGTTTAGATGCCACAGCAGTGTGCTGAAGGGGGCGTGTCGGAAAGCTTCTTAAAGAGACAGAGGCCTATTTCAAGACGTTCAGTACAGCCATTTTGAGAGAGCAATTTTATTCAAGGCAGTTATTTTAATTTACTGCATATACAGACCAACAGAAGGTTACGTCATCATTGTAGTATGCTATAGACTGGTGCTATGTGATTGAAAAAAGCATAATACCCCTCTTTAATAGATGTTTTAATGTTACTATCTTAAAATAAAGCGAGCAATAAGCCAGAAAGATTTTCTTAGACGCTAGTTCACAATTTATGTTCCCTGAAAGTAAGATCTAAAGCCATCTCTGCATTTTCTAAGGGTTCATGTGTCACTCACTCTGAGCATGACGATACTGACTGATAGAAGTGTGTGGAGAAAAGAGTTAAACAATGAAGCAGTGAATCGCAATACGACGATCTCTCGAACATAGCAGATTGTCACATTATTGTCACATCCCCCGGCCGAATCAGCAAATATCAGTTTTCAGCTACAACAGCAAGGCAAGTATCGGCATTTGCAACAAAAATGACATATATACAAATATACTATGGAGTGGAATAAGACGGTTCACAACAATAGTCATCATGGCAAGATCGACATAAAAAGAATACAGGCTTGTGAATAATGTTTATGTAGGCCTAAGCATTATTCCATTTTGTGTGTGATAAGGCAGTATGAATCCCGTTTTTGTTGCCCAACCTGTAACAGCAGGTTGCGGCCACCTCAGTCTTTCTCTTCCAGAGACGGGGCAGGGAAGCAAATAAATAATAGACAAAGAAAGAAGGATGGTGATAGGTCGACAAGTCAATGCATCTTTTCTCTGTAGCGGGTGAGATGCAGCTCTAAAGAACCTCTGGATCCTCTTCATTCTCCGCATACTGGAGAGGACCAATAGATTAAAACTGCATGGCACACACTCCTAAAATGAATAGCTCTAAAAATACATCCTTTTCAGTGCGACATGAAAGGAAACTGCCTTTCCCCTGTCCACTATTGAGCAGCCATTGATTCCAAGACAAAGACAACACCTCCTCAAAGAGCTAAGAAAAATAGCAATCATACAGGCAATTATTTTCAAATGTGCCTGCAGCGGCCGATAATGTCAGCGCGCCTCTCTCCCTAAATAAAGGGAGGCGAGGCGAGCGTCAGAGCGCCAGGCCCGAAGACGAATGAGCCCATCGGAGAATGGCTCGCTTTCATCCCGGGCGGCGTGACACCAGCCCCATGTGGAGTGAGGGAGAGCCGGCCCACGGACGCACACCACACTGAGGAGAGGGAGGAGCCAGGGCCAAGGGGGGAGCTTCTCAGATTCAGATCAATCCTGAATCTGCCATTAACAACAGCGGGGTTCCACCACAGCCTATGGAACACTTTAGAGCAGTTTCTACTAAGCCAATATGGTCTTTGCAGGGGGCATTTACAGCATGTTACAAGAAACAGATCACTCACTTACACATTCATACAGCGTACACGGGCAAAGGATGAAGTGTCGCTCAAGCTCTCAGTGGATATCAAACTTGTCTTCTACCCGTTCTCTTATGGGGGGAAAGTTTCACCCAAATGAGCAACAGTTTCCTTCTAAAATGATCACCTGAAAACTTGGCAGGAAAATGCTCAGGTCTCACCGCGGTTCATCACAGTGAAATGTCACGTCATGTTGGCTGAGTGGTTACAGCAAGAATGTTCCAAGTTCAATTTCTAAATCGTGTGGCTCATTGTGGGTGCTGCTTTGTGGGTGCTCCGGGTTCCTCTATCGACCTAAAACAATCATAATACAGTGGAAAGAAAAAGTAAGTGCACCGTTTGGAATTTCTGACATTTCTGCCTAAATCGGTCACTAAATATGGTCTGATCTTCATCAATAAGAATGAGTAAACAGTGTCTGCTTAAACTAATACCACCCAAACATTTACATTTTATCATATTTTTATTGGCCATAACATGTAAACATTCACAGGAGAGCGTGGAATAAGTAAGTACACCGCCTGAATCTTGATGAACTACAACAGTTTTGTAAAGAGGAATGGTCCAAGATTCATCCTGATCATTGTGTCTAATCTGCAACTACAGAAAAGCAGTTATAACTGCAAAAGAAGGATCAACAAAACAGCCCCACACCCCGCTCCATACTTCAAAATGAGCATAGGGTTTTGATGTTGGTGTGCTGTTCCATTTTTCCTCCACACATGACATTGTATGTTCCTCCCAAACTATTCAACTTTGGGTTGATCAGTCCAGGGTATATTTTTTCCATTAGTGCTGTGGAGCATCCAAGTGCTCTTTCGCAAACCAAAGTTCAATAGTTTGGGAGGAACATGTGTGGAGTAAAAATGGAACAGCACACCAACATCAAAACCTTATCCTCAATGAGAAGTGTGGCGCAGGGAGAATCATGGTGTGGGGCTGTTTTGTTGCCTCAGGGCCTGGACAACATGCTATCATTAATAGAAAAAAATATATTTTGCAGAAAGACCTGAGACATTCACAACAGCGTGGAATAAGTAAGTGAACCCTTGTATTAAATAGCTGCTGATCCTTCTTTTGCAGCAATAACTGCTTTCCTGTAGTTCCAGACACTCACAACAATCAGGATGAATCTTGGACCATTCCTCTTTACAAAACTACTGCAGTTCAGCGAGATTCAGGTGGTGTACTTACTTATTCCACGCTCTCCTGTGAATGTTTACATGTTATGGCCATTAAAATATGATAACATGTAAATGTTTGTATGGTTCTTGTGATTTTGATGAAGATCAGACCACATTTAGTGACCAATTTAGGCAGAAATGTGAGAAATGACTTACTTTTTCCTTCCCACTGTAGGCTAATGCTAATTGTTGATTGTGAAATTGTGAAAATAAGCCGACTACCTAATGCTCCAACTCGGCCTCGACCAAGCCATGTTGAAGATTTCTCGAAGAGTCCCTGGGTGCTACACTGCAGCTCCACCAACTGCTCCTGAAGGGTTGCAACTGCACTGGAGGATAGGTCAAACGCAGAGGGCCAACAAAAAGTAAGTCTTAACTTAAAACTTAAATTAGTGGAAAGTCGCCAACATCTTCAGACACAAAGATCTGGTTCTGCATATGGCAACGTTCTTTCTAGTGCGTTTGCAACCCTTCAACGGAATAAAATTTACATCGAAAAGCAGCCAAAGCTATTGCAATTTAAAATGAAATTACAATCGCGGGCACAGCTCTCCTTGGTGTGCCCCTTCACAGCATACTCGTTTTGATGTTGCAGCAAGGGCAGCGGCCAGAGCGAAGGACTGTGAACTAAGAACTGGCACAGGGAATAGAAATCTCTCTCCCCTGAGCTCCCAACTTCTCTGATGCTTTCAATAGAAATCTTTACTAGCCCGGCTTCAAAGCGGGTTTGGAGAAAAAAAGAAAAGAAAAGAGAAAACACAGAGGGAAGAAACGAGCAAAGAAGGACAGATTCAGTAAACAGACAAAACATGTAAAACGCACGTGGAATCGCTTTACTTTTGGTCTTTGGCTCGACCGGGCCATTAGCGTCTCCGTCTTACCCAAGCGCACGGAGGATTGCTTACGCCCCAGTTTTCTGAAGTTAACGCGAGGGGAGAGGTAGAAAATGGGAGCACTAAAGCATGGCTAAAGGTGGCGGATGGACCGAGCAAGAACAGGACAAATGAATACTAGGGGGAAAAAAAAAGAAGAGTCTGAAGTGGGTTGTAATGCATGTGGAAAGCCCTGTAGCCCATGCCTTCAGGCCCTCCCAGCCCACACTCGGCCTATCAGTTTAAGATCAAAAAGAGCCAGCTTTAGCAAGACATATGGACTGAATAATACATCGGCTTTATTTCCGCAATGGTGCACGCGGGAAAAAGGGTAAGGCTACTCGTTATAGTTCTACGGGTCAGGCATCTTTTTTGCATTTTACAGTGAGAGATGTATGGGAGTTTTGAACAATGTGTCCTGAATCAGAAGGCCTTCCAGTCCAGGGCTGCATCCGAAACCATTAAATTGTAGCCTCTAACACTAGCAACTAATCCTTAACCTTTCATGGGGTCAACTGTTAGATCTCTATGCAGTTAGTGAACTAGAGCTTCAGCAGCATTTGCCCAATTCGACCGTCCTTACCCAGGGGAAGGGGAAGTGACATCACCAACAGCTGTTCTTCTTCTTCTTTAAAGTTCAGTGCAGGCCAAACAAAAGCGCATACCGCCACCTACTGTATATTGTCCAACAACAACATAGTGTCCAAATAAAGACATTTAAGGCGAAAAAAAAAAAGAAACATCCAAATGATCCTTCACATTTCCCTTTATTTTATCTCAACAGCTGTTTCATAAAGCTACAGTATGCAAATTAGCCATGTGGCTTAAGTTTACTAAATGAAAGCAGTTTACTAAATGAAAGCAAAAGCACAAACTGCCTTCATTTAGGCCATTTACTGAGGAGGCTCTTTAAAACCATGTGACAGTGCTGTGGTGACGACAACATGTATTTTGTCACTTTTATTATCAAATGTGCACCTGTCAATCAACAGTGGTTGCGCATGAATCACTCGAGGGTGGGGGCGAGGGGGTGGGGGGATTGGCGCAGTGGCTTATGGGATGGCACATAGCTCCTAATCGTCAGTGAGTTAGCATCAGAGGTCCCTATGCTAAAGTGGCTATGATAGTTAGCATACAGGCCACTTTCCCTGACTCCTTCCTAACTGGCAGCCCAATTCGGATGCTTCTTGTCATGGCGGACGCTGACGCACATCCGGTTTGGCGTAAGACCTCTTACCAATTTACTGGTTTCGGATGGAGCACAGGTGTTGACACAATATCTTTGACATTGCGATATATTCCCAGCGCCTTGGGAGGGATCTATAAACTTGAGGGTGTTTACGTCTTTCATGGTGTTGCTCTCGTTTACTGCATCTTGCCTATACATTCACGCTTTAGTCTTCTTCTTTTTACTGCGATTGGACCGTAGCGGGTAGCTGTTAGCGTGCGGGAAATATAGTGTTTGTGCGATGTCTCATTTGAATAGTCTGACAGCCAGGGGTGGTGGAGCAGTCTTGTAATAAATTATAAATATGAGGTGGGCGCAAATGGCTGAGGAAAGGTGAAGCACAAAGTCAAGCTGAGCGGAAAAGGAGCAGGATTGCAGCGTGCCTTGGGTCTGGCGGCGTACAAATGAAAAGTAAGGAGAAACTGTTTGGTTTTCTTTGAAAGATGTTTGTTGGGATAATGTAAAACAAATATGCTTTTCTTCAGGTGCGATAAGCCAGAGTTATTATAAAGTCCTTTGGCTTTCACCTACGATCCACAGAAAAGTAATTCTGCATTGTTCACTGCACTGAATGTCTGAATAATCAGTGATTTGTTTTTTTGTTTTTTAGATAGTGCACATTTTCATGTTTTAATTTCTGGCAGTGCTACTCCTCACCATTGTTCTAATATGCCATCATGAAATTTGACTTTCAATTGATCACTTCAAGTCAATCATTTTGCATCACACAATCCTCTTCCAGCCCAACACCATCGCAGAAGCAAAAGTAACAGCCACCTCATCATCTTCATCACCGTCACTTTACAGGCTCTAAAGACAAATATTATTCCTATGTTCCTTCATTGGAAGATGAGTACAGTAATCAGGTAAAACATCCATAAAAGCTGCCTGTCAAGACACAAATGATGTGTCATATGTGGAGCAGACACTGGCCTGGCTCTCTTTCCCCTCTGACCTGTGGCCTGTTGTCTGCTCTGACCTCTGATGATGTTGATGATGAAGACAAAAAGAGACTAAACACATCACTTCTCCCAGGCTTCTGCCCTGCAAATTGCAAGTCAAAAATCACACATCACTTGCCACACCAGTGTAAACAGGTAAACAAGCAATGAGATTTTAGCCTTAAGTCACACAAAAAATTGTAACTTTCACTGATTTAGATTTACAGAAAGATTTCCAAAAGTTCAATTTTGAACTCCTTATTTACTACCATTTTAGCTTTGTTTTGGTCCTGATTTAGCATTATTGTAAGTCTTGGTTTGACACATATTGGGGGTATGGCTATTGTGTGACCTTATTTTCGATTACGATAATTTGGTGATACATTGTGCAGCCCCAGACTAACCCAGATCTTCAGTGCCGAGACAATTTCAGTTATAGACCAGGAAAAAACATACTACGCCACCAGAAGAAGTCTGCATCCCATGAACGATTTCTGATACCACTGCTGTTTAAATTAGCCTAAAAGCAAGTGCAACAAAGTAGCTTCACTTAAGATGACTGACATTAATATGATAGGAAAATGTATTGCAAGATTTCTTTCATTTAATGTTTACTGAAATAAGGCCATAAAATCAGGCAAATTTGTCTATGCTTTCTGCAACAAAATCTGAATAATTATTTTATTTTTCAACCCTTTAGACAAAAAAAAAAACTCAATGTGGATTTTGGTTAAAGCTGAATAATCAACTTATTACGGAAAATATCAGTAAACATTCTAATTTCACCTTTTTTGTTTGCAGTTCAGCTTATTATTTGTTTCCATATATGTTAATAAATCAACCTGGCCCAAAGTCTTGAAACTGGCCTGCATTGTTCCACCTGTTGCAATAACAATACTTATTCCTAAGTAAGAAAAGCTGGTGCATGTGAATATGTCCTTGGTCTTGATACGATCAAAGATGTGAGTGAGGAGAAGAAGAAGAGAAAAAGGACACCCCTGGCGTCCTAGCACAGATTAGTGAGATGACACACATCCAGTGCTTGGCTTGAGCCTTGCATACAACAGAAGTGCCATGTCTCAGTAGGGATAGATGACCTCCTTCTAAATCCTCACCACAGACAAACTAATCGGTACATCTCCAGCAGTTAGCATACTCGTTTTCTTTGAAGTCAGAGCCAAGTGTGTTAAATTTGTCCTATATATCCCCTCCTCTCTTTTGCAACACAGTAAACCATCTATCTATAGCGCAGACTTATACATGAAAACAACTCCACTGCAGGGGCATGAGAATAGCAACAGCGACATCTAGTGGAAATGTTTCTGATTGCAATTTTATAAGGTGAAGGTAAAGTCAAATTAAGCACATTTTGGACGCGTGAAAGTATAAAATGTTACACGTGCAGCTACGAAACAACGGATTACATAAGCAAGATGGCTAAATTACCTGTCCATGTCTTATGTTCTGGGATAAAGTAGTATTTATTTCCCAAATGATCCGTCCCAACGTGGTCACGAACGACTCCAACGGTTCGGCGTAGTGCACTTGCTAATCTGTTCATATTTACATAAAATAAACACGTTTTTGCTGGCAGTATACCTCTACTTTCCTTGGCTGTCTCCTTGTTTATGCGACTGCGCACGCCAGGAAGTAGAAAGCAATAAGTTGTTCTCTGATTGGATGGTCCTCGTAGAAGAGCCAATGAGATTGAGCGTAGGTTTCATAACACGGAAGTGACGATTCAACATGGCGTGTCTTGTGATGTTTGAGTGCAAATGCTAGCAAGCTAAACAAAGAAATGTCTGAAAATGAATTGATATAGTATTAATCGGCCTTCACTGGATGGCGTGTCATATGTTTTACGTCAATGCCTTGTGTATATCATCAGGTGTCGATCATATGTTGTAATATGGACGAGATTAGAGGGAGTTCGCTAATTGTAGCATTAACAAAATCAAAGCATTATAATAAATAGATATTAATTTACAATATTGAAACAATGCTGGGCTATCTCTCATCAAGACAGGCTGGTTTGGATGATCCGCTGAGATTAAGGCGTGCAGAATCAACAAGAAGGTACCTCAGTTTCTTTTCTTGTGCTTGATGTGTGTCTGTAGACAACGATCCCCAATCCCACCATTCTGCAGCTGGTTTTCTGTTTATTCTCCTGTTTATTTCCTCACAGGGTCCTGAGTCTACAGCTGAATCCTGACAGAGATGTAGACCGTATCCATGGAAATGGCATCAATTCCATTGACATTGACGTGGCAGAGGGCCGATAGTAAGTCTGTTTTTAACGTCTTAACCCAGCGCATTTTCTCCAGTTCAGCTTTACCCAAATCTACAAGGTTCTCGACTAGAGCTTACAGCCTATAGGCCTGTGTAACGCCTTATTTGAAAGCTACGAATAGATCTTTTTCCATATGTTGTTGCCGTGTTGCTGTTTTTGTCACATTTTTGTCACTCTTTTGTTGGTCTGTTGTTGCTTTTGTGTCACATTTTAATCACTTTTTTGATGCGTTTTTGTCACTTTTTTTTGTCGCTTTTTGTGGCTGTTGTGTTGGTCTTTTGTGGCTATTTTGTCACTTTTTCCATCACTTTTTTTCCATCACATCTTGGTCACTCTTTTGTCCCTTTTTGTCAGTTTCTTCATTTTAGTGCTTATATTGCACGGTGGATTGAATGGAAGTGTTACTGCACATAGGCGTATTTCCAAAAGCAAAGAACTTCATGAACAAGCTATAAAACGGTAACAAAAGGTTTACTTTTACACAGCTTGTTCTGATGTAAATGTTTTTGCAGCATGTTGTCTGGAGGCGCTGATGGTGTGATTGTCATCTACGACCTGGAAAACTTCACTGGAAAACCACAGTACACCTGCAAGGCCGTTTGTACTGTAGGAAGGTCATTTTCCTGCGCTCCTTTTATCCAAACGTGTTATTGTACAAACTCACTCTGACCACTAGGGGTAGCCATGTATTGAGATGATGTTATACTAGGACTGTTCCCATTTTAAGTTTACTTTGGACGGCTTGTTTTCTTATTAGATTATTATTACTGGTATTGCTAAATTGCTGATGATGTCACTGCAGTTCAGACTTTACTTTGACATGGGGGTTAGGTTAAAATTACAGTTGATTTTTAGATGTTGTGGTTGAAGGTGGATAAACATAGTGAGATAATGGACCTTGTGTATATAAATACTGTGGCTTTTTCCTTTATTCTTTACTCATTCAATAAGCTTTATCGTTAATTATACTACATAAAACAACACAAAACATTACATGTTGTTTCTCATTGATGCAAAAAGACCATAGTTAACACAGCAATATGTATCAAATAGGGAGCAACAGAGGGATGGGAGGGGAGAGTAGAAAATACTGATACTGACTCCTGTGCCCTCTCGTTCAGGTCAAGTCGGTATGTGCACAAGTTCAGCGTGGAGACGGTCCAGTGGTATCCATATGACACGGGGATGTTTGTCTCCAGCTCATTCGACAAGACCATGAAGATCTGGGACACGGAGACACTTAAGGTGGCACAAATACCGAGCAATCATATTTGTTTTAGTTTATGTCAGTGTAACGCCACTATGCTGTCCACTATTAAAGCAATTCCCTTTCACACTGCGTCACAAATTGGCCTCCCTTTGTCAGGCTAACTTTCCCTTGGCTGCTTCATGCTTTCTACCCTTCTATGCTGCTTGGTCCCATATGGCAGGCTGAGTGATGCTAGAGTTACACTGGCATCACAGTTACCTCAAAAGGTCACTCAAAGGACAGAGGACTATCCACTTGCCCTGTTATAGCATTGGTCAGCTTTTCCATTAAACCAATATATCACATGTTTATACTGAACATTGCATATCAACATGTCATATTGATTACTTATTTTTAAGATTCTTTTGGCCCGTAGGATCTATTGGACAGGGCAGTTTGCAGCATGCGATTGCTAGCTGCAACTAATCAAGGTTTGGTCAGAAACTATGATAGAAATACCTAAAGTAGTCTAATAAAATAAACCGGCCACTGCTGGAGCCAAGTGTTTGTATTTTAGTTTATGAAATGCTGATATAACATATTTGTAATGCACAAGTTGTAATGATCAGGTCACTTTATGTCACTTTACTCCTTTTGAGCCTTATTGTGATGAAATGTTTAACTACTGTAAGAGTAAGAATGTTAAACAGCTCAAATAAACAGCTCAATCAATCAATCAATCTTCATAGAAAGTTTCTAACCATTTTAGCTGAATCCTACACTTTTACTCACACTGTCTGATAGATTACGGTTGAGGTAAACTTTATTGATCCCCACAGGGAAATTCATTCTCTACATTTGACCCTTCCTTCAATGTCGCTGGAGCAACCTATAGGAGCAGTGGGCAGTTGCAGCAGCCAGGCACTCAGGGACCCAGGCTAATGGTCAGAAACACTTGGCTGGAGGATTAACCTATTGTACATGTTTTTAGTGGTAGGGGAAACCAGAGTAGCCGGAGGAAATCTACACCAAAACTCCACACATATCAATCCCGGGACCTTCTAGCTGTAAAGCACGAGCACCAACCGCTGTGCTACCATTTTAAATCATTTTTATTATTATTATTATTATTATTTTAGATGGCTGTACCTAAATCAGATCACATACATTTGTCCATTAGTTGCTTATGAAATTCTAACCCATCATTAAATGTAACAGAGCAAATTAAAAGCACCACTTGAATGGCAGCAAGTAACAAAGTCTGCACATATGTATGTCTTCAAAAAACAGTGTCGTTAAGACATCTACAAACATGTCCTGAAATGCCAATGATTCTTGTATCAGTTTGGTATTAAGTTCATATTTCAGTCCTTTCTCTCGTAATGCCATGGACACGTGCACTCGCAACTTAATTTTGACTTTAAAACCCAAACTGTGACTCTAATAATCTAATAGATGTTTGTGCACAGTCTTCTGCTTTGAAGTTCACACTGCATGTGCGCGTAGTCGTCTGTCCAAAACAAAGGCTCCAGTGTTGAGAGCATTGGCTGGCACTCGCTGACAGAGCGAGCACAGTGCAGAGGGGACAGAGGTTGTTTATGCTTCAAGAATTACAACAGTGTCTGTGGTTTGTGAGAGCGAGCTTTCCCTGTGTGCCTGTTTGTCATTTTAACGGTTTAAGACAAGATTATATCCCTCAACTATTCCAGGAAAAACTAGTTGGACTTTTACTCTATTATTACTAGCAGAGTATACATTGTTACAGTAAGTTGGTAGTGACTGTGTAATTGAAGGGTACAAATCCTAACTTTAAACATTGGTAAAGCAACGTTGATTTAAAAAACCTACTTCACCAACCTGCAATGAGGAGTGGCAAAGATACATCATTAACCGAGCACATTATCTCCAGTTTGACTTTACCCAAATCTAAAGGCTTCTTGAAAAAAGCGTCAAAAAGGCAACAAAAACGAGACATAAATGAGTATGAATACGCAGCAAAAAAAAGCAACAAAAAAGCAACAGAACAGGGGACAAAAATTCAACAAAAAACACAAAAAATTAGACGACAATGCAAGGAAAAATCCTTTTAATGACGTCAGCTCAGAAGATTATTTCAAAGTAAAAATATGCCTAGATTTTTTTCTTAAAATCTCAAAATGCTTTTTTTTTTCTCCTCACGTTCTAGGGACAATATCTACCTTTAGAGTAGCACCGACACCGTGGACACCAAATACAGTATTTCAGTGTTGTATCTATAACATTTGGACGTTTACAGAAAGATTTGTTGATTTGATGTTTATTTAATGTAATCCGTTTTCTGATTTATGGAGATTCAATATAAATCAAAATAATAATACATTTAAATCCCTTCTGTAATGTTATCATTATCAGTCATTTTTGGATTTTTTACTCGCGCATCATTGTCTAGTTTACATATCAGATTTGGGGTCCTAATACTGAAATACAGGCAACATCAAATGGTAAATCAAGTGCAAAATAGCATATTTAATTTTTCAGCTTCCACCCACTATTTAACACCTGCCTTGATAAATGACCCTCAAAATGCCTTATTTTCACACACAAATATTAAATAAATAAAACTCAGTATAATGTTTCCTTCATATTTATGTCAGTAATTACAACAAAAGCCTCTTAAAGAAATCCCTATTTTCCACTTTCCCTAATTCAACCGCATTGTCTCACCTTTACAAACTGATTAAAAATGTCTGTTTTTCTTTGTTTTCTCTCTGTGTTTCTGCAGCCTGCTGAAGTCTTTGAGTTTGAGACCAACGTGTACAGCCATCATCTTTCTCCCATCGCACAGAAACACAGCCTAATCGCAGGTCGGCATCTCACATTATTTCGCTGCGTTATTTTTATCGCAGTCTTAGCCTGAGCCTGTTAACAAATCTGATGATGGTCTGTCAACTGACAGTCTTCCCCCTAAGCTAAATGCTACGTGCTAACCTTACAGTCTCCATCTTTTTACTCCAGGTTATAGGCAGGCGGTACAAGTTATTACACAGTGTTACAAAGCCCATTACATTGTGCTTAATGTGGCAGGTACAATGTATCAAGGGTAATGTAAAATAAAGTGTTACCTTAATGACTGAGTACTGAGATGTATTCCCTTGATATTTGGGAAGTAACTATTCTAAATACACTCAAATTAAAGTGTAACTGTACCAGAATACAGTTACTCAAAATGAGTATGCTAAATATGTATCGTAATATGTATCCTAAAAACATGTATTCAGTTAGTAGGGGACATGTGTGTCAACGTTGCTGATAAGAAGGAATTTTTTGGTGACAGAGCAGGACGAGCAGGTTGCTCATTCCTTCTTCATTCATTCATTCATTCCCCAGCGTGCGTGTCATCATCCCCCGCACTCTTTGTAAAACATGGCCTCGTTGATCCCGGTGTGTTGTGATGTCACGTGAACGCAACCTATTGTTGTCTTTGGTGTTGTCTGTGTACTTTTTATTTTTTGTTTGTTTTTTCTTTTCTTTTCTCTATATTGTTGGTATTAATTTTTTTTTTTAAAGGCCTCGTTGACACACCTTTTTTCCTTTTTTTTCATGGAAACATTCTGCAACAATGACGTAGCCTTTTCCGGTTGCCCATCCCTGCTCGTCAAACTGGTTACAAAAATCTAGTCAATGTTTAAAATGATTTTTCAAAGCCAGCTTTAAAGGGATGTTGTTACTAGAAAGCAATACCAGCTTGTAAATGTCATTGTCTTTAAAAGAGGGGGATAAACATGGTGTGAATATGATTTTTTGGGGGGGATGAATTTTGTATCATGTTTAGGGAAAAAAGGTGTCAGTGATCTTCCATGTTTACCACACCTTATTTGAAGAGACTTGGTTCTGCTTCACAGTTTGAAATGGCCACTCCTTCCTCTTTTACTCAACCAACTGTGATCATAAAACAGCATGGACAAGCAAGCGACTGTGATCATAAAACAGCATGGACAAGATAAACATAAGCGTACGGCACATTTGGATTGGACAACACGTGTGAAGTCTATTTAAATCTATAGAATTCAGGATCGAAATGTTTCACTGTAAATTCAATGTTACCATAGAACAGGGGTTCCCAAACTTTTCAGCCCGGGACCCCCAAAAATTACAATCTAACAATCGGGGACCCCCGTTGTAAAAACTAATTATTAATATATAGATCAGGGGTGCCCAATTTAGCCCGCCGAAACAATTCTGTTGGCCCGCCAAAGAGCGACCTACTTTTGCGCTGCTTGGTTAACTCTCTCCCATTCATTCTCAATTGTAAATATGGATGCAGTACACCTTTTGGCCACCAGCGTCAAATTGGGGGCGCTGTTTCACTCCTTTCGCAAACTTAAGGAAACACTGTTGTAGCATTAACTTTCCCAGTTTTACAACTTTTATTGCAAACATAGGTCATGTTAAAAATGGACTTATAAAAGAATTTACGCTGAACTGACACTTTCAAAATGATATTAGATCATTTTGAAAGTGTCAGTTCAGCATAAATTCTGGCATTTTCTTTGAGTTAACAAATGAATGAGGTAAAGTCAATCTAGGTAATGTAGATACAGGTGATTTTTACATTTTACATATTGCTACAATTGTTGATTTTGTTCTACTAAAACTAGGCTTTTGCCATAGTTAACATTTGTTTTATATAGCATGTTATTTGCATAGATATAATCAAATGCAGATGTATACCGAAAAATAAAATAAAGTAACTATTATTATTTGCAGTTATATGTGTTTCACGCTTGACATCGCCGTGTTTGGCCCGCGACACACAGGCACTTTTTCATTTTGGCCCTCGGAGACAAAAAGTTTGGGCACCCGCGATATAGATAATCTCTTGAAATTAGCTTGGGACTACCGCCATAGAAATCCGCCAATTAATGTGGAATTAGGAAACTTTTATATAGACCAACCTTTGCTAAAACAATATTAAAAAGTAGTGAAAATTCCCACTGATGACAGCATTCCTGTTGCTGTTATGGAAAAGGACGATAGAAAATATCAGACATCCTCCATGACAAACTTTGAAACTTAGAATGAACATGGGAGCATTTGATAATCGTAGTTACTGTATATAACAGATAGGTAATTTAGCGTGTATCATAACTAATATATTCAGTGTGCTTGTTTACAGTGGGCTCTAAGGACCCAAAGATCCAGCTGTGCGATATGAAATCTGGTTCAAAGATCCATGTTCTACAAGGTTAGTAAACCACATTCATTCATGTTTCCCTCTTACCTTTACGTGTGTGTGTGATGAAAACGGACAAACTCATTGTGTTTAGGACACAGGGCAGAGGTGCTGTCTGTGAGGTGGTCGCCCAGATATGAGTACATATTGGCCAGTGCCAGGTAGGCAGTATTTATTTATTTTTCTTATTGTTTTGTAATTGTAAGTACTGGGTTTACTGCAGAAGCTTATGAAAAAGTACAGGACTGTGCAAGAATGATTCATTTGAGGAAAAAAGTAAGAATTATTTCTGAGTCTGACCGTTTATATTGGTAAGTAAAATAACAGGTTCATCACATAGGGACCTCTCTGAATGTTGTTACAGCCAATTAGAATTAATTAGATATAAAATAATCAGTGCGTTTCTAATTAATTTCTAGATGCTGAAAATGTTTTACCTTGCTCTTGTGTCCCATGTGCTCTGACTTTTGGCACAGGGCCATGAATGAGACGCAAAAGAACTCTCCAGAAAATAGTCACAGTTGCAAGATAATCCCAGGCGTTTCCCTCAAGGGCTTGCGGGACGTTTCTTCACCTTGACTTGTGTACAAAGTAGATCAACCATGATCTGACTCAGACTATCCTCTTTCTAGAGAGTTAAGATGCTCCCCTCAGTGCGGAGAAGCAGGTGCCCAACCTATAGTAAAAGTAGCTAATATTGAAATACATTGTTTTTACTTTTTGAAACTGGAAATAGTGAGGTGCATTAAAAAGCCAGGGTGTAGAGCGGGCCAGTTGAAGAGGGCAGTAACTCCCCCTCAACAAACCCCCACCCAGCTGCCCTAACAGCTGATTTTGTAGATGAAGAGGATAATACATTTTTCTGCTACTACTACTACTACTATTACTACTACAACTAGTTAAATATCTATACTTGAATTATTACAATAAAAAAATCAAATAAAAAAACAATGGCCAAATCTGCTCATTTCAAATAAATATTCAGTTATTCAATTGTGAATAAAGTTTGAAAATCTTTCAACATTTTATGAATTGTGCCTTGGCCTGAAGTTGGGCTGCACTACTCGGGGGTAAATTGTGAGATTTCTGCTGAGCGTAACATAAATTATATCATGTCCACAACGATATAAAAAATTACAGCTATATTAAAAAATTAGATCGCAATAACGATATGCGATACGATAGGGCCCACTCCTAGTTCACACTACACATTTTGAATTAATAATATAATAAATATGAACTGATAAACTAATAGGGCTGGGACAAAATATCGGATCAGACTTGGATCGCAATACTGTGCTGCAATACCAAGTATTGTGATACTTTATCAATAATTTCAATACTTGTGTTTGGAGGCATTTTTTATCACACACTCCTTTGTTTCCCAGTAACGGTTACACAGCACTTTGTTACATTTTGCGTTAATACACTTTTCAATCTTAACACAGTAAATGTCAAATGGCATTTGGTTTATAAACTTTGGAGACATGACTTTTTACACATTCTAAGGTAAACATATCACTTGTTATAATTACTTACTGTATCACAATACGTATCGGATCGGCCCCTGAGTATCATCCCAGCCCTATAAACTAATAGGAAAATCACTGAACAGCATTTCAATACTATTTTCAATGGAAAGTTAGTTAGGTTGGCTTCTGAGAGTATTTTAGCTTCATTTTAAACACAACATACTTATAAATACAAATACATTTGTATTTAGTTGATCAGTTTCTAATTAACCAGCAGCTCGAGGTAGTGGGTATTTGTATAAATGAAATATAAACTACACGATTAGCAAGTTTCATACGTGATTAGTCCTCAGGGAGACAATGCACTCATGTTTGATATCAGCTCGTAGTTGTCTAGCCCTTTAGCCTATATCTATAATACCTGCCAGGAGCACATGGTACAGTTCCCATCTGATTTGCTCTTTTCTTTTAGACGTGCTAATTAACCCACAGGGATGCTCTGAATCCCTGCGGACGCCGACTGAATTTCAAAACAACCGATGCAGAAGTAAACCTATAAATGAACACTATTCTATTAAAACAATCCCCATAGAAAACTGCTCTTTTGTAATTCTACTCTCGTTCACAGCATCACTCACAGCGAGATGCTAACAGGTGTATTTTATTTAGCATATTTATCCGGGTTCCTGTAACGTTATCTGTGCTGCTTGGCTTAAAAATAACAGGTTTTGTAATATTCCCTCCAAGTGCAGACAGTAAGGTGAAGGTGTGGGACGTGCGACGGGCCGCAGGCAGCGTGCTCACTTTGGACCAGCACAAAGGAGACAAGTCGAAAGGGGCCTCGGAAGCAGGTAAGGCTTTTCCACGCTCCTGTTCATACATACCTTAGCCTGCGTAGTCACTGTGCGAGTTTGTAAAGCAAGGTTCCGGATGTAAAGAAAGGTCGAGAGATTGATGTTATCAGATGTTTGTTTGTAGAGACATTGAGAGATGAATGTGTGATATGGTTCAAAGACGAGCATTCAGCCGCAAGTCTTATACCTTTTTGGTGATATTCTTGTCACCTCCAGATTCTAGAAGGTCCTGTGCTTCATATTTATGTATAGTTATTTATGTGTATTTTGCATATTTTAACCCTGGGAATATCAGCATGTTATTAGTTTGATAAATCGAAACAAATCTACTTTTTATTTTAAATTATCCATGTATACGTGTAAGGCTAAACCAGAGCTACTGAATTGACTAAAAGTGGACATTTCAAGTACTTTTCATATCAGGCTTCTAAGTTAAAAATCCCGTGTTTAAAAGTAGTAGAAATGGTTGTTATGTTGACGTTGTCAGTGGGATGGAAACCCTGTCTGATTATTCAGGCTGACACAGATTTTGGTTGCCTTACTAGAGAAGAGGAGAACATTCTACACAAAGTACCGGTCTTTCCTGTTCATGTTTGCCTTCAAGACAAAGGAAAAACGTAAAGTTAAAGTAAACTTGTCACTAAATGTGTGGATTGCCTCATCTGTTTGTTGTCAAGGCTGAATATGTTCCTGTAGAGCTGGAAGATATGTTTTTGTTTTGTTTTTGCTTCAATTTTGTATTTTCCTATTAAAAACAAATACAAAAGCTGATCATGAACATAGACAAGACAGATCTTTTATACAAACCTCAGCTCAAACGAAACAAATCCGTTCCACTTCCTTATCATTTACACACGGTCTTCCATTGTGCTTGTCCAAACTCCAAAACTATTTGCTGTTACTGCCAAAGAAGTGTCTGTAAACGATTAACGATGTAGACGATTAAAAAGTCACATGACGTTTATTGAGAATGACCAGAGTTATTATGTTGTGAAAACCTTGTTTTCTGTCTTGTCTGTCGACCAGCAAACACTGCTCATAATGGCCGGGTGAACGGCCTGTGCTTCACTGGAGATGGCCTGCACCTGCTCACCACCGGGACAGATGACCGAATGAGGCTGTGGAACAGCGCCACAGGCGAAAATACACTCGTAAGATCTGTTACAAGAAATCTTGCTTTAGAGTCCAGATAACCATACAGTACTTCTTGTAAAAGCCATTCAATAATGTAAAGCCAATGCAACAATCGGCCCGTGCAACAGTGCAGTGTGAAAACACAGGCTTAGCCTATGTCCCTGGCAAAGGTTTACACAGGGCTCCTGTTTCAATTTCCTGCTCTGCTGCTTTTTAATGAGGTTGCTATAGCGGACATTTTTCCATCCTGGGGCTACAATGGACTAAAGGTTCTCAATCTGGTACGGCTGATGGTACGCTCTCTGATGAGTCTCTGTTTAATTGATTTGACAAGTGTCCTCTAAGTTTGAAGGCTTACTTGAAGAGTTTTCTTTAGTTTAAAATCAGAATCAGAATTGTTTTATTTGCCATTGTTAGTGAACAGGTTCACAACTAAGATTTTATTTCCGTTCAATCGTGCAACACGAAACATAAAACATATAACACATGACTTAGATAAATGGAGGTGTACAGGTCCCAGAGAGATGGGAGCTCACAGCCAATCACCTTCTCAGCAGCAAGCACAATGCGCTGCAGTCGATGCTTGTCCCGGTCTGTAGCGCCAGGATACCACACGGCGATGGAGTGTATCTTCCATGTATCTTTAATGGGACAGTAGTTTGAGGAGAATAAATCCTGCGGTTGGTGATGCACGTTCGCATAAAGTTTGTTTTTATTTCACGTATTAGTGAAAATGGTCAAAGTTATGCCAGTTGTCGGTCTTTTAAATATGTGTGTAGTTCATTAGAAAGGTTTGTTTGGCACGCATTATCTCAGACGCCGGCAGAAGACATACAGTCCGGAAAGTATTCACACCCCTACACTTCTCCCACATTTTGTTATGTTATGTCATTCCAAAATGGATTCACTTTTTTCCTCTCATCAATCTACACACAATACCCCATAAAGACGAAGTGAAAACTTTTTTTTTAAAGAATGTTTGGCAAATTTATTCAAAATAAAACTGAAATATCACTAGTACATAAGTATTCACACCGTTTGCTCTGACACTCAGAACTGAGCTCAGGAGCATCCTTTTTCCACGGATCGTCCTTGAGATGCTTCTACAGCTCTCCTGGAGTCCACCTGCGCTAAATTAAATGAGTTGGACTTGATTTGGAAAGACACACACCTCTCTATAAGGTCCCACAGCTGACAGTGCATGTCAGAGCAGAAAGTGAGCTCTGAAGTCAAAGGAACTGTCTGCAGACTCAGAGACAGGTTTGTATCAAGGCACAGATCTGGGGAAGGTACAGAAAAACTGCTGGAGTATTGAAGGTCCCGAAGAGCACAGTGACATTATTCGAAGACGTTCAGAACCACCAGGACTCTTTCTAGATCTGGGCCCGTCCAAACGGAGCCATCAGGGGAGAAGGGCCTTGGTCAGGGAGGAGACCAGGAACATGAACACTGTAGTGAAACCGCATTAGAACAAAAGACACAAGTAGACATTAGAGTATACCTGTCAGCATTGGGATACCAGTCAGAGAAAAGGTCTATGGTCTAATTCCTCATTAAGGTGTATGTCCAACAGGCCTCTCTTTTTAGTAGTTGAGCGTTTATGTTGCCACCTCTGTTTGGCTGTTTGGCAGTTTGACGGGTTCCATCCCCAAGTACCTTAGTGTACTTGTATTGTGTTGTGCTCCAGCAAAGTGTGTTGCTACAGGGCTCCTAGAATCATGGTTTCAAATATTCGATCGATGTTCGTAGATTCTGGTTTTAAAGGGTCTTGTAGTGTTACCAATATAAGCAAGCCCGCACGGACACTTGAGCATATAGATGACATTGCAGGTGTTGCAGGTGATAACGCCTTTTATTTGTCTTTTGTGTGAATTTGCATTTGGGTGCAATGTCCGCATCTGTAGTTGCCGTGAGGAATGTCTTGTAAGAAGTGAGTGAATAATGTGGCACAAACACTGGCACATTATTCAATCGGATCCAAACTATAAAAACTTTGCCCTACCACCTCGAGTTGTTTTCAAAAGACCGCCCAACCTTAACAATATGCTTGTGAGGGCAGACTTTCCCCCTGTACTCACTCACTTTTTACAAGACATTCTTCACGGCAATTACAGGTGCGGACATTGCACCCAATGCAATTTCACACAAAAACAAATAAACACAAGAAATATTACATTTACTCTGGATTTCCTCATATGATGCTTTTCTGACATTAATTATCAAAGTATTTCCCCCAGACACAATGAAGGCTTATTTTAAATATACAAATATCAGTAACGTTTTAGAATACAGCCCTCGAGTTCCAGGTGTAAGTACGGGTAACAAGAAAGTAATCACACATATAAGTACAGGTACTCTTACAACGTGTAACAAGGCAGTACAAAGTGTAACTACGTGTCAAGGTGTAGTAAAGTTATTCATTTTCATTTATTTGTTTAATTCAAAAGTGACATCATACAATCACAACAAAACCGCTACGCCAATACAGTATGAATGAAACGAAGCAATTAATGGAGCTGAGCTATCACATAGTTGTGGCAAAAGGGAATGTGGTATTGTGTATATATTTTAATGTTGCAGGACAACAGTATTACTGCTGTGAAAGTGAAGACATGACTCCAGGCATTTTTATTGATTGTGGTTTATTTATTTTTTATAGTTGCCTGTAACGAGCAGAAACAAGAGTGAACAGACAAAAAATACAGTAAAACAAGGAAAATTACCATGATATCAATGTGCATGTATACTGTAACTAATGTGTAGGTAGAGGAGAGCACGGACTGTAAAATGAAGTGAGACACTGTTGCCTGTAACAAGCAGAAACAAGAGTGAACAGAGAAAAATAAGTCTCCAAAAATGATCACACTTAATTATCATTCCTAAGTCAGACGGAGCCTTTCTGTGCTGATGTGAATAGTTGTAGGGGAAACGGGAGGAAACCTATTGGCACAGGAAAAACATGCACCGACCTGGACCTTCTAGCTGTGAAGCAAAAGCGCTCACCACTGTGTCATCATATCACATGTACTTATGGTGTACACGCACTTTGATAGGGTGATAATTTTTGGAGACTTGTTCTGCTTATTTTTTCTCTGTTCACTCTTGTTTCTGCTTGTTACAGGCAACAGTGTCTCACTTTAATTTACAGCCCGTGCTCTCCTGTCCCTACACATTAGTTACAGTATACATGCACATTGATAATGTGGTACTTTTCCTTGTTTCGCTTTATTTTTCTCTGTTCACTCTTGTTTCTGCTCGTTACAGGCAACGGTGTCTCACTATAAAAAATAAACAACAATCAATAAAAATGCCTGGAGTCATATCTTTACTTTCACAACAGTAATACTGTTGTCCTACAACATTAAAATTAATGCACAATTTATAGTACCACATTCCCTTTTGCTACACGTAGTTACACGTTCTACTACCTTGTTACACATTGTTCCCCTTGTTACACTTTGTACTTCCTTGTTACACATTGTTCCCCCTTGTTACACATTGTTCCGCCTTGTTACACTTTGTACTTCCTTGTTACACATTGTTCCCCCTTGTACGCTGTAAGAGTACCTGTACTTACATGTGTAATTACTTTCTTGTTACCCGTGCTTACACCTGGAACTCACGGGCTCTATTCCAAAGCGTTACCAAAATATCTTCGTTTCGCCTGGAAAAAGGGTGAGATATATTCATCTAATTAGGTGTAAAACAGTTTTGGGCTTTTATCTGCCGTTATTTCAGCCGGAGATTCAGATAAAGTAGCGGGTTTTTTTTGCGCTGTGTTTATCTATGGAACTCTCAACTTTTTGGACCCAGAAGTAGCTTATTATTGTGTCACACTTAACCAACGTATATCACTCCTCTGCAGCTGTTTCCATAGTAACAACAAACAATTGAGCTGGAACTAGTTTCAGGTAAAACAGCGTAAAAAGTGAAAAAACTTACATAAGTCGTCATTACTAAAAACATTACAAAGATAATGTCCTTGTTTTAATCCAATTTGATGACTGAATGAAACTGTCTAACCTAATCTAGTCTCTCCTAGGTCAATTACGGTAAAGTGTGCAATGAAAGCCGTAAGAGGCTCCAGTTCTGCGTGTCCCGTGGCTGCAGCCCGGAGTTCGTGTTCGTGCCGTGTGGAAGCTCCGTGGCCATGTACGCCCTTCACACCGGAGAGCTGGTCACCATGCTGCGAGGGCACTACAACAACGTGGACTGCTGCGAGTTTCACCCGAACTACCAGGTGAGCGGGAGAGCGAGAGAGCGAGAGAGGAAGGGGGGGGCAGGGCCAGTCTTTGCAGAGCCATTACTGCCCCCATCACTCTCCCTCTGTGGCCTTTATTTGCATTTCCACCATCTGTTTGTTCAGGGATCTCAGGTGTGGGACGCTTTTTGGCCCTAAATTAATTTACAGCTCCAAAATTTGCAGTCACCATGGCAGTACCAGACGAGCCTCTATAAAGATAAGCAGGAACGTCAACATCACGGAGGCTACGCAAATATGTAGGAGGTGACCCAGTATCAGTATTTGGCTAATGCTTATCTAATCGAAGATCCAAATGAAGTGCCACTGTGAAGATAAGAGGTTATAATGTACCCGTCTCTATAGCTCATCTCTCAGTCTTGTTCTCTAACAGTTTGCCCAATCCCACTCTCTCACTCTACAGCTACAGGACAGGAGTTTGGAAAAGCAGCTTGATGATTTAGAACACGAGACAAAACGAGATATTCCACAATCCACAGACCGTAGGGAAACATTTTATTGTTATGTTTTTTTACTCAAATCTAAGTTTATAAGAATGGCTTTCAATCATTTTTTTTTCTGTAAATAAAGTTGAAGAGAGGTGGTTCTCAGTTGTAGTTATTATTATTATTATTATTATTGACTTTATTTCTAGAATGATGGTCCATATTAAAAGATAAGACACACATAAAATCAACACATTTATCTCCTGTCAGATAAAAACGTATCTTCTTGAAAATTGTAAACTTAATAGAAATGTAAATTTAGTAGGTTATCCCATCTAGGGTTGAAATAACTAATCGATTAATCAACAACTAATTGATTATTGAAATAGTCGACAACTATTTTAGTAATCGATTAATCGTTTTCTAGTAAACACAGACTCAAATAGAGCAAAAATTACATGAAAATTGTGTATTTTTTAATGAAAACCTACTTTGTTTTTAAAGTTAGAGTCTGTAGTGTTTTGTACATTGAAAATTTCATAAATATCTGTCTGTGTCTGATTCAATCAGAAGCAGAATTAGCGCCAAGAGCCTCCAACAAACATTCACTTTAAGTTTACTCCATCAACATGTCCTCAAGCGATGCCACTTTAGCTTTATGTGATAAATTTTTTTGGGAAAAATAAAATGTTCATACACCATTCACAGTCAAACGAAGATTCGATTAATCGTGAAAATAATCGGTAGATAAATCGATTACCAAATAATCGTTAGTTGCAGCCCTAATCCCATCCCTAATACACTCTAGCTGCCCAACAAAGAGACAATGGGCAGTTAAAACATTCATATCTCAAATGTCAACCGGTTTAATTCTGTAAAGAACTTCCAGGAACCTTTTGAAACAACACATGTGTGATCATGTAAAACCTATCCTCTATTGGGCACTTTATAAAGTACAACAATTCATTAAAAGTGCATTTCTGGGTATAACCTAATATGGCACAAAGTCTCACAAATATTAGTTAAAATGGATCTTACATTTGACTTCCTGTATATACAGTACCCAGCTATTGTTCTCACTGAGTTGAGAAAGATACCTTCCGCTATTTTGTTGTTGTTGTTGTTGCTGTTTTTTTGTAGTTTAGACATTTGCCATTTTCGGTCTCCATATGTTTTTATTTTTGTGCCTGTTTTGGATATTTCATCAATTAGACTCTCAAAATCGTCTCTTTGGAACATACCAGCTTTTAAGCCATTTGAGATTGTCCCACGCTGCCTTTGTGTGTGCAGCAGAGAATGTAGTTGAACAGCTTCCTCTTATGAACAAGTAGCTGTCTGACATGGCGTTTTCTGACTCCATTAGGTCACGTTCCTGTCCTGTGGACACTTACAGCATAAGCCCTTTGCTTCCTTTTGTCAATCATGTTGTTTTCAGTAGTGATGTAATTCTCTTTGCTAGCGTCATGTGTAGAATTGTAGTCAGTAAACAAACAAATTGTGTTTTCAGGAACTGTATAGCGGAGGGAAAGACTGCAACATTCTGGCCTGGGTTCCTGTTCTTCGTCCCCCACAGGAAGAAGAAGAGACTGATAGCACAAATAAGGCAAGAGACATCGCCTTACACCCCCCCAAACAATCATTAACTAAAATAAATATTTAAGATGGCTGGTCATGTTCCTTTAAGAAATGACAGTAATCTTACTCAAGTAAATATTTGAGTTAAAAGTTGTTTTTGGCATATGATAAGATATAAAGATTGCATATTCCCTTAAAAGTATTACCTTTATCTGATTTTTATTTGTTTTTTACGTTGCATATTACATTTATTATATTTGACATTAACATTAAGCTTAGCTTGGCTAGCGTCAGTCAAAATATCACTAGTGATATTTAGTCTGGGAACCACCCATTAATTTTCTCGTAGGAGAGGTGTGGTTTACAATTGTCCATAGCTGTTTATTATTGGGCGCTACGAATGTCTACCATATGTGTCTGCACGTAGCCCATAGCCAATCGTATCAATTGTAATTGTAGAGAGCTGTTCATCTTTTAAAATAAACTTTTGAGCTAAACTATTTAGAACACAGTCTAAAGCTTGATCAAAACATGGCTTTGCGTCTGCTGCTGTCATTTTGGATCCGTAAACAAACTACAAGCTTCCGTCTGTCGAATAGCGCGTCATCGTCTTGCCGTCCTTCCCTGTTCTGTGATTGGTCCCCAAATCCATGCGAAGATTTCGGCCTTGGGTTCGAAATGATTCGAGCGTGCAAAGCAGCATGGGTATTCCCAGACTACGTTAAACTAACATTGGACATAAATATGTTACTTGTGAAGCAATGTCCACACCCAAATAGATTTCCAAGTGTAATTTTCACTATGAGATGGGCAAACCCGGCATTTGTAGCGGGGTCCCCAGAGAATTAGAGAGTTAGACTGCCTTTAAACCAATGAGTTTGTAAATTAACAGTTGTTACAATCAATGCAATAGGAAAACTATTGTCCTTCATTTGCAGCAAATGGAGTGTACAAAAATGAAATAAATAAATTCAATAAACCTTTGCAATAATCAACATAATAATTTTAAGCAAAAATCAATTTAATGTTCTAAAATGTAGCCTCAATACTGTGAATTTAAAAGAATCCCGCCAGGGAGAACCACCTGACCCCCTGCTAAGGGTCATACTGGTGCTCACAGTGGCGCAAAGGACTGTTCAGGGAGTTTGAGTGTTTGCTCAGACACATGAAAACATAGAGGGAACATCACTCGCCACTTGACTGGTATTTTGATCATGACATGGCAGTGTTACATGCCACATAGCAGTTTGACATACAAACCCAGGAACAC
Source organism: Neogobius melanostomus (assembly GCA_007210695.1). Classification (NCBI taxonomy): domain Eukaryota; kingdom Metazoa; phylum Chordata; class Actinopteri; order Gobiiformes; family Gobiidae; genus Neogobius; species Neogobius melanostomus. The sequence continues at coordinate 650,922 of VHKM01000006.1, read as the reverse complement.
TCTTGGTTCTTATCTTGATTAAACCGCTGAGCTGCATTCTGTTAGTGCTTATTCTAATACTACCTGTCGAGTCACATTGTTTTGAGCTCATTTTTGAGATATTCCGGAAGTTGTCTTACATGGAGGTTTTGCTCAGACAAACAATGAAAGAAGGAAATGATCCATTTAAAATAGTTTGTTGTGGTACAGTCTTATTCCTAACAGACTTATTAACTTTCCTAATGCCTTTCTAACATCCCATCGTCACAGGGATGAGTTTATAAGCACGCTTCTCAAATTTTGGGTCACAATGATGTAAATAACAACTAGCCTTTATTCACAATCGATAGAAAGACAATAAAAAATAGACAAAATTCTTTTCTCACAAATGTCTGCTTTTACATTACAAAAAGGGCAAAACTATTTCCATTCCACTACTAGAAAAAAATTGTGAAATTGAATATCTGACAGCAATAAAATAATAAATATCAGAAGTATAAAAATGTTAACGCTATAATGATTTGGCCTGGATATTAGTTTTAGTGGTCCAAATATTTCAGAATCACTGAAGCACCATCTGCATATCCATACATATTATACCTGGGGTGTCAATAATAGCACGTTCTGTTGTTACATGGCATTAGGGATGTGCTTTGTTGTTAATGTTATCACTAGTGACGATTTCATTAAGCCGGATGTCTCATTTTTGCACAGACTGCTGCTGGGCCGACGTCGCTCAACCCTGCCTTTCAGGACGCATGGAGCAGCGATGAAGACTAATACATGACTCACTTCATACTGTAAACAACACAGACAAAGGAACATCCTCAAAGATAATGGTGGCACTGCCTTAAGATTTATACAGTTGTGTAATTATGTTTAATTTTTTAATCTGCATTTGATCAGGTTATGTTATTTCAAATGTGTATGTGTTTGAAATAAACATGAAGCTTTACACAAGTACTGACTGTGTTTAAATGTACTGTAATTATCTAAACTGGTTCCTAACAGAGATTTTCTCAGCAGTGAAAGTGAGAGTGTTCATACTGTCCACAAGGGAGTTCCCGCCTTAAAAAAACCGACCATGCTGTTAACATTTCCAAGAGAATTTGCATTTGTTTTCAACCTCAAAGCTGTCAGCATCAGTGAAACCTGCAGAGAATGGTGGTGAAACCTGGCTTGGTTGCACACAGATAGATAGAAAAGATAGATTAGAATCCTATTGTTTATAGAAATCTTGTACTCTCGCTTTCCTTAATTTTGGACGGCCTAAGTAACTCACCTCTGAACATCTGAGGTAGGTGGCACTTAAAAACCTGCACATTTGCCTGAAATTGTACTTTTAGCCCCACTTAAGTCATATGTTTGACTGCTTCCCATTATGAATTCAGTCTACACTGAGAAGATTTGAAAGCTTACACTCCAGATAATGTTTACGTTCATCTGCTTTTGTGTTGTTACTGTCTAGTGGATGAAAACATTTGCTTTATTGCCTGACTGAATATAAGTGTATTAGTAAACTATTATAGCATTTTCACCAAATGTTTTTTTTGTATGACTATGTCTACTATGGCTATTCATTTGATGTAATGGTAATGGGGAATGGACTTATTGGCTTTATTTTTTGTCTGTATGTAATTAGGACTGTAGTCTAAATCAAGTAGTCAACCATTATTATATACTTTTCTTTTCTACTAGACCATAGCTACTACTACTTCAGCAAGAGGCTGATCATTTGAAGTAGCCTAATGATAGATATTCTCATTTCTGTTGGCTACAGTTCTTGCCTACTACACCTCTGCTGTAAGCCTAACAAGTCCTAAAAAGGCCATTTTGTATCTTTTTATTTTTTCCACCGCTATTGTGTAATAACTTTCGAATAGCTCATGTCCCCACAAGAGTTTCGTCCAATTGTTGTTCGATGACACATTACGTAGAGAGACGTTTTTTACGCAATCTTGTGTCGACCAATCAGAACGCACATCCCCGCCTTATCTTCCTAACTTAAGCCGTGGGAGGAGGTCGTTCGTGCACATCATCTCAGTGAGAAGCAGAGCACACCTGTGGCAGAGGTGCATTGCCGCAGGTGATATACTGGGACTTTTCTTTTGAACAGCAAGACGACTTTTATCTGAAAAAAAAAAAAAAAAAAAAAAGCTATCTTCAAGAGAGACTCAAGAGAAGGTTCGTGGTCTAAATATGTTTGCTTGATTTTGAAAAGGTCTATTAACAACAACAAAAGTTGACAGTGGGTTGAGGATATGTATTGGCGGGTTGTCAGAGTGGGAGCCCGTGATTGTTTTCGCCGGTGGTGATGTAGTCGCTGATTTAACTTATTTATATTACATTTTTTCACTTTTTTATTTTTGTGTTTATTTTTTTATGTATAACTTGCTAAAGTTATGCCTCTTGCCCAACGTTATATGCGTTTATTTTGTCGGTTGTTGTAAAATAAAAGTACGTATGATCTTGGCGCTGGCTTAGTTTGTGGTTGCAGTGGACTTCGCGTTGTGAACTTTATAGCCCGGCTCATGCTTCCTAGTCTTTGGGAGTTGGCTCTAGCAGGTGAAATAATTAGGTGTGCCAATGTGTTTTACATCATAACTAAGCTCAGACGCTTGATTGGCGTGTCGAGGCTTGCATTGGCGTTTTTGTTTTTTTTCTTCTTCCGGGAGTTCGGGAAATACCACAGTTACCATGGAGATCGGCCATCTTTGCAGCTGTTGGCATACATTAGCTTAAAAAGTGGAGCCGTGGAACAGCGTCGTTAGCTGCTGAGTTACTGCTGATAAATGCATCTAACTTACTGTGGTGTTTTAATGTGAACAATGACTCCAGTATTTTAACTTTTAAAATCTTCATTAGTTTACAATTGCTGCTAATCCATTATCACATAATGCTTAGCGATATGACGTCACATTCCCGAACTGTATAACGACACTTCTGCAAGAGAATTTTGGGTCTCCTTTGTAAAAAGTTGTAACCTTTAACTCCCTCTAGTGCATTTCAAGTTGTAAATCTTTTATAATCAGTAGGCAAGTGCTGGGATTGAAATGGGCTTGTTTTATGCATAACATTTATTCTTTTTGTCTGTAGGTTGCAAGATGGATTTCAGTAATATCAAGTCAACAATCTCCCTTGCTTATGATCGGTTCTTTCAAAATGCTGGTGAGTAGTAATAATAAATATATATTTTTAAGTACATTTATTGACCTGCTCTTTACACTTGTTTGCAGACCCCAGGACAAAGGACTGGCTGCTCATGCCCTCTCCTTTCCCCCAGGCCCTCATCATACTGGCATACATACTCTTTGTCACGTTGGTGGGCCCACGGCTAATGAAGAACCGCAAAGCCTTTGACCTCAAGAACGTATTGATAGTGTACAACTTCGCAGTGGTTGGGCTCTCCCTGTACATTTGTTACGAGGTAGGTCTCAGTGCAGCGTTTCTGAGTAATGCCTCATATTTGCATGTTTCCGGTGTCAATGCCTCGTGCAGTAGTCATCAGTCATGGTTGACTGTTTTTATGTATAGGTAAAACCTGAAGTGCAAGTCACTTCCTTAAGCCACATTTGGTCTTAAAAAAAAAAAAGCATTGTCATAGCAAGGGCTTATGTTTTTTAATGGAAGTAAAATTACCCTTTTCAGTATGTGATGTCCGGATGGGGAACGGGATACAGTTTTCGCTGTGACTTGGTGGACTTTTCAGACTCTCCACAGGCCATAAGGGTAAGGCTATAATCCTGGGTCTATTTAAATGATACAAAGCACAACTTCTCTAGACTAACTGATCTTCTGTCTCCCCTAGATGGCAGAAACGTGCTGGCTGTACTATTTCTCAAAGTTCATTGAAATGTTGGACACGGTGAGGCTTCACACAGTGCATTGTAAACTATGTTTGACCTCAGATAAGACAAACTGATTGACTTTGTCTTCCTCTGTAGATCTTCTTCGTGCTGCGGAAGAAATACAGCCAGGTGACATTTCTCCACGTATTTCATCACTCTATTATGCCCTTCACCTGGTGGTTCGGAGTCCGCTTTTCTGCAGGTAAAAGCTTTATTTTATTTCATCCCTTTTTTTTTTTTTTTTTTTTTTTTAAATCTTCACATCGACTTGGTATCTAATACAACCTACCTTTTTTTTCAGGTGGTCTAGGGACATTCCACGCTCTCCTTAACAGTGTTGTTCATGTCATTATGTACACATACTACGGACTGACTGCTATGGGCCCAAATTACCAGAAATATTTGTGGTGGAAAAACACCTCACCACAATTCAGTTGGTAGGTCATTGAAGCAAATGTTTTTTCAAATATTTCATGCATTTCCTTTTTTAGAAAAGAAAATGACTTCAAAATTCCATTGGTTTATGAAATTGATTTGTAATGAACCCCTTGTGCCCTCAGATTCAGTTTGTGATGGTCACCACCCACATCTGCCAGTATTTCTTCATGAGCGACTGCCCATACCAGTTCCCCATCTTTGTCTACATCATCGGCTTGTACGGCATGATTTTCCTGTTTCTCTTCCTCAACTTCTACTACCACGCCTACACCAGAGGCAAGAGGCTGCCTAAAGTGTTGCAGGCTCAGACATGGTCACATCACACCAACGGAATCATGAGCAGTGCTGCCAATGGACACGCCAATGGACACGCCAACGGCCACATGAACGGATTCAGCAGCCACCACAAGGACGATTGAGGCCTGTGACCGACACAAAGAACCTCTGACATGAGCTCTGAACTTGATGGACTACAGTTTACATATTTGAGCTGCATACACCCAGTCTGTGGGTCTTATTTATATGTGTATACTTGGATGAAAACTTCTTTGCAACTTTTTTTTGTATTCCGAAGTGTCAGTAATCAACTTTTACACAGTATTTAAGCACATTTTAATTTATTACAATTGCCTTTCATTCACCTTTTAGTGGTTACCCAGAAATCATTTTACCTTTGGGGCTTGGATTTGATCTTTTAGAAGATTTTTAGTACCTTTGGTAAACTTGTCCACTAAACACTTGTTTTTTCGTTTTTGTTTTGTTTTTTACCAGGCCTAAACTGACATTTTATTTTTTAAGACTCATTTAGCCTGGGGTCACAGCTGCTGACGGTTAAGTCTACTAACTTCCTATGAAGCACTGTCCTGGTTCTTGTAGGCTCCAAAGGAGAGCTTTAGTTAAAGCTGGGGTACCAAACTTTTATTTTTATTTTTTTCCCCACACAAACTTGGACATTTTTATTTGGCCCATACTCGTTTCTGGCACTCACAATGCCTCCTGCATGTCCGAATTGTTCAAGCAAATTATTTATATGCACATTTCACACCCGTGTACAGCTTTGAGCAGTGGAAAAGGGGTGACCACCCCTGGAAAAAATTCCACTCATTTAGAGTGGTAGTTCTATCGCTCAAATAGGTGAAGACAATTTAACAAGATCTGTTTTTTGCTGTTTACAACTCACTCTGAGGTGGTAAAAACTTACTTTTCAACAAAGTCAGGTACCCCAGCTTTAAAACTATTCCTGAAATGCCGAATGCTATTATAAATGGGGTTTGACACTTGGAAATGCATATTGTTTTTAATAAGCTGACTCTAAATTCCTGCCTAAGTGATGATAAATGTGTAGCCGTGTTGTACAAAAGCCATGCTTTTTCACTGAAGTCTGTGGAGTAGTCTATACTTGTTATAATGACTGAAGTGACATGATATTCTGCTCCTATAGTGACTGAGGACCGGCCGTAGTTTGATGCAGAAAAGGCAGAACCCTTTCTCTACCAGAACACTGGAAATGCAACTATATTGGTGGTTACGCATTCATTGTATTGGTTTAACTTTTGTTTTTTTAATTGTGTATATGAAAATAAAATGTTTGTACTTTAACATTGCCGTCACATGCTGTGTCTGGTCAGTACTGGAATTATGGTCTGTATGCTGCAGTTTTATTTTAATCTTTTGAGGGTTGACTGTAATAAGCCTTACCACCACTAGATGGAGCGATTGGCTGCTAAATCGTCTGAGGTCTTTGGGTCTGAACTGCCTTGCCCTTAGTGAAGCAGGCAGCACTCAAAATCCCTCTTGTCCTTGCCCTGTGCGGTGTAGGTGTTTGGTTGAGTGGAGCTGTGAGCACACACTGCAGAACAGCTTCAGGCTTGTGCATGATCTGTTCACAATGATGAGTTTCAACAGGCCGCCCCCTGGTCTGACCCTGAACACTGAAACTAAATTAGGCCTAATGTGTCAGACGCCTCATTGCGCTACAATAAACAAGTCATTAGTAATATCTTCTATAATTATAAAAATACAAATCATGCAAGGCTGTGAGGGTTGGATTAAATAGCGGAATACTAGTCATGGTAAACGCAATATTGACACCCTATTAGGTGTATCATCCAGATTGTGTTAAGTGTAGTTTATTTCTTTGCCTATTGGACATAATACTTGCCCATCTGAATATTTGCATATTGAATGAAGCGGTGCATTTAGCACTTTGAGGTTTCCTTGAAATGTAAAGCGTAATCTAAAATGTATTATTTGGGGTCATGAGGTCTTTTTAAAGAGTAACTAAACACCAAATCAAGTTTTTTTTACTGATAAACTGTCTCAATGGGTGTCTCATAGTGTTGTCTACTGGTCCCTGACATTATTCTGACATTATAGAGCAAACATGTGTAAAATCCTAACTTTGGCCTGAAAACGAATGGGTTGCGCCCCCTTCAGGGTAAACTCTGCTACTAAATTAGAATTTCCTGATTGACCGGAGACGTGTCCACGGCCTCCACAGAACGTCATAAGCCGCACCAGCTCCACACATCGTCACCAGGTGCTGCCCATTGTCCTGCCCCTGTACCTGTGGTATATAACCAAGTCCCTCCCACGTAATCAGTCTGCTGTGATTGTGCCAATGCAAAGCCCCACACCCCCCGCATGTCACCCCCAAACTTCAGAGACCGCCTCTTTCACAGCACTTTTTGACTTTTGTTTGTGGGTGGGGAAAGGCTTTGGCACGCCCGTTTAGTTACTCTTTAAGTTGGATCTTGCAACTCAAAACCAGCATTTCTTGCTGTATTCACAGAACAAGAGGTTTAATTTGTACAATGAAATAGCCACTGCATTGTGTCACCTGTCGGATTGGCAGTGAATCTTAACTAAATTCTGAAGCTCTCAAGATAGGCTACAATATACATTTGCCTAGAGAAGACTAGAAAAAAACTATGTGAGAGAGAGAGAGAGAGAGAGAGAGAGAGAGGGTGAAAGCGCTCTAAAGTTAAAGTTGTTTTTAACGTGTCTAAAGTGCAATAATTTCTAATGGAGACTAGCGGCTATACGGAGGTACTAATGGCGGCCCCCAGCGGCCAGTGGTTTTTACCCAGGGCGGAAACACAGGGGAAGTGACATCACCAACAGCTGTTTCAGAAAAAACTACTACATCCCCTTATAGTATTGGACTCCAAAAACATTCCTACTACTGGCCACAGACTTCAATGACTCAAACATGAACCACAATAACGATATGAAGCCACACAGAAAACAGACGATGATAAAAAGCTGTTTCAGATTTACCTTCCACACCTACAGCTTCATGACAGAAATAAAAAATGCTGTCCTTTAGTTCATCCTCAGAGAAAGATTCCGCATTTTTTATTATTTTATGGCACACTGTGAGGTCTGCTCCTCTGCTGTGCAATGTATGCAAATTAACCATGTGGCTTTATGTTTCCTCTAAATGAAAGCGAAAGCACAAGCTGCCTTCATTTAGGCCATTTACTGAGGCGGCTCTTTAAAACAGTGACATGTGACTGTGGTGACTCTACAGTATGTACAACATGTATTTTGTCACTTGTATAAAGTTTGTCTTGTGCAGATTCGTTTTTTTTTTTTTAATTAAATGTGTGCCTGTCAATCAACAGTGGTTGCGCATGAATCACTCCAGGGTGGCGGCACGGTGGCTTATGGGATGGCACATGGCTCCTAATCGCCAGTGAGGAACCACCAGAGGTCCCTATGCTAAAGTAGCTATGATAATCAGCATACAGGCTCCTTTCCCTAACTCCTTCCTAACTGACAGCCCAATTCAGACGCTTCTTATCATGGCGGACGCTGACGCACATCCGGTTTGGCGTTAGACCTCTTACCAATTTACGCGTTTCGGATGGACCCATGGTTTTGGGTGTTTCTCATTTGCCAGGATCCTCAGTGTATGAACGACGTCATCAGAGCGCCGCCAAGTGGTCCATTTCACTCAGACCCCTCACACCCTCTGCAGCTCAGTTCCTCTGTTTGGCTCATTAACCAAGGATGCACTTGTGGATCATCTGTTCCCTTGGAGAGCTGAATATTACCTGTATTGCACTGCAACTTTGTTTTATCATTTTTTAACACAAACATTATTTCAGCTTTGAAATCACACTGAAATTTGATGTATATGTTCATACATTCATAAAATAATGAAAGATATTCGATTCGAAAGATTAGAAATTTTGCAAGGAAGGTAAAATGCCATAAAAAATGTTGTTTATTAAAAGGCATTCGTAACATGCCTAAAGTTATTCAGAATTTAGGCCACTATGGTTGTTAATATAAGTCTGCATTCATGTTAGCAATTTCTTTTTCATTCAAACAAAAATGTTCAAACTGTAAGACAAAGCCAGTTTATAAACGGCTTTCTAGTTTCCTCATAAACCTTGTTTTTGTATACCGTAGCTCCTTATTTTATCATATGGTTTGACGTGACATGATGCAGCCGCTCACTCCGGAGGCTGTTCCAAATGTGCTAAGATGTGGCGGCAGCAGGACACTCTGATTCAGAGGAGCCCACTCCCAATGGAAGTCAACAAAGAGGTCCAGGCTGGAAGAATCCTGGCAATTGAGAAACACTCTTGGTCTCTTGGTTGCAAGATGTAAAGTCCATTGTGAATGTTTTTGAGAAATCTAGGAACACGGTAAATAAATAAACCCTGGTAATATCATTCATTTAGTTGTTAAAACATTTTTAGGGATAAACTTTAAAATTGCCATTGACAATTCAACTTTCATCTCAAGCGGTGGACTTTTTTTTTGCAGACAGTGATGCTGTTAGAAGTTAATTGGCTATGTGTTCCGGAGGGAGAGACAGGAGAGGAACATGGCGTCCTCACACCTCTGCTGAGGGGACCACAGTGCTTTGCTTTCAAGGCTGCTCTGCTCAAGTCGCGCTGTATCCGGAACACTGAAACACAGACTCCTAACGCCAGCTAAACTGTTGCCAGGACAATGCAACCTCTCACCTCTGATCAAAACTGATCTAAAGGGACAAGTTTGCAGATACGAACTTACAGCTCAATCACCTGGGATTGATTATGGGGAATATGGCCTAAACTTGATCAAAAGTATACTACCAATAAAAGTAAAAGTTGCTCAGTCATTTTTTTTCTACTTTAAGTGGTAGTCTGCAAAGGGAGAGAGTAAACAACCAAGTTTCTCCCCTCCTGATTGGACCCGACTGGCTGGTTCACGGGAAAGCTCGTCTTATTGGTCAAACTGGCAGCAAAGGGAGGGACTTCAGAAAAAAATGTGAATTATTCAATATGACTTTGAGACCCAAGTGGTCAATTATACGCAATCTATTAAATTTGTAAAACATTTAAACATACTCTCTTTAACTGAAAGTACTAAAAATATTTCAGATTCAGATTCATTTTATTGGCCATTTGCAGTTTAAACAACCACATTGGAAAAAAATGTGTAAAGAGCTCAAAGTGCGATATGCCATTTGCTGTAGAAACTAAAAAGAAAAGGTTATCAGATTTCCAAATTCCCCACCTGTACGGCAACAGGTGAGTCAGTGGCATTGACAGTACTTCTGCATAGTACCACCTTCTGTTCTGAAGTGTGCGTCATAAAGATTTTTAATGATTTTAAATGATTTTGCTGCTGCAAATTAACCCCATTGTGAGCTAAACAATGTTGCTGTCCCGAGAGACCAAAACAAATGCTCATGTTCACCCCCACTCCCCCACAACCCCTCCCCCTTGACGCGGTGTCTGGTCCCCATGTCTGGTCTCCACGTATTTCCCACTTAAAAGCGCTAATGGAGTTGCAAGATCTGAAAGTGCGCGCCTACTAAGCGCAAAATGTCACACTATAGTCTGTGTTTAGAAACACAAGATCGAGCCCACAATGATGCATTGAAGCTGAAATGTTATAAAATCCTTTTGCCATATTTTGAAGTATTGAGTGTTTTCTTTCTTGTGTAATATCCGCGCAATGGTCTGTTTGCACATTGAGCCTTCAATCTTCTCTTCATTTTGCCCATCTCTCAATGCCACCATGGCAACCTGTACAGAGCAGGGGCTCATCTCTAGATCTACGAGGTAGCTATTCCGAATCACCTAGCAGGAGAATTGACCAATTGTGCATGTTATGATTTGAGTCTCAACAGTGAGAACATGCAAACTCCACACAGAATGGCCCCAGGGACAATAACGCTGTTATGGTCTTTCCCCTTTTGATTATTTTGAGATTTTGAGAATTAGCTTGTGCAAGTTAATTGTTATTTGCTTTGGAAGAGGTAAAAACCAGATCAAATATCAACCACACTGCAGCATCATTATGGAAACTCACCCATGTAACACTCTTTTTCACCTCAAGAGTGTTACATGGGGTTATCCAGTTTTCCATGCTGCTGATTTATCCCCGTTGTTGTGAACCATAATAGGATGTGACAGGAGCCAGTAGAAACAGTGGCGCTTTAGCCAGTAGCATTAGCATTAGCATCAGCATCATAAGCCATCCGCAGAGTGAGTTTGATTTGCCCGGGGCCAAGTTAGCCACGTACAGTCGCATTTTGTTTATTCTTACGCTGTGCCTGTTCCTGACACACATGTTGTTCTGTCTACAAATCCAGAAAATGTATGTACTGTGGGAAATCAAAGGTTGATCGAGGATTAAAAAGAAAAAAAAAGATGAGCTTTAAAGATCAAAATTCAAGTGCTAAAATGCTGTTGTCTTTCCCTCTTTTCTTCTCTTGCTCATTGGCTTCTAACTCTCCAAAAAAAAAAATGTTTTCCCTTCTACCTCAAACCTTCTGAACACAAGCATTTGGGCCTGTCTGTGTTGATCATTTCAACAGAGACCTCATTCACCGGCCAGCGTGGTTCAAACACGAAAATCATATTTGTTTGAGAAGAGCCGCGGCGCTATAACAAAAACAGGAAGACACTGTTTGGACTGTTCCCCGCTTAAAATCACTATCCCGCTCAAAGGGAAGGCCCGCTCACTCATACAAATATAGAATGATTTTTGGGAACTTATTGGGTCACGTGAGAGAGACATTAAACGTCACTCGAGTGAAAATAAACACAGTCTTTCTTCCCACCTTCTTTTCAGCTGTCCACAGTCCCACTTCCAGGACAGCAGCAGAACCAACTGCCCCCTCAACCTGCCTGTCCCCTTAATCGGGAAGCACTGTTCTTCCACCCTGCGCCTGTCAATATTTCCTGTATGTTTGTGAGAAGATGCCCCATTTCGCAGTGAGGGGCCCCTCTCCAGGTGTCCCCTGACGTGATTACCCCGATGTTTACCATGCACCACACGTTCCATAAGCGCTGACAGAGAGGGGCCGATTCTATAACATCTTATTATGTCATACGCTGGATTACACACATGTGCCATATCTTTAGTGTGTACAGTTCCTTCTTGTTTCTGATTAAAAGCACGTCAGGGGCATCCGTATCTTCCATACATATCGCTTGTTTTGAACATCTTATTGTGCGTAATCTAAGCCTTGGAGTCAGCCTGACATGCTTTTGAGCGTTATTTCAAAACAGAGAGGAATACGAGATTAAACAACTCCTAAACTAATCAGTCCACACGATAGGGACAAAAAACCTATGTGCATTTCAAGAGTGTACCTTCAGTCTTAAAAAAAAAGACAAAAAAAGTTTATCGGGCCATACGACACATTGTTCTAGGCTTCTAATCATTTATGTGAAAGTTGTCTGTTCTATTTGTGCTGATGCGTAATCCAGCCTAGGGAAAAAAGAGAAGCGTCCCATAATATTCACAGCATTTTGGAGCCAACTCTACGCCTTATGCTTATAGGGTTCAAAGCTAGCTGTTGGATGCAGTGGAACAAGTCCATATACAAATACAAGATGATATACAGATAATGCTGTACGCAAATACACTATGGAAAAGTAACATTTGCATAAGAGATAGCAACTCATTTTCCTGGTCTAAGAGCAATTCAAAGAGTAGTGCTGCTTTTGGGACTCACCTTCAACCTGTATGCTCAAGCTGCAACCCAAATGAAAATATACATTTCAACGCGCCTTCCAGGCAGTGCTTCCTCACAACGTTCTGTTGTTTTAGGCCTGACGTATCTGCAGTCATTTTTGGGAAATGCTTGCGAACCACAAACTTACTTGTGCGTCCCGACCCACCTGAGAGCCAACTGTGCTCTGTCGTACTGGACTGACTGTGGCCAGGTATTTCAACTTTATTGTCAGTTACTACACGAAAAGCACATGTAGAGAATCAAAATTGTGTTTCTCTCAAAAAATGGATGAAAAAAACAAACATTATATAGAGCAATATCAGATACATACAATAGAGGGCAGCAGAGGGAGGGAAGGGGAGAGTTCAGCTTCCTGACATTTTAGGCTGATTCCGAAACCAGTAAATTGGTAAAAGGTCTTACGCCAAACTGGATGTGCGTTAGCGTCCGCCATGATAAGTAGCCTCCGAATTGGGCTGTCAGTTAGGAAGGAGTTAGGGAAAGGAGCCTCAATGCTAACTATCATAGCCACTTTAGCATAGGGATCTCTGATGCTACTTCACTGGCGATTAGGAGCCATGTGCCATCCCATAAGCCACTGCGCCGCATGCCCGCCTCCCTCGCCCCCACCCTCAAGTGATTCTTCATGCTTTGCTTTACATATATAAGAGATTCTCCACAAGCCAAACTTTATAAAAGTGACGAAATACATGTTAGAGTCATCACAGCACAGTCACATGTCAGTGTTTTAAAGAGCCTCCTCAGTAAATGGCTTAAATGGAGGCAGTTTGTGCTTTTGCTTTCATTTAGTAGAAACTTAAGCCACATGGCTAATTTGCATACTGTAGCTTTATGAAACAGCTGTTGAGATTAAATAAGGCTAAAGGAAAATGTGATGGCTCATTTGGATTTTTTTTCTCCTTAAATGTCTTTATTTGGACACTATGTTGTTGCATATGCACTACAGTAGGTGGCGGCATGCGCTTTTGTTTGCCTGCCAATATCCTTAAAGAAGAAGATGAATAGCTGTTGGTGATGTCACTTCCTCTTCCCCTGGGTAAGGACCATGGATGTATTATAATTAACGTAAGGACGGTCGAATTGGGCGAATGCTGCTGAAGCTCTAGTTCACTAACTGCATAGAGATCTAACAGTTGACCCCATGAAAGGTTAAGGATTAGTTGCTAGTGTTAGTACTTAGAGGCTATAATGACACATGAAAACAGAAATTAAATTGGATCTAATTAACACCCACCATAACATGTACTATGATGGGTACAGAGACCATTTTGGAACCACTGCTAGATAAACTGCTGTAGCAAAATTGACTACTAGCTATACATTATATATTCCAATGAGTATGCCATTTTGGTGCAGAAACTGGACATTCCTGTATAGCTATATTTTCCCCACTCTTTCTTTCACTATTCATCCCGTTTAACTTCTTATACAGTATACCCCCTAGTTTTGTGCACAATAAACAAAAACTTGCAGTACAGTGAGCCTATGTCAATCCTAAAAATACATCTTTGATACTTCTAAAGAAATCCATGCGTAAGCTAAAGCACTAAGAAAAATATATCACCATTTCCCATTTTTTACTTCCCTTTTTTACATTTTTGAGAGTCCGCTTCTCCCCTTCTACTACAAACTCCTCTCTTCTCCATGGGAACTTAGCGCAGAGACAGGAGGCGTGTTCAGCTGCAGCGCTGCGGTTTCCCGATTGGCTGAGAGGCTGAGGACGCTGTGACGTGATTGGCCCAGCGCCCCGGGGAGCTGCGATGTGGACTTCCCTCTTTATCCCAGACCGTACGGCTCACTGGGGCTGAGCGTGGCAGTGACAGGGATGTGCACAGCTGACTGACTGACTGAGTGACGGGTTTGTTTTCACTTTGGGGATTACACAGGATACAGCTGGACACTTGGGGACATTGAAGGAAGGGTGCACTAAAGTAAGTTTGTTTTACTTACTCACAGTTTAAAGGTTTAAAATTCTCTCCAAAAGTGTCTGTTCCTCAATGAATTCACAACGTTTTTTACAGTGGGGGAGCTTATTGGCAAAATGTGTATTGTGGTTTAAAATTGGTTGATCTTGTATATTTACCAGGTATGTAGCTTAAATAATGGACCTTATTGTCAATGCCAGTGACCATGTGTAGTGGCCAAAATGTACCACCTGGCCTCTAGGTGTCGCTGCTGTGTTAAGGGTGTGGCCTCTGCCTATTTAAGAGAGGTGGTCAGGGTGTGATGTGTTGCACCTGTGAGGAGAAACAGTCTTTTGACCGTATTACATGGCAAAATAAAGGACATTTTTGAACCATATATTCTGAGTATTGGGCTCATCTATGGGATCAATTATGCCAGAGAAGGAAATGTTGCGCATTATTGGAATTTACTATATCTTACTATCCCGCATTGTGCTGCACTATTAAAGTGCAGCAGTTATAATCACACCAGACGTCACTGAGAGCAGAATAGATATGCAAGAAGGCTGTAATAAATCATTATGGTTGCACTTTAGAATATGGTCAAAACATATGAAAACAGAAATTAAGTTGGATCTAATTAACACCCACCATAACGTGTACCATGATGGGTACAGAGACCATTTTGGATAGGGTGACCAGACGTCCCAGTTTACCCGGGACAGTCCCAGTTTTGAGTCCTCCGTCCCATGTCCCCATACATTCCTCCAAAACCATTAATTTGTCCCAATTTTACACAGGATCTGTCCCAAGTGTCCCAGTTTTGGCCAGTATGATCGACAAAGTAACAAACTTCGCTTGAAAATTCATGTCTTTGGGCCATGCAAATGTCCATTACCCAGGTAGAAACCAATAAATAATTGGGCTCATCTATCAAGGAAACACTGCTTATCCTTGTACAGTATGTGAAGCACTTGACATGACATTGACATTGACATTTGAAGGCAAGACGCTGCAGGTGAATAGGAAAAAAAAGTTTATATAATTTTGAAACTTTTCCAGGATAGGATTACTGATGTGAAGGGAGAACATTTATGTATGCAAGTTTTCTTTCAATTTAAATGTTCACATGGAAATAAGACTCGCCCCTTCCAAAAAACAAAACACCAACAGCTATGTTTATAATTTGTCTCTTTTTTTGTCTGCTTTTCGTAGTTTTTTTGGTCATTTTTTGTTGCTTTCTTCCTTGTTCCTTTTTGTAAAAGGTTAATTTATGGCTTTGTTTTTCTCAGCTTACTACAAAAAATTGTTTTGCTTTCTTTTTGTTGTTGTCATTTTGGATGTTTTGTTTTGTCTGAACAAACTAGGTTTTAGTGGGATAAAAAGGTCAAATTTCTCCTAGTTTTTGAAGGTTCAAAGATCAACTTACCAGTCAAAGAAATATATCCTTCAAAATGTTGAGTAGAAGACACATTTGGTCTACGTAGGTACTTATGTGGAGATGCTGTCACCACAATGAAATATTATCTATATATACAATTGAACCGCTCCATGTCCATGACTGTTCTGCCGACAGCATTAGAGTTTTATACTGTATGTGCAGACGCAGGACTGAACTACTCTTACCTGCAGCCTGTCGCTTCTAAAACAGTTGTTCCCACCGAAATCTGCTTGTTCGACTTTGTATCATCAGAGGGGAGAGTGGCGCTGATGGCTGTGCTAAAAATAGATCTGCTTAAATTGTGCTGCGGTCAGAAAAAAAAAAACTCAAACATGACATGACCTGCTGGAGTTTTTGTCCTTCCTGCGTCTCTGTGGAATTCCACTCAAATGTCATCAGAGTGCAGCAATTTTCTTATTTGGAATAACAATATGCTTCATTCAGGCTACGTATAACTATTTAAGACACCTTGGACTTGGTGTTTTTTGTAGTACAGTGTAAAATAATGCATATAACCTTTGGGCGTAAGATGTTGTTGTAATTGTACAAAACGCCAGCAGAGGGCACAAAGGAAGCAGTGCAAGAAGTGAGATAATAATACGGCGAAGTTTGGTGAAAGTGGAGGTTGGGCTGGCCTATTGGAGTACACAAGTTGGAGGTCATGGCTTAGATTTGCAGGACGACTGAAACAAGCGCCAAAGAGACCAAACTACACCCCAAGATACAATGTAACATGATGAAAAGACTCATAAAGTCGATTTGGTATCTCTTTAAAAGGGGGAGGAATCACTAATCCGATTCGGAGCCGATCCTTGGAAGAAAAAAAAACTATACAGTATCTGGTATTGATTACAAATATCTGATACTACACAATACTTGTTTTGGCTTTATCCGTTGAAACTTTCACCAACTAAATCTAAGATAATAAATGGACATGCTACGCTTCGTTTTGATGATCTTCAGAATCTGGAGAATTCAGTTGCTCTAAGTTTTTCACTCCGTAAATGTGCCAATATCTACTTTAAAGGTCCTGCATTACGCACTGATCAGGCCTCTTGAAATACTTTTGGACACTTTGTATTTCATGTTTTATAACTTTAAAGAGTATGACAAAGTAGTTCAGCCCTTATGTATGGACTATACACGAAACATCATTGTCATTGTCTCCTGCTGGGAATGTGTGGACTTTTTCTGAGGCGACGCAAACAGCGGCTACAAGACATTATCTCTAGTAAAGGTATTTTGAGATCAGCTGAAGGTGATATCAGTCATGTGCAGTGAGGTATGTGGCACATGTTGTATAGGCTGGACTCCAATAGAAAGTCAAGAAAAGTGATGAACCACACTGACAGCTTACTGTAGGTGCAGCCATTTGCCCACCGGAGAATTGCCCATCACATTTCATTCACAAAAATCAGAATCTGAAAAGTATTTATTGCCATTTATTGCCAACAGGTTCACAAACTAGGAATTTTTCTCAGTACAATTGTACAGGAAACATAAAACATATAACACGGACTCAAGATAAGATAAGAAAATAAGCTACACAACTTTAAAACTATAGGGCTAAAAGGGTATGCATAAAGAAGATTCAAATAAAAAATAAAATATGATGAACCGTAGCAAATGTGAGCGGATGAGGATAAACGCGCGTCAAAGCCAGTGAGAACAGCGCAGTACAGAGCAGGGATGCCGCGCCCACTGCTTCATGCACTCAAGTAATCACAATCTACACGTGCGTTCATTTACGCCTTGTTAACCAATCAGGGACTGGGCTCAAATAGTGAGGTGAAGTATTATTATTATTTTTTATTCCTCTTTGGGGGAGGGGCGTCACTTTAGTTGTGCATGCTTATTTTGTGACACAAAAGTCACTGCTGGAGTGGGGCAGAGAGGAGTGTAGGATTGGCAGAGGGACAGTTTGTGAACGCACGACCGCGGGACGTGAGCGCAGCCTGCGGGGGAAACGGTTTCAGAGTGCGGCTCTGGGGAAACGGTGCGCCCGAACGCTCCCAGCGCCAGCACTCTCCTGGGCCATAGGAGAGAAAAAGGTGCGCAGGGTCTGTGAGCGACGAGGCAGCTACAGGAGCCCCGTCACTCACATCTTCCACCTGTTCACTCAGCTCCACTCCGCTCTTGGCCGCCTCCGAATGGCAGCGACATCACCGCACACTGCCTCCTCCTCAGTCCGCCCCGGTCATCTCCACCCCCCACGAGGAGCTCAAAGTGAGCATAAGGCAACACGTTTGAGAAATAAAACACCTAATGAAATAATAAACACGGTTACAGAGGAGATCGCGTTGAAGCAAAACGCCTCTTTCACTTGCGTTTTTTTCTCCCCTCTTGCGCGAGGGAGAGAGAGGGGCAGAGGAAAAGTTACGTGAATGAAGCAACAGAAGCTTAATGGGCCGTGTGATTGTTTTTTTGTGATAACAAACTCCATAGAGGGAAATATCAATGTTATATTGTATGAAATAGTGACATTTCCGTTAAGAAAGTAAATACCCTCTGAATTGACTTTATTAAAAAAAAAAAAAAGCATCAAAGACCCATAAGTCCCATCACTAGCGCCAATATGATAGAGAGATTTTTTTAAAATATAGTAGGCGCGCAAGGGACAGCGCCCCATACCATCTAGGCCATTTCCTCATAGCACTTGACGGCCCCACGCGCCAGCAAACAGGCGTTTCTCGCGAGTGTGAAGCGGCAATGTTTGGCGTCCAACTAGAGGCGGATGGGGCGTGGACGCACATACTGCAGTGCAGTAGAGTAGAGCAGTGCGACTGGCTGGTCTAGTCTATAGTCCACATTTTTGTAGAAATGTGTGGACGCAGACACTGAGGGGTCTGGGTGAATTGGAACACCCCTTGGCGTGCGCTCTGATGACGTGGATTCCTCCGAAGTGGTTGAGATGATCAAGATCCTCGCAATTGAGAAACAGCCTGAGTGTGAGTGTGGAGGAGAGCGCGATTCCTTTACATGATATCGGCAGCCTGTTCAAATATAAATACAAACAAAGGACTTTTGAAAATATAGAGAAGAGGAAATGCGTTACCACTCTATTGCTCAAAATTACACATTGAGAATTAGGGTAGGCGAGCTATGAATCTGTTGAGAGGCCCCCTCACAACGGGCTCGTCTTTTAATGCACCACACAGCATAGGAACATCATCTACAAAATCGGCTAGTTAGGGCAGCTGGGTGGGGGTTAGTTGACGGGGAGCTACTGCCCTCTTCAACTAGCCCGCTCTACACCCTGGCTTTATAACACACTACACTATGTAGGGTTTACATTCATTTTTTTTTTTAAAGGAAGGTAAATTGTACACAAATTAATATTATACATATTTTAACAGTCTGTGTTAAAATAGCTGCATCGAAGTGTAACAGGTTCTCTTTTGCCAATGATCCATTTCTTTTGCTGTTGTTTTGTTCCCTTTGCACCATGTTCCTTGTTCTATTGTGAAATGAAATTTTTTATTGATTTAGGGGTTGCACGCTCATAAGCTTTTGCTTCAGCCCACTCCTTTTGAGCAGATTGCCAACTGCTGAAATAAACAAATAAACTAAACTGATAAAACATTTGAGAGTTTATTGTATTAACCTCTTACACTCCGCCTTAACAGAGCGCATTTTCTCCAGTTCAGCTTTACCCAAATCTGAAAACATATCGACTGGAGCTGACAGCCTATAGGCCAGAGTCACGCCTCATGTGAAAGCTAAGGCCCACAAAACTCACCGCAACTTTTTGGATGCAGTTTTTTTAAAGTGTTTCTGTCGTGTTTTCGTAGTTGTTGTGTTGTACTTTTGTCACCTTTTGTGGCTTTTATGTTTCTTTTTCATCACCCTGTAGTTGTGCTTCCTGTCTCTTTTTTTGTCCATCACTTTTTTGTCCCATTTTTGTCACTCTTTTGTGGCTTTTTGTGTGTGTGTGGCTTTTCCATCACTCTTTAGTCGTGCTTTTTTGGGTAAAACCGAACTGGAGAAAATGTCAGGTTACTGTAAATTCTCTAATATAGGCCGTGGCCTTTATTTACTCAAGCACATCGAGGACCAGGCCTTTATTGGAACCAGGCCAAAATTAGAGACGGGCCTTTATTTCTATTTGAGCAAAACGGACGACCAGTAGAATGAAGAAAAACAAGATTTGTGTCCATTTGAACCTAAAATATTAGGTTCATTTATTAATTAACATTGCAAACACTCTCCCAGCGGCTGGAACATTGACGCTTTTTATTTTGTAGGGACAACAGGAAGCGGAACATTGACCATTGATCAATGTCACTACAGGTTTCTCTTTCTTTTTTTCTCTTTTTTTTTTTTTTACGGCGGACCGGATTATTTGTTGTTATCTCGTGTAAAGGCGAGTTTAGATGGAGCATTTGTGTTTGTGATCGATCATAAAACAGACTCGAGAGAAGACGAGATGCTCGCGCCGATCGGAGGAGTTATTTTGAGGCTTACCTGCACACAGAGCCGCTGGATGTGCTTTGAGGACGCGATGGTGACTTTATTAAACCCATGGAGGGTCAAACAACATTTGTTGCTTGCCCTGTTTCCAAAAATAGTCACAGAAAGTTTGAAAAGTGGTTAAATCTGTCTCAAAGTTACGCTTGCATCAGCTCCACTCCGCAGCGTTCCCTCACTCGGCCTGGGTTCCCATTTGTTTACTTCCTGCACGTGAGTTATCGTTCACACTAGTATGAGACAAATTCCTAACATGGGAAATATTTCTACCGCTATAGTTTCTAATAATAACCCCGGCCTGTTTTAGAGACCGGCTTTTATTTGCCTCAGCCAGCTACGAACCCGGCCGGTAATGGAATACAGGCCAGTATTAGAGAATTTACGGTATCTTAGTTTGTAATATTATTGGGATGTTTTTCCTCCTCATGAATAGTTCCTCCCCTGTAAAAGTTGATTTAGCATTATATGGGACCTTTAAAAAGTATCATTGGCTACTTTTCCATTCTTAGGGTGTGCCATGTTTTATGGCGTGTGTAGCTGTCACCGCAAAGTCACCACCCATCTATTAATTACCTTTATCACATTACTAAGCAAAGAAGCATGTGGTGAAGACTGGCCCTACAAGGAGTTGCTTTTTGTGTCCTGATCATTTTAAGAAGAGGAACTTAGGCCTACATTATGTCACCGACCACATACTATCCCTGGAGGCTTGAGGGAAGCACATATAAGGCTGTTTATAAGTGTGGTGGAGGCTGTGGCGGAAAACTGAGCTAAGTGACAGTCCTGGCAGGTCCCTCGTGATGAAGTGGAGTTGCCTTTGCCTTATATTTTCAAATCCTGTTCCTGGCTTGCTAACCTGTTCAGATTGGTGCAAGCATCTTCTGAAAGGCACGCGATTGAAGGGGTTGTGATCAAAAATGGTTGGTTCATACACACAACATAGAGGGTATTTGTATATCTTTAATCCAGTAATGAGATATGGTTTTAATTACAATGTTAAATGTGAATGCATAGTAATGTCTTAACCCCCACCTGCACCGAGCACATTTTTTTCCAGTTTGGCTTCACACAAATCTAAAAGCTTCAAAAGAAAAAGCATCGAAATAGTGACAAACGCAACATAATGTGACAAAAACACGACATAAAAACACATCAAACGCGACAAAACATACAAAAGCGGGCTGGGAATACATGACAAAAAAGTGACAATAAAAGTTACGATTACTTTTTTTTAGCTTTTTTCGGTCTTAGCTTTCAAATGAGGCATTACACGGTTGCTCTCCAGTCGAGAAGCTTTTAGATTTGGGTAAAGCCGAATTAATGAAATGATTCTATAATGCAAGTGCAATCTTAAAAGTCACCATATGAACATCTTTGGATATTTTAAATTAGATTTTTGCTCATCTTTCGGCCCAGAATGCTTGAAAATTGTTGATTAAATATGATCTTACTTACACATTTTGAAACAGAGGTTCTCAACTGGTGGGTCAGGAGCCTAAAGCGGGTTTTGAGACCTTTTTCAATGGGTCACAGTCCATTGCCTAAAATCACTGTTGATTCATTGTTTTGATGGGGTGGTACATTTTACTACAAGTAAAACATCTTTTTACTGTGGGAATTCACTGGTTTTAAAGGAACAGGCCACAGTTTTTCCATACTGAGATATGTTCTTACCTGAGCGTAGACAAGTTGATGCGTACCTGTCTGGTCTTTGTGCGTGTGGTCAGTCACGCAACAAGACCAAAGATGTTGTTAGCATTTAGCCTCTCCTCCGCTCCTCTAATCAAACGGGGTGAAGTTAGACGCGACCAAGCTCTTCCACATTTCCCCTATTTAAATTATTATTCGACATCCGTGCAGTAATATCTTCACTCCTAAAGAATTCTGAAGATATGACTGAGGGCACGCACAAACACCAGACAGGTACGCATCAACTCGTCTAAACTTAGGTAAGAACATTATCTCAGTATGGAAAAACGGTGGCCTGTTACTTTTAAAGTGCATATGACATTTTAATGCTTTTGAAAACATGACTTATTTAGCTAATTAACATCTGTTGTAAGTAAATATCATTTTATTTCAGTGAAGCAGCAATTTAATGAAGGAATGATGGGCAGAAAAGATATTTTTATTTGAATTTTTAAGCTGTTGACAGGAAGTGGCATACTAGAAGAAGGTAACATTCCCTAGAAGTTAGACTCACTCATTTCCCATACGTTTGTTAAGTGTGACGTCACGACTTCCGCTTCCGGGTCCTAGCAGACGGGCAAAATATGCGAGAAAAAACATTAAAAACTCTTAAAAACAACCATCAATATTTCTGAAACTCAACAGAGAGTTACTGAAGCTACTTATTTCTCAGACTCATTAGCCAAAAATGCCGCACCTACTGCTCAAAAAGTAATATTGACTAAAGTCGCTACTTCCGGGTTTAGCATTTAGCGTTAGCATTTTTCCCCGCTAACCCAGAAGTACCGATTTTGGTAAATATTACTTTTATAGCAGTAGGTACAGCATTTCTGGCTAATGGGCCTGATAAATAAGTAGGTTCAGTAACTCTCTGTTGAGTTTCAGAAATATTGATTGTGGTATTAAAGAGTTTTTTGTAGTTTCTCACACATCTGCCGGACCCGGAAGTAGAGCTGTGACGTCACCACTTAACAAACGTATTGACTTGACATGGTTGGCACGGCAACATTTTAAAATGGTTTACCTTCTTCTATGTCACTTCCTGTCGGTGTCCAATAAGGAAGTGAAACTATAAACATCACAAAAATGGTCAAACTAAAGAAAGCTGGGTACAATCTTTAGCAAAATGTTAAATATAATCATGTTAACTGTTTTTTTAACATGTGTCTAATGTGTCATATGCACTTTAAGGTTCCTAGCCTAAATAAAGTTGTGCGACAAGGGTTAAAACTTTGCTAAATGCACTCAGTTGAAATTTTCACTGCATTGGCCGCCGATTTGGGGCCCTCCACACCGTATACACTTCAACATGCGGCCATCAATGAAAAAAGTTTGGACACCCCTGGTCTAGTGTTATTGCTCTCACCTTTACGCCGAGTCGCCGACTATGGTGAAGCAGCTCAAATTTAACTCAAAACAACAACAGCTACTTGCACGCTGTTCTTAGTAGTAAAGGTAATTTGAGCATGCAAGTTGATCTGTAAATAGAATTTCCAAAATCCGCGAAGAGGATAAAGGGAGCCCCATCAGCTGATGGAAAAAAAGTATTTTAAAGGAAACAGGATATGCAGGATTACTCAAAGACGCATAAACAAAACATAACAATAGTACTCTGTTTTTTATGCAGGAACTATTACACGGTTAATAGTAAAATAAATAAAATAAAGTTGATTTAGACGAATAGAGGTCCTTTAAAGTTGGATCCACTCCCTCAACAAACCGGCTGTATTTACTCTACAAAGCCCCGCTACAACACGGCTAATTCCTTTTTGTCAGCGCCCCATGTGTTACCAGACCTCTACTATGCAAATATGTTCAGGCTCTCCTACGGCATTTGTTGTCTCACCTCAGTCACCTTCCTTTAAAACTAACAGCGCACCCAGATTAGCGTGAGATTACGTGGATGCCGCTGCTGAATCAACAGCTGCGGCGTTAAAGGCTCGCCGTGAACCAATGAGAAGATAGAGGGGGAGTGGGAGATTCAACTGTTTTCGTTGATGATGTTTTAGCACTTACCCAAGAGGCTTCTTCAGCTCATGGTTTCACCGGTCTTGTTGTTTCCTTTCAATTAGTTTTGATCGTTGACATCTTTTTGTTACCGTCATCAACGTGGTAAACGCAGTGCACTGTCTGCATCTAAATGTTGTGCCTGTTAACCGAATCACTAACACGGAAGTAAGAGCGGTGCTTAAAGTCACATATTTTTGACGAGCTGTAGCGAAAAAACGATTCAACACAGATGCATGTAGTTAACTAATCCCGACAGAGGATACTTCACTCTCTGTCCCAGTTTTTATTTCGTGTTGATAGGACAAGTATTGACTGAAATAATAGGGGCTAAAGTTAGTGAAAATAATCGGTTATGATATCCTATTTAATATCATGCGCGCGACAACCGTTAGCTAATGCTATAATATCAATATCATTATTCAAGAATCAGGATGTGCGAAAGAAAAGTGCTGAATTCATTGGAGCTGCACCTTATTGAAACATTTCCAGTACTCCATACCTTTTTTTAATTTAATTTGTATTTTTTTTTACCTCTGAACCCCCGCCTTAAAGCAATACTAAGTAACTCATGCCCCTAGAGGCCATAAGCGCCACTGCAGGTGTCGTAGCATGTTGCAGTGTTTTACTCATTAATTGTCCGTGAGAGTAAAATACTACGCTGACAGAAAAGACAAAGGGAGAGAGGGATATTGTACATCCAATTACACAATGGAGATAATTTTTTTCTCTCAAACTTGGCTGTAAATATTGTTTAAGTGGCGCTAGCCCACAGTTAGCTTTGCCCGTTAGCCTGTTAGCGTCTTCTTCGTGATTCCATTAGTGTGTATTGACCCGGTGGCAGCGAATTGTGGGTTTCTGGCCAGAGACACCAGGGGAGATGAAAGACCCCCAGTCAACACTTCCCAGAGGGACTACAAAAAGGATTTGTTAAGGTAAACACGTTACTTAGTACTGCTTTAACCGAGCACATTTTACCCAAATTTAAAAGACCTACAAAACTGATTTAAACTGATCTTTTTCCTCGTACTGTTGCCGTGTTGTTGTTTTTTTAACGTTCTTTATCCATCTCATTTTTGCAACTTTATTGGTGCACCTTCATCGCTTTTGTTATATTTTTCCGGTTATTGTCACATTTTTGTTGATCATTCGTGGCTTTTTCGTCACTTTTCTGTCACACTTTCATCGGTCCATTTTAGCGCTGCTTTTGTTGTTGCGTTTTCTTCTCGTTTGATCCTTTTTTTGTAATTTTTTATAAGCATTTAGAAACTGGAGAAAATGTGTTCGGTTCAGACACTCACCTCACTATTTGACTCAATTGCCAAAAACAATTAGGACATTTCTCATTCTTTCAGGCTCTTACTTAGAGCAACTCGCCCTGACTGAGGCATTGTCAGTCAATTCATAACGTTAGGCCAATACTAACATACTCCGCTTTAGACCTGATGAGCAACATGACCAGCGCAGAGGCCCCATAAAAGAATGTAACTGTATCTAGTCCATTTTTATATTGCTGATGGGAGAATGGGGCGTCGTGCTTCCTGCCAAAATAAACCAGACAATCAAGTCAGAGACGCTATTTTAATTGTCTCTTGTATTGTTTTCATTTTGTTTCGGTTCATGTTAATCCATAGACATTGTAGCCCGTTGGAAAAAACAAAAACATGTTGGGTTCTGCTCATAACGTTAAATTTACGACCACTGATCACAATCTGGACGCTGTGGATAGACTTTCAAAGTGCGACACACAGTGCAGAGGTCTGGGAGATATATGGTGACAGACCTCCTTCAGATGTTTATCACACTCTGCTTAAAATCCAGGCCCGCCTCAGATCGCCACTCTTGTTTGGAGTATCTTAATGTCCCCGCCGCTTCGCATGTGCGCCATAAAAAGTATAATGTGTTTTTACAAGGTGTTTTGAGGATTTGTGGCCGCATAATTCCTTCCATCTGCCTAGTTTCCATCACTCAGTCTCGAGCTTCAGCAGATGCGAGCTGTCCGCACTCTGCCAATTTAACGCTCATTGAAACACTTACTCGACCAGGAGGGATACAAAAGGACAATATTAGGCTTTTTTAACCTCTTATCCCCCCACATTTTACTCCAGTTCAGCCTTACCCAAATCTGAAAGCTTCTCGACTGGAGCTTACAGCCTCTAGGCCAGTGTAGCGCCTCATTTGAAAGCTAAGACCAACAAAACGGATTGTAACTTTTTTGTTATGATCAGTTTATGTCACCGTTTTGAAGCGTTTTTGTCTCTTTTTGTCTTTTTTGTCGTCTTTTGTCATTTATTTGTAGTGTTTTTGTCCCTTTTTATAGTGTTATTTTAACTTTTCTTTCACATTTTTGCCGCTCTTTTTGTCATTTTTTGTCGCATTTTCATCCTTGTTTTTGTCACTTTTGACGCTTTTTTCAAGACGCTTTTAGACTTGGTTTTAGTTCTTGGTTTAGTTCAAGTGGGGGTTAAAAGGTTAAAGTGGATGTAACATAGGGCTGAAAGATATATCGTTATCGTATCGATATCGAGATATGAACATTCAAGATATCAATATCGCAAAAGAAAAATATATCGTTATCGTATTTATATCGAGATATGAACATTCAAAAATATTAAAATCGAAAAAGCAAGACATAAACGATATAGATTTTCGTTAATAAAACTGCACTCTTTTGTATTATGATTTTATTTTTTTGAAAAATGCTTAGTTTTCACCTAACCCATAGTTATATCGTATCGTATCGATATCGAGATATCTGGCATGAATATCGAGATATGAAATTTAGTCCATATCGTTCAGCCCTAATGTAAGATGCATATACCCTTTATTTTACAGTACCTTGATAGATTGTACCTAACTAAAGTACAATGTAATGTGCTCTGTAACAATGTGTAATCATTTGTACCTATGGCTTAGATACACAATGGAATAACTTGTATTAGTACTTTGTAGGTACATAATGTACTTACAAACTACGACGACGGTGTGCACCTGCAGGATTCCAACCGCCTATCCTCCGATCACAAGACGACACGTTCTATGCTTTGCGCCACTGCCAGGATTTTGAGTTGGTCTGAAGCGCCCTCTGCAGGCAGCAGTGGGAATAAGAAACATAAAAAAAGAAAATACAAGGTTTCCTACCAACGACATGGTAGAAAAACACACTTTGAGCGCAGAACTGCTCAGAACAAGATGGATTATGGCTGGGGTAACAATATTTTACAGCTTTTTACCATCAAAACATCCCACTTGCTTAACTTTGAGTCATCTTTGAATCTTTCCAATGAGGCTATTTCTCTCAAAAAGCTCACTACAGCAACACAGATATTTTTAACAGCTATGCAGCGATGTGGAGCAAGAGGACGGTGTGAAATTCAGGAACTGAAACTACTGGATCATTCATTTCAGCTGTTTTAGATCAATATTGCATTTTGTAACCAACAAAGTGTAAGATACTGATAAAGATGTGTTTGAGTGAATGAAGTGAAATACTGCTCACTCAAGGCAAGTGGTTAATCGACCTTTTAAGAAATTATGTTTTATATTTAAACAGGTAAGGTATGTAAAGCACGACTTAATTTCCAAAATCTGTTCAGTGGCCTTAAATATAATACCTCGGAAATAAAGCATCTGGGAAGTATTGCTGATGCATCATGGGCATAATGTGTTGTGAGAATTTATTTTTTTCTTGGAATTTGTCTGTGAACCACACCTGTTTGTGCGTGCCATCGATTCCCCCAAAATGAACAAGCTTGGGGCTAGAAGTACATCTACATTTAAAACCACTGCACATCTGGATCAGGAGTTTTACATTTGTTTTGTTTTTTTTCAAAGATTGACTTTGTTCCTGAGTGCATATGGGAAACGTATTCCGAATGTTGGGGAAAGAGTCAAATCCTGGGACTTCTATGGAAAAAAAGCTGTACACTTTTTGCTTTATTACCACTGTTTGTTTTAGAAACGTACAAATACGGCTAAATGCCATTTTTCCTGAATAACCACGGTATTCATATCATGCCTGTGTTTTCACTAGAGACTGCTGGTATGTGCTCCTCATTCTTTCTGTCTCTGTGTGTAACAAACACAGAAGAGTTCTTTCCATAAACAAGTTTAAAACGGGATCAGAACTATCTTTCCCTCTCAGCGTAATCAACTAAGGTAATGAGAACATCAGGCCAAAATTGCCTTAACCTTGTGGCACACTCTTGTGATTTTAATTTCAGCTTATAAACCCAAATGTCACAGACTCCACATTGGGTTGACGCATACAGTACTTATGATAAGATATCTACTTTACTATCTTTTAGGGCCCCTGTGCTGTACGCTGTCCCCGGTTTGGGGGCTTTTCTCTTTTCTCCCTAAGTATTACTCCAAAACTTTTGATTTGTCCCAGTTTTACACAGGCTCCGTCCCGGGTGTCCTGCTTTTTTGGCAAATGGGATCCCCAAAGAAGCAAACTTCCAGTGTTTTGTGCAGAGCATTAAAAAGCACTAAACTGGAATCAAACTGGCAATAAAATCAAGGTAACATTTTTAGAAAATCATGACATTTCGCATGACTTCATCAAAAGCACAAATAGTCCGGTGCAGTTTTGACTAAAAGGTTGCCCATTCCCTTTGAATATGGAAATTTTCCCTCACTCCAATGTTTGATGTAATGTTTGCAAATCCCTAAGGGAAATGCGCACTGAATTTCTGCATTTGTGGCTTTAAAAATAATGTATTAGGGGACTGAATTTGCATTAAAAAGCAAAGATTTACCTTCCTATCCTCACATCACTTGAAAATCAGTGTCTGTGGATCATGTGAATACCAATTACAACGCATATACTTAAAATCTAAAATCTTTCATTCTACTGCTGATATTGGCTTCCCTGCGACCAATTCCTGATTTGTGATTGTTTTTTTTGTTTTTGTTTTTTTGTTGGAAAATATGGTCACCCAAGTTTAGGGGACCCGAGACTGAGATCACCATCTCTACAGAAAGATTGTTCATCCCTTTCAACCTAAAACAAGCCACACACAGACAGCCATGCAAAGGGACACACACACAAAATAATGTATACCTTTTAGACAAAGACAAGACGAATAATAATAATAAGCAATATAGAAAGAATATTTTGTCGAAAATATCCAGGAAACCACTTTTTTCCCCCTCGTTCAGTGTCGCTTCAGATGAGTTTGAACCTGATGTGAAACTGTGGAGGGAGGTGGCCGCAGTGTTTCCTGCTGAACTGGACAGACCCACACTGTTTATTGACCTTGTAGTAATTATTTCTCTGGTATAAATAGTAGATTGTGGAATGCAAGAATATACAGCCCAAAAGTGGATAATAAGCTGTATCCACTTCCCACTGTTCCCTGTGGAGAATGATACGTGCTCCCCTACTGGTTTAAAAACATCAATACCATCACAACTGTGCGTCATCCTCTCGCAAGCCACCCACTTAAAGGCCCCTGTACCAGATTTTTATCATTAGTAGTGATATTATTTTTGTCCTCCAGTATATTGAATATGCATTGGTTTGTGAAAAAAAGACTGTCCATGTCATTATAAAGTATTCTTGATGATTGAGAGCTTGCTAGGCTAGCTTATGTTAGCATTACTGTGACAGTGTACACAGTTACCGGAACTTTAATTCATTAAACACCATTTCAACAGGACCCGGCACATCAATATATGGATTAAAGTTAGCATGGATGGGTAGGTTAGCGTTAGTGATGTCTTCCCCCGGGGTCTGGACATTGGTGGGAGACCGGTGGAGCAGGGTTGCCAGGTCTGGGCAGCCAAACCTGCCCAAAAATATCTGAAAAACCGCAGAAAACCCGCGGACATACGGCGCAGCTGGAATTTTCAATATTATTTACCAGTAAACAGAGCCCATGTGCTCCCGCAATGATGAGAAACCGCCCCTTTCTTTCTCTCTTATTGAAAAAGCTGCTCAAAGAGCCTTGGATTTGAGATTTTGTCATTCGAAATAGTGATTTTGATCAAAAAATAAGATGGAAATAGCCAATTTTACATTGACAACAGCAAGGCAAAAAACCGCGGGCAGTTTTTTTCACCCATGGAATGGCTTAAAAAACCGCCCTGGCAACCCTGGGTCCAGGAACTGCAGATGGAAAATAGCTACTTCGCTAAATCTGGTACAAATCATCTCCTTTTTTGTACATTGTCCCTGGTTCAATAAACAATAAACTAAGGGTGTAGCAGTGTGAGGCCGTGGATAGAATAAACGGGTGGAGGTGGGCCGCAGCACAGCTGGGAAGCAGACGAGCCATGAACACTGGAGGCTTGAAGGAACAGGCCACCGTTTTTCCATACTGAGATATGTTCTTACCTGAGATTAGACGAGTTGATACGTACCTGGCTGGTCTTTGTGCCCATGGAAGAGCGTGGTAGCTTCCAACTTCACCCCTGTTTGGAGCTATAGGAATATGCTTGGAGAGGCCAAATGCTAACAACATCTTTGGTCGTTTTGCGTGACTGAGGGCACGCACAAAGACCAGACAGGCGATCATTGGCTGGACGTGACGCTGAAATTAGTCTTCCAGGTTGAATTTACCCCTAGGCTTCATTATACCATCTCAAAACCTTTATAGTTCCCGGATCTTTTAGCACTGGTCTTAAGTAAATGGCACTTTCAAGGTCAAATTTGGAGGTGGTATGTTGTGTGAAAAGGTTGAGAACCACTGGATCTGTTGCCGAATAGCCTACATGGTACCAGCATTTTCCTTTAGACAAAACACAAATGTTTGAGTGATCGATAGTGCATGGGCTTCAGAAGCAGCCCCTGGTTTTTCAGTGCATTGAGCTCAAGCATTTGGAGCTGTGGGGAAGGTCCTTTGCAGGATGATCCAAACATGTGACTGTGAGCGAAACAAAACCCTCATGAGGCTAAAGGCGTTAAGATCATTACAACATGGTTAAAAGCTCCCGCTCAGCCCTTCGCATTAAATCGTGGATGTTTTCATTTGAGACGCCATGTGTGTTTTATTTCGCTTTCCCACATGTTAGGCTGATCTTGGTGGGTCTAATCTGATGTGACTGTGGACCCGGCCCCTCTCTCCTCCATACCTCCCCCAGGCTGCAAAACACATGTGTAACTTGACTAGTCTGACCAAGCATTCATGAAATCAACACATTCAAGACCGTCTAGCATTTGCTTTCAATTCTAGTAGAGTTGATGCCGATATGTTAAAGAGGACATGTTATAGATCATTTGGGCTTATAACCTCCTTTTGGGCTTCTTAGTGTTGTTTGTCTTTTTCTTTCTTGAATGAATTTGTTTCATGTTGCTGTTCACACACTGTTCTAATGTTCTTTTAAACTTAAAACATAAAATGGGTGGTGCCCTTCTTTAGTATTCAGTATTCACTATTACTATAACCACTCATTCAGCCTGGTTATAGTAATAGTGCTTGATCGTCAAAGCCATACTGTGTGGCATTTCATGTGGTAAATTGTATTTAACACAAACATTCAAAAACATGTTTATTTACGGTGACTCTTATGTTAGGACGTGACCAGCCCGTCTCCATGGAGATGTGGCTGCTTTAATTACACTACAGGAGGCAGAACATACGTTTGTTAAGTGGTGATGTCATAGCTCTACTTCCGGGTCCGCAGATGTGCGAGAAGCTACACAAAACTCTTAAATACCACAATCAATATTTCTGAAACTCAATAGAGAGTTACTGAACATACTTATTTATCAGGCCCATTAGCCAAAAATGCTGTACCTACTGCTATAAAAGTAATATTTACCAAAATCGCTACATCCAGGTTAGCGGGGAAAAATGCTAACGGCACAGCAGCTATGCTAAACCAGGAAGTAGCGACTTTAGATTCAATATTACTTTTATAGCAGTAGGTGCAGCATTTTTGGGTAATGAGTCTGAGAAATAAGTAGCTTCAGTAACTCTCTGTAGAGTTTCAGAAATATTGATGGTTGTTTTTAAGAGTTTTTAATGTTTTTTTCTCACATATTTGCCCATCTGCTAGGACCTGGAAGCGGAAGTCGTGACGTCACACTTAACAAATGTATTAGGTTTGAATAGATTTGGTCCTCTTACGAATGCTTTAAAAAAACTAATTTCAAAAACAGCATTGTCAGCGTCTGTCTGATCATTAGTTGCTAAATCTGTTCATGAAATTCGTTCAACGCCACGTTACTGGATCATGTGAGCGAGAATGTTCCGCAATGTGGCTTTAAAAGATGGTATAATTTCACTGATACAAGCCAATACTGACACAACAGCAAATAAAAGGCATGGGTCTGTGAACAGCGTTAGTGGCTTGTTAGACAGCAGCCAGGCACCATAGGGCTGTTCATTCAGTCGTTACGTCCGGAGGGGATCAGCTATAGACACACACACAGGGCTGGGCTCAGAGCAGTGGACAGGAGTGAGTCATCGGCAGCAATAAGGCCCCTAGAGCCTGGAGCCTGCCCCGCGCAGCATTAGTATACACACTCAGACAATGCCCGCTAATTGGTAACCAAAAAATGTACTCAACGGAGATTGTGTAAAAATGTGTCTATATGGTTTTGTACAATCTATAATACAGTAATCTATCCATATGGTAACTGAGATTTACAATCCAAATTTGTTCGCCCTGTGCTTGAGTATATAATTCGCCTGAGAAAGTTATTATTCTCACTTCACA
The DNA here is from genome assembly GCA_007210695.1 of Neogobius melanostomus. Classification (NCBI taxonomy): domain Eukaryota; kingdom Metazoa; phylum Chordata; class Actinopteri; order Gobiiformes; family Gobiidae; genus Neogobius; species Neogobius melanostomus. The sequence continues at coordinate 618,489 of VHKM01000006.1, read as the reverse complement.
ATCTGCAGTACTTGGGTGTAAAAAGTTTGTGTAAAACAATCTACTTTTAGAGCAGGGTTTAGTTTCACCAAAAAGAAAAACAAAAGGACCAAAATGAGGCACTCAAACAGCTGGCGATATACAGTATAAGCACATGGGCTTTATCAGACATTTCAATGTTTTAAACAGATGGGTTATTTTTTTTTTTTTTTGGTCATTTGTCATCTATATTTAAAATGTATTTCCTGTATGGCAGGCTTCTGAAATACTTTTGTGTGTGTGTCCTGACAGCAATAGGTTACAGAGTGAAAAATAACTTCTGTGTCTCTCTACAGACCTCTGCTGGACATCTGAAGCATTGCACCACAATATTTATTATCACTCTCCAAAGGCAGTGAATGGAACTTACTGATTTAAAAAAAAGACATTACAGTCACAACCTATGTGGACATGCAATGACTCATTTGAAAGCTCAGACCCTCTAGACGTTCTACTGGACGTTCTACTGGACTTGATTGCTGGGATATTGGCAGCTATCGGCATTTAGTTCAGAGAGGAACATTTTAGCATCTGGCGACCAAATTGTGTGACTCATTCTCAAGACAGACAATGTTTCTGAAATATTTTTGATAATTTGCTTTGAGTTTTGTGGCAACTCGCGTCTTGGTCTCACATTGTGCACATCACTGCACTTTATTACTGCCCTTGTCATAAGGATAGATGGGGGTGAGAGTCAAACTGTTCCACTGAGGGTTATAACCTGCTGCTAAGACAGACTTCTGTAATTATATACGGCTTTGAACCAAGGCACATATGGGCGTAATGTCAAGACTCCATCACAGTGCCATTTTAATGGGCACTTACTCGACTTTATGCACTGCTAATTGCATACGTGTGGACTAAAGCAGTGTGACTCATGAACGTTCAGTATTCAAACCGATAATACTGTCTGCTGCTTTTTCCCCAACTCCAAGGACTGCAACACGTCTCATATGATCACATTCAACTTTCGACAATCACCCAAAGATGTTAAGTCCAACCGGGTCGTAGACCGGTGCGCAGGTGTTGAAAATTGCACGGTCACCAAGGCAAGGACGATTCTCAAAATGCCCAGCTGTGTCGATTTCATGTTTTTCTGTAGATTACTGATATGAGGGGAACGCATGGAATGCAAGTTACTTCTTGAAAATATATCACACTTTTCCAGAAGGTGATGTCATAAGGTGGTGCCCCCCTTTTCTGTGAAGTAGCGCTCCTTAGTGTTTTTTAGTGGCTTCACCTGATCATCACAGCCCTTAACCCCCACTTTAACCCAGCACATTTTCTCCTGTTCGACTTTAAACAAATCTAAAAGCTTCAACATAAAACAAAAAAGCGACAAAAAAGTAACAAAAACACAACAAAAAAGTGATGAAAAAGCGACAAAAAAGTAACTAAAAACAAACAAACAAATAAGCAACTAAGTGTTAAATGGTCTCAACTCATATAGCGCTTTTTGACCTTCATTAGGCCCAAAGCGCTTTACAGCAAGGAACCAGTCACCCATTTACACTCTCATTCATACACCAATGTACGCAGACACTGGAGGCAAGGTGGGTGAAGTGTCTTGCCCAAGGACACAATGACAGTGATCATCTTCAGGAGCTGGGATATGAACCCCTATACCTTCCGTATACATGTGTTTCCAATGACATCACGCATAGTTCCGGAGGCCATTTTGAATGCCGAAGTAGAATTATGCAGTGCTACAACATGTAACAATATCTCTTCTCAGGATGAAAATGAAAGACGACTCATTTTAAAAAACTCGTAATCATTACTCAAGAAGATAACAATAAAAACACAGCCCCAGAGACGCACGTTTATGTGATATCACCAGCAAATGTGGCACAAACATAGCAGCTCTGTCTGTCGAGCTACAGCAGGATTTACAAAAGATCTGCTTCACTTCTCAGACTAAATCAACACATCAAAGAGGAAACAGAAAACCTTTCTCTGTAATTTTACACTTTGTCATGTCGACAGAGTCTCAGTCTGAGTCAGTGTTTAAGCTACTCAAGACGTTAGCATGCTACCGGTTAACAACTGTTATCAATCAAGTGTCAAGTGTCAGCTTCAACACGATAAACACATGCGTGGTTCACAACTATGAACACTGAGGAAATACTACAGTAACAGCTTAGCTCTGACCTCTGTCACATGTTGTATCTAGGGCTAGATGTTTGGAGTGTGGTTCAGGGCTTTTTCTTGGAGAGGTCAGAGCTGAGCTATTGAAGCTAAATGCTAACTGGTAGCATGCTAACGTCTTGAGCAGCCTAAACACTGACTCACTGGTTTCTTCACATAAACGTGCGTCTCTGGGGCCGTGTTTTTACTGTTATCTTCTTGAGCAATGATTACGAGTAAATAAAAACGCCACCGTCAATCAGTTGTCTTTCATTTTCATCCTGAGTAGAGATATTGTTACATGTACTGCATAATTCTACTTCGGTATTCAAAATGGCCGCCATAACAACAAAGGACACATGACTAAAAGACAAGTGGTGACAATGTGAGGAAAAGTCTTGTAGCTCTTCGCTTTCAAATGAAGCGTTACACTGGCCTAGAGGCTGTAAGCTCCAGTCGAGAAGCTTTTAGATTTGGGTAAAGCAGAACTGTCGAGAATGCGCCCGGTTAAGGCGGGGGTTCAGGGGTTAAACTGCCTTCACTGAGAATCTCACTAATGAGAAACAACTGTTGTTTTTATCCTGGTTTGAACGGCTTTCGTCATGTCCATGCACCCCTTGCTGGCAACCATGGTGTTTTGCATAGACATTAGGGCTGAATTAGGTACTGCCCAACACCTTTTTTTTTTAAGTCACAGAGGAAATTTCTAACAGTGTGTCACAAAGTAATTCAGCAAAATCAAGCCCTAAATGATTCTACTAAACATATACTGCCAGATTTTTCCTAATGTTTTCCCCTTCCCATGACGCGGCGACTGGCGTTGCGGCGAAAAACTTGAACTTCACTCCAATCATGAGGATGTGTCCAAAAGTAGCCCGTTTGTAGGACCTTTAAATATCATATGTGGACATTTACGTGACAGTGAAGCCCGTGAAACTGCCCTGAACATTTCCATAAACCTGACTTTTATTGAGCGTATAGAAATGGCGCTTCTTTGATTTGTGGCTGCCCCTCGTCTCGACTGCAAATCACGACAGTCACTATAATCTCCTTTTTCACTCAAGTTTTGGGGGGAAAGTTTGTCGAAGCTATACTCCAGAGGAAGAGCAGAGGAATACAAATTCAAATGCGTTTTTTGCTTGAGAGCTCACGCAACCAATGCCAGGCATATGGGAGGCTAAGCTGCAGCTCCTTCCTCCTTTCTCAGATGTAATTGAAGCTGAGATCCTGCCAAGAGAGTCTCATAAAGGGGGATGATGTGGCACTCACTCTGTGTTTGGAACTAATATAAGCAAAAAAATAAGATCACAGACAATTCTATCCGTGTGTAAATGCAAAGAGCTCATTTTTTAATCGTGTTTATACCAAAATATTGAAGAGATGTCTATATCTTTACGCCTTTTGTTTTGTGTACAAGTGTCGGCCACATCGGCCTCTCGATCTATGGAAGGGGAAGGGGATCTTGTTCAAATATATTTATTGAATTTTACAGTTAAAATCACATTGATCATTGACACTTTGCTCACTCACACCCTTGCTGCATTCACACACACACATACATCCTGTCCCGCACGCACACATACAGACTTGAGAAGAGAGGTGCAATCAAGATTTCAGAACTGAAGTTTCACAGTGGTATACCGACATTGCTTGAGAAAATACTCGGACATTATATATATCCATCCATCCTGCACTGGCTCAGGATCAGCAGACGATCCAGTCCACAGCAAGATGGATGAGTATTGCTTGGCATCAAGGGGTCCCCGGATGCGATCGCTTGATGCTTGACAAAAAAAAAAAAAGATCATCTTCATAGCTATCAGGATGCATAACAGTATCAAAGATTATTTAAGACCATCATACAGAGACAGATGCAGTGTAGAAATAATAAGAAAAAGTAAAGTAAGAGAAAATTATAGTTGAGAAAAGGAAAAAATAAATAAATAAAATTATTATTATATGTAGAAAAAATGCTTACAAGTTATGATTCAATATATTTCAATAAAGGATTCCAGGTTATTTCCCATTTGTTCATATTTGTAGAGTTTATAAATCATATTTTTTCAAGAGTCATTACGTTTTCATTTTCATGTTTTCATTTATTCATTTATTTCAGGCAGACAATGGTAACAAAAGAAAAAATATACAATATATAAATTGTTCGTTCACAAGTTCATTTAGCCAGTTCCTGAAGTTCGGTGCAGATGAGGTTTTCCACTCTTTGAGAATGAGTCTTTTAGCCAAAACAGTCCCAAGAAGCAACACAACCCTAATATGCTGTGAAAGATTTTGTGTTTCTGAAGACCACCCAAACAGGACCATATCCCTGTCAGGGACAAGGTTTCTCTGATACACCCCTGAGTAAAAGAAGATGATGCTGGACCAAAATGGTTGAATAATAGGACATTCCCAAAACAAATGCGACAGTGATCCTTCAGCTGATTTACATTTATCACATAATGGAGATACATCAGGATAAAATGTGTGTAAAGAAACTTTGGAGTAATAGAAACGATGAATCACTTTAAACTGCATGAGCCTGTGTCTGCTGTTAATTGAGCAATTGTGAATTTGAGAGAGTGTCCGTTCCCATTGTTGTTTCGGTATTGTTGCTTTTTTAACACTGTCTGCTGATGTGATTGGTACAATAAAACAACTGGCAAATTTAGCAATAAGCTTTTAGCTTGTGGGTGATAAGTTAAGTATTTCTAAGAGAGAATGATTTTCATTTAACAACTGAGAACTTGATAAATTATCTATTTCCTTAACTGCAAATAGCGAAACCAACTGGATCGGAACAGATTGAATTTAATTTGCAATTGCTCAAATGACGCCAATTAAGAAATGTTCTGTCTGTTGTAGATGGAATAAATGCATGATTGTGGCATATTGGTGAATACATAGTTATATTGGGAATATTATTATAATTTTTTTTAAATTTGAGATAGATTTTTTATTGAATTTCTCACCATTATACTGCGGCTTGTTGATTTAAAAGAAGAGACTGGTTTAGTAAAAAGTAGAGGGGGAAGGGAGGCTTACCATCAGTGTCTCGGCCCCAAGGGGAGCTTTTGCAGCACTCGGTACAAAATGAGTTGACAATGATTTTTGCAGAGAGCTATTACATCAACCGAACGTTTTGGGGATTTTCAACCTTGGTTCAGTTTCAGCATACTTAACACCTTGTCATTGTCATCACAAGCGCCACAGGGGAGGGAGGTAATTTACCCACAAGCATGAGCGCACCGGAGACTCAGATTATGGAACAGAGAGGATAAGTCGGCCGCTATAATCTCAGCCCACATGGAATCTGAAAGTGAGGCTCGACGAGGGCACACTTGCTTTCAATTATGTTATTCTCATGTATCCTTTTCAATTGCCTTCAGATCGGCTTTATAACGAAACATGACTTCTGGAGCAATGATAATACTGAAATAAGGAAATTTGGAAAAGTGTTCTTCAATTTGGCATCAATTGTTTTAAGCCAGCAGCAGCAGCGGCCTCGGCACTGACATGATCTGAGATGATTCTGTGTGAAGTATGGATGACTCCCGGCGTGTTTGTTTCCACCAAGGACGTGATAAGGTCAAGTGCATCAGCTACTCTTCATTTACATTGACACAATATAAACAATTCACCCAAGTGTGTCTAACAGTGACCACTTGGGGGCGCCAGTGGGATGCTTCCAGGCCAGACTTGAGAGGTTCCTCCCATCTAAAGTCTTCATTGTTGTGAATCTGCTGGAATGGAACGATGTAGTGTGCGAGTGTTGGGAGAATTTGGGACTTTCGCATCCAGTTGGGTCTGATGAGCTTCAGTCAACGGCCGAGGACAGGACAAAGAGAGGCTCGGGGACCACATGCGGCCTATTCATTTTTATTCTGATGCACAATGCACAGTGTTGAGAATAACCACCACTGATAAATTTCTTATTTTAGACATGGTTTGGCTTCAGTGTAGCCCTGGTATTGCCTTATTGTAGAACATGAATAGAACTGCTTTAAAGGTGTCTTATGCAACTTTTTATGTGGGGAAAAAAAGTTGACATTTTTGTCCCATTTTTTTTTGACACTTTCGATCACGGCGGTCTGTACAATGCTCCAGGATCACTTGTTTTGTAGGTTTTCAGGTGAGCGGCTCCGTCAGCAGTGAAAACCTTCCAAATTGCCAAATTGCCATTGGCCTGATCAAGTATGTAAGTAACAGTGGGTAAAACATTTGGTTACTAGTGCAAATCTGTAAGTGAAGTTTTATGAGCCATGTGATTGAAAATGTACCACGGGATGATTGTTGCCTGTTAGTTGAGAAGCCTCTTGAGGTGAGTGGCGAAAACATCTTCTGAAACACTGCAGATAATTTTCTCGTATCTTATATGTCCACACATCTCCTGATATCTCCACAAACGCAGACTTTTCTACAACTGTATAACAAACTATCTCTGTCTGCGCAGCTTGGAGAAATAATTATCCAGATATTCTGCCCACACCTCTCCGTTTATACAGCGTTTACAAAAGTATCCATAGGCCCTGTCCACACCTACATGGATACTTTTGTAAACACTCATTAAAGTGGAGACTTTTATAAACGCTGTATAAACGGAGCGGTGTTGACAGAATATCTGGATACTTTTTTCTCCAAGCTGCACGTATCCATGGCAACATTATTAGTTTGACCAATAAATGAGCCCATGGAGATGGAACGTTGTGTCATCAGTTCTGCAAACAATCTATGGTGTGGACAGAGATAGTTTTGTATACGGTTGTAGAAAAGTCTGTAATGACCATAGTAATGGCCATAGTAATGACGTCATTTATCTGGATGTGTGTGGCCAGAAGGCCCAAACACAGACAAATATGTGTTTATAAAAATATCTAAGTAAGTGTGGGCCTTCTCTTAAAGGAATAGGACACCATTTTTACATACTGAGATATGTTCTTATCTTAGCTTTGACAAGTTCATTTGTACCTGTCTTGTCTTCACGTGTGCCTTCTGTAACGTAAACAGAACACAGACGGCGTTAGCATTTAGCCTCTCTCTTCTCCTCTATAGCTCCAAACGAGGTGAAGATAGAAGCTACCAAAGTCTTCCACGTTTTCCCTATTTAAATATGGTTACGTGAAGTGTTACACTACAAAGTATAATTAAACAATGTGGATTTTCTAAGCGGATAAAAAGGGGAACTATATTGTAAGGCGATATAATACCAGGAGTAATTCGGCATCCGCGCAGTGATATCTTCACTTTACTGTGCAGATGCCGAATTACTCCTGGTATTATTACGCCTTACAATATACTGTAGTTCCCCTTTTTATCCGCTTAGAAAATCCACATTGTTTAATTTTGTGTAATTATACTTTATAGTGTAACACTTCACGTAACCATATTTAAATAGGGAAAACGTGGAAGAGTTTGGTAGCTTCTATCTTCACCTCGTTTGGAGCTATAGAGGAGAAGAGAGGCTAATGCTAACGCCGTCTGTGCTGTGTTTACGTTACGGAAGGCGCACGTGAAGACCAGACAGGTACAAATGAACTCATCAAAGCTAAGGTAAGAACATATCTCAGTATGTAAAAACGGTGGCCTATTCCTTTTAAAAGTTATTTATCGAATCAGTATTTTATGTTTTGTTTGTCCTTATGCAACAACACTGAAACATGAAAAACTTTTACTTGATTAGTAGAGAGACAAAAGTAGCTGAGATAATGCAGTCACTTCTTTGAAATAACTTTGTTGACAACTCTGCGCGACACTTTAATTGAGGCCTAAAATAGCCTGGCGTTATGCTAATACAGTGTTCCGTCACACCTCTCATACGAAATAACACAGACAGCCTCACTACTTATTACACTCCAGTATCGTTAGCTGATTTGCGCGTCGGCTTTTCACATCACAACTTCATAGAGCGAGAATATGCACTTCACTCACTCAGACTGATTGGATGATGCGCGGGGAGCTTTTAGTAAGTGCCTAAAACTAAAAGAAAGATCTAATTTCCCCAGTAATAGATTGCAATTGGGTTTAATTTGAAGGCGTGAAGATGGAACGCCTTTAACCTGATTTGTTTACAGATAGCTTCAGTATGACTCCCAAACTTGCCCATGCAACTAATATGTTATTTTCCACTTGGGCTTTTCTTTGTTAGTGCTTGAAACGTCATCAGACAAAAAGCAAATTTGGTTTAATTTCAGCTATTGGGCAGCAAGGGAAGGGAAACGAAATATTACAGTAGGCTAATGATGATGATATCTTTTAGCGATAACAAACATGGTATCGTTTGTTAGCGATACCATGTTTAGTATCGCTGACAAACATGCTAGCGATATCTAGGCTGGTGATTCAGCTGCTGTGGTGGACAAAAGGGGGTTGTGGCTAAAACAGACGGACTGAAAGAGGAAATCGTTCAGGCAACACACAAGTGATAGGAGACAGAAACAAGACGCCTCACTTGATACTCATGGAAGTCTTCAGCTGTACTGCCTGCAAACAAGAACAGGTGAGATCGGAAAGCTTTAACTCTCAAGCGTGAAAAGCCCAGAGAGAAAATCCATAGCCCTGCAGCAACTACAACTCAGGGGCTGGTCAATACCTCTCCTACAGTGAAGACTATAGAATGGGCTGGTGTCTTGACATAAACTACTGCAAGTTGTGGCTTTGAAATTTCACAGGAGTATGTGGACACGGGTGCCACTATGTTCCCCGGTGCATGCGGTACATCAACCAATCATAAGTCATGAGAGTGAAACGTCATACATATATCAATCAGTTTGAAGGAATAGGTCACCGTTTAACATATTTCTCACCTTTGCTTAGACGAGTTGATACGTAACTGTCTGGTCTTTGTACGTGCGCTCAGTCACGCAAATGTTGTTAGCATTTAGCCTCTCCCAGCATATAGCTCCAAATGGGGTGAAGTCAGAAGCTACCAAGCTGTCCCAAGTTTTCCCTATTTAAATAAAGTTACGTGGGCCTTTCACACGATCCAAGTCTAGTTACACAAAATGAAACATGTCTATTTTGTAAGGGGTACTATATTGTAAGGCGTAATAACATAGGAGCACTTTGACGTCCACGCAGTAGCTTTACTCACTTTACTGCGCGGACATCGAAGTGCTCATAAGGTGTTATTATGCCTTACACATATAGTTCCCCTTTTTATCCGCTTAGAAAATCGACATGTTTAATTTTGTGTAACTTGACTTGGATCGTGTAACTTTTCACGTAACTGTATTTAAATAGGGAAAACGTGGAACAGCTTGGTAGCCTCTAACCTCACCCCATTTGGGGCTATAGCTATGCTGGGTGAAGCTAAACGCTAACAACTGTTGTGTTCTTTAATATGGAGAGAAGACGGAGACTCGTTCTATTAAAATCAAAATCATTGTTTTATTCCCTGAATTTACAATCTAAAGCAAAAGTCATCTTGGGCACAACATGTCTGTCCAGGAGGAGAGGGCAAGAGAAGGAGCGGCTCCGTGTATGGCCTTTTATAGACACAGGAAGTAGGCGGCTACTTGTTGAAGAACCAATCAATGTCCTTGGAATGCTTCTTCTGCTGCGCGATCTGACTCCGCATTATAACACACGGCCCCCCAGTGGATTCCAAGAGTAAGGACAACAAAATGTCTGCCTAATTCAAATCAACCCCAAAAGCACAGATTACAATCAACACAGTTTCATATAATCATTAAAGCCTATTATGACAAACACATATATAGAAATATTCAACACAACATTTGCGTGACTGAGCGCGCGCACCAAGTCCAGGGTGACCAGATTTTCCATATTAAAAACTGGGACACAGTGGGAATTTTAGCGGGAGCGAAATAGTGACTTTCCCAACATGTTGACTTTTGGGCTGTTTTAATGGTTCATTCCTTACATTTCAAGTAAAAAAAAAAACGCTGCTTCAGGCACAGGTGAAAAACTGGGACAACTGGGACAGAGCTTCTATAAAACTGGGACAAATCGATGGTTTTGGAAAAATCCAAGGGGTCATGGGACAGAGGCTTCAAAACTGGGACTGTCCTGGGTAAACTGGGACATCTGGTCACGCTAACCATGTCCAGACAGGTACGCATCAACTCGTATAAGCTAAGGTAAGAACATATCTCAGTATGTAAAAACGGTGGCCTATTCCTTTAACCCTGACCCTGCCATAGCCACTAACCTTAGGGCTGGTGCCTAATCTTAATACATCGATGTTCCCCCACTTCTATTGACAGGGGAACATAGGTACTGGGAAACATAGGGATGACCCCTATGGACAGTAAGTTTTGTATTACCACAGGACTTTGTGGTAGAAAGTAGAAAGTAGTAGAAAGGGAAAAAAATGTACTTTAGGAAGCTGTTCTGCTCATGTCGTCATTGATTTATTAGCATGCCATTAGCTAAAAACGAAAGCATTATAATTATTGTAATATTGTGTTATAATATATGAATGCAGAGTTAGCCAAAAGTGCAGTACCATTATGCTTATGTCCATTTTAATCTAAGTAAAGCATAATAGAGGACAAACAAAAGTCCCAATGAGCTTATAGTTCATCTTGTGCTATGACTTAAGGGCCTCCACAGCTGTCGGCTCAGCACCTCTCCTTCCTCGCTCTGCTCTTCTGCTGATTGAATGGACACCATAAAAAAGCCTGACTACTTTTGAGCGATTATTCAATAAACACAGCCACCATGCGCTCCCTCGCATGTTGGACACCCCCTGACCTTGGCTATTGCAAAGTTCATTTTCGCAACCATCTAAATGTGAGCTCAGCGGACAAAGTCTCATCGCTCTCCCAAAGATGGCAAGTTAATTGAAAAAGCCTAACGGAGGATGTATCAAAGGGAGGCAGGGAAAGGCGAGGCATCAGCAAAAGGGCAGTTCTCATATCTGCAGCCAGTGGGTGGGTAGGTGGACGGGAGGGATCAAGTTGCACGGCACAATCACGGCGAAATCATGCCCCCTGTGGAGATGGAAGAGTGCATTGATGGACTGTGGAGTGATGGCTACGACAGAGTTTGCAGTTTGCACTTGGAAAATACAGACTAGTCTTTTTTATGTGTCTTTTGGCCCATTCCTTTTTTGAGCTGAGGTTGTCACAGCAAACAAGCTGCATATTGAACTTCCTGTTGCAAATAGCCACACAAACTGTGACAGGAGTGCGCAATGCGGGCGAATGGTTTGAATGTTTGATGTCTGGGTTGTTTCTTCTGTTTCGTCAATTCACCAATATTAGAGTCAACTGCTGTTGTGCAATACAAAAACAATCGGACTAGATTTATTTACAAAATAGATTTTATTAACAAAATAGCATATGTGCTAACAAATCTGCTGACTATAAACCGTCTATACACTTTCAAACATATGCCTTGTACTTGTATTAGTATTTGGTATCGGCAAGTTTATACCCAACTCTCTTGCGCTACAATGTGATCCCAAAACGAGACTTGTTTTCATTCACTCCACATCGCATCCTGTTTGCCCTCTCTCCTGCTAATTCCCCTCTTCGATTAGTCTGGTGTTTGTCAAGGCAAAACATTTATCATATTTCCAGCATCACTGCCACCCAAAGGATGCTCTCAAGTTCATTACCATTTTTTAATTTGGGTTTTAATAGACCTTTTCATCGATCATGACTGTTTTTCATAAGTTGTACGCTCTGACAGGATGACGCGTGTTCGGTGGTAACACTGGTGGCAGAACCCAAATGTCAATGCTGGGGGGGGGGGCGCCGCTTTTATCGGGTAATGTCTTAATTAGCTTTTGAGGCATTGTGAGCGCGCCGCAGCGATCCACATATTGTACATACCAAATAGAGGCGCATTCACTTTTGGAAGAGACCAGACTTTAATGACTAACAGAGAATCCAATAACTGCCCTCTGAAACGGTCTTATTAAAGGGGCTGTGTGGAGTTTAGCAGTTTTGTACTCGCAATTGCCCCCTCAGGCCAAATGTGTAACTGCAGCCTCGATGATAAGCTCGTGCATGAGGCGCTCAGGCTTTATGAGCACCAGAAATAACAGTCCCGTCCTGGTCAATTTACAGATTTGCAGGCATGACTTAAACTGAGGTAAGAAACGTTACTGTTTTGTAAGATATTTAGACCAAATCCGTTGAATGTTTTCCAAGATAAAATACTTGAGCAAATGCAGCAAAGTGAAACGAGTGAAGAAGCCAAGTACAGGAAAAAAAAAAATACTCGTATACTTTGTATGCATAAACGCAGGCCTAATTGAAATAATAAAATAATTCCACTGGTAGAAATGCTACTAGGAAAAGCCAAAATCGTCTCTTCAATTCCCTGGGCCCAAAGTTAGCGTAGCTAACTCGTAAACTATATTGTAAACGGCACCTGGCCACTTTTTGTAGTCATTTCACTGCTTATAAATCCGTGAACAGTCAGTCAGTTATTTTGCGGCCAAGAAAAGCTAACATTAGCAACATTATTGTTGACATTGTAAATACAGCACCATTACCACCGTTACTACTCAAATGTTTTGTAGGTACAGCACAATTACTGTTATTACTGACACTACTAGTCTGCTACTAATACTACACAACTTCTCTGTAGGTATAAAACTATTAGATCAACTATTTTGGTAACTTCCAAATATGATTATTTTATGGTTTGTTTCAGTGAAGTTTGTACAACCTGCACGGACAGTCGGACACCGTTGTTTTGAAAGCATCAACAACACTTTTACCCCACGTATTTAGTAATAATTTCTTACCTTTCAAGCAAAAATAAACAGCGGGTCTTTTGACAGATTCTCTCAACATTTTCCGATGTTTACTCTGGTTCTTTGCCTACGCCGATCAGACTCGACTTTCGCCTCTTTTGTCACACTCGAATAAACTCTTCGTTTCTTTTCGTTATTTGGGGTCTGGGCTGGAGTTTCGATGGTGCTTGAAGCCGGTCTCCTCTTATTCTCCGCTAAATCCATCCCTCCGAAGTTACCACTCGCTCTGCAGCGTCAGTATAGAGGAGATACAGCTAACGCTACAGCTGAGCGTGAACACGCATTACGCATTACGCTGTTTGCTTGTTCGACCCGAGCATAAACTATTTAAGTGACTTTACAGGCATATAGAGGCAATTGCTGGGAAAAGGCCAGGGCTCATTCTACTCACCAGGGCATTGCTGGAGCATGTATGAGAAAGAAATTTTTAATTTGTATACATTTATTTGTGGTTAAACTTATGTATAGTCCCTTTAACGGTCCTTCCATTCCTTGGAGTTATTATAGATGATAGAATTACTTGGAAATCTCACATTAAATATATATCTACTAAAATATCAAGAAGCATTTCAGTAATTGCGAAAGTAAAGTATATTTTAAACATCAAGCTCTACATACTACCTTTACTGTTCTCTGATTTTGCCCTATTTACATTATTGCACTGTGGTTTGGGGTTGTACTTACAAAAACACATTAAAACCAATAGTAATGCTGCAAAAAAGAGCTATCCGAGTAATTCATAAAGCTGGGTTTTTGGACCAAATTCATTATTTTTAAAATCAAAGATCATGAAGTTTTGTGACATTGTTGAGTTCTAAACAGTACAGATGTTATACAAAGCAAGATACAAATTGTTACCAAGCCAAATACAAAGATGGTTCCAAGAACATACTGGTCGTTATGAATTACGTGATGAATTAAACTTCAGGTCTCAGAAACATAGCACAACTTTGAAAAGTTTTAGTCCGACAGTTAATGGTGTACAATTGTGGAATAATTTGGAGATGGAGATGAAACAAGATTAAAACATCAACCTGTTCAAATATGAATTCAAGCAAAAGATTTTTGCAAAATATAGAGAAGAAGAAATTAGTTGCCACTAGGGGGCGCAATAGGATCAAATTGCTTTTTTAAAGGAAGAATGATGTTGCTCTCAACGGGTGTCATTCTATTGCTCAAAATTACAAATAGAGAATTAGGGTAGGCGAGCTATGGATCTGTTGAGAGGGATCCTCCCAACGGGCTCGTAATCCTCGTCTTTTAACGCACCACACAGCATAGGAACATCATCTACAAAATCAGCTAGTTAGAGCAGCTGTGTAGGAGTTTGTTGATGAGGAGCTACTGCCCTCTACAACTGGCCCGCTCTACACCTGGCTTTTTAACGCACTACACTGTGTGGGGCTTACATAATAAATGTACATAATAATATTCACGGAGTATAATACTTATATTAATCTGTCTTTTTAACATAAAACTAGTGACTTTTGGTAATGCTAACAATGTTACCATGGTAACCATCTGAAAGAAAGGTAATGATCGCCTTTTGGTACTTGCTTTGTACTAGACTTCGTACTTGAAACTAGACCGTTGTTGTAATGGTGCTTCTTTCTGTTCTTTCTGTTGATGTACAAACACTTCAAACAGTGTTTTGTAAGTTATAGTTCTTTGTAAATAGTTTGTAAGTCTGTGGCATTATCATAGTTGTTTTGTAACTAGTTGTTACGTAATCAGTATTGCTCCGTTTTGGGGTATGGTCTTGATGCTACGGGTGTGTAGGGTCTATTTTGTTTTATTTTGTTTTGCTGTTGTTTCCTTGTTGCTATTTTGTTCCTTTGTTGTTCCACTATGTTCTTGTGAAATGATGATTTTAATTGTATTGATTTTGGGGGTGGGGCTTATAAGCTCTTGCTTCGGCCCACTCCTTTTGAGCTTTGCTGCTCAAATAAACAACTAAACTAACGGTAAAGCCATTGAAGGACAGGTCTTGATTCGCTTGCTCACCTTCTTCCACTTATGAAATGGAAGCGATGGTTCGTAGTTGAAGTACATAATGGATGGGCAATAGCTTAAAGGAACAGGCCACTGTTTTTACATACTGAGATATGTTCTTACCTGAGCTTAGACGAGTTGATACGTAGCTGTCTGGTGTTTAAGCGTGCCCTCAGTTATGTAAATAGAGCACAGACGGTGTTAGCATTTAGCCTCTCCTCCTCTCCTCTGTGGGGCCAAACGGGGGTGAAGTTGGAAGCGACCAAGCTCTTCCACGTTTCCCCTATTTAAATACGGTTACGTGAGCCTTTACACGATCTGAGTATAGTTACACAAAATTAAACATGATGATTTTCTAAGCGGATAAAAAGGGGTACTATAGTGTGAGGCGTAATAACACCTGGAGTACTTCGATGTCCACGCAGTAATATCATCGAAGTACTCGTAACCGTATTTAAATAGGGGAAACGTGGAAGAGCTTGGTCGCTTCTAACTTCACCTCTGTTTGGCCTCATAAGGCTCTTTTCCACATGTAGGAGCGTGTTGGCCGATTGGCTCTTTCACCCACTTTGTCGAGCTTTTCCATAACAAAGGCCAGTGCCAAACCGGTCTGACCAGGTATAGGTTTTGGGACCGACCTCTGGCTGTGGCCAAAGCGCTGACCCGTGTCTGATGTGACGTGAACAGACTCTGGCCTCTGATTGGCAACGAGAGAGTGGACAGCCCTCACTATTGACATATGGATTTAATATTTCACAACATCATACCATCCATCCATCCATGCACACCTCCTCCAGCTGTTCTGGGGGGACCGCGAGACGACACCAGGCCAGCTCGGAGACATAGTCCCACCAGGACACGCAACATCATACCGCTCGCTATAAAGGGATTTTGCCGATATTAGCATTTAGCCGCTGTTAGCGCAGCTTTAGCTGGTGTTAGCATAACATTTGCATGTACGTAGCTTACCTTCATTGTTCGTAGTTTAGCAGTTTGGCACCTCTGAATGATTCCATAACTCCCACCAGATGACAGCATTTGTCCACTTCTGTTCTCATCGCGGCTTACGAAACTTTTAATGGGCGGCACGGTAGCGCAGCGGTTAGCGCCTCCGCTTCACAGCTAGAAGGTCCCGGTTCGATTCCCACCTGGACGGGGCCTTTCTGTGTGGAGTTTGCATGTTCTCCCCGTGTCTGCGTAGGTTTCCTCCGGGCACTCCGGTTTCCCCTACCACTAAAAACATGTGCAATAGGTGAATCCTCCAGCCAGGTGATTCTGACCATCAACCTGGCCCCACATCATGGATGGGTGGGTGTGTGGTGGAAACAGAAAGGTCTGCGGGGTAGAGTCGATGCATGCACGTAGATCATGAAGTGCGCGGTCGGGTCGCGCTATGTGGAATGACGGCTATAGAGGAGAGGAGAAAAGGCTGAATGCTAACACCGTCTGTACTCTATTTACATGACAGAGAGCACGCGTGAACATCAGACAGCTACATATCAACGCTAAGGTAAGAACATATCTCAGTATGCAATTTTTCTGGTGTGGTTCTATAAGAGCAATCACAATAAGATGTGAGAATGATTTGTCCAAGCAAAATGTTATATAATTGATAAACATTTTTTTCAATACATAGAACTTCAAGTTGCCAAAACAAGAATAGCATTCCACAGACTACCTGATTGAATGACAGACAGGTATTCTAATTACATTGTATTGCGTAGACAGGTTTCCACAGGTTTTGCGGTTCAACCTGATGAGGTAGTCCTTTTTATGACTGTTGGTCACGTGACCCACACAGTAGAAAGTGTAGGAAGTTATCAGTGGAGACGCAACAAGGTACGGCACAACAGATATACTGTACATTCTTGTAAGTTAGCGTAGAATGGATACTATGGCGTGTGTACGACAGTGATTACTCTTCAGAAGGCATGTGTTTTGCGTTGCTGATTCTCTTGGTTGCTTTGGTGATGTTTGTTACATGCTTTTTTGTTTACTATAAATTACCAATCACTTAACACTCCAGCTCCGCAGTAAGAAGGTCCCGAGTTTTGATTCCTGGACCGGCTGGAGTTGCCGTCTTGAACATAAAACATTATTGAATGAAAAGCTCTCCATAACAGTTGTCACTTATAAACAAATGTGTTAGATGCAGCCAGAATTAAAGGATACATTAGAGCAGTGGTACTCAATTGGTGGGTCCGAGTATTTTAAAATGTAATTGACACGTTGCTTGTCTGTCTTATTTGGGTCGTGGCTTGTTATCCCAGGGTGATGATGTCCTGATGCCATACCAGTTGAGAACGACTGACTTTGAGAAAGACGCAAAGGTTTGGAAGAACGAAAATCAAAACAAAAAAAGTACTGTGAATTTTGTATGTGTGTGTATATATGGGTTTCCAACGATTGCTCCTTTTCCGCTGTCAGCTTTATAAACAACATTCTCAGTAGATTAATTTACCTTTCAGCCACTCCTGACCTTGAACCTATAGCTCGAGATATAGAGGAGGCTGCTTGGGGGTGCTGCGTTAGGGGTCACAACATATGATTATTTTCACAGAGGTAATACAATAGGGTTATGCTCAAGGACAAACAAACAAGATTCCAAGATGAAAAAAAGATGAAACTAGAAACTGTTGCAATGGCTGAAGCCATTGCGATTGACTGCGGAACAGATCTAATGCGGAAATTAACTGAAAAATCCTTGAAATCCTTGAAAAGGCCTTGAAACTGTTAAAATACTTGATACATCTTTGAAACTCCTGAAGTCCTTGAAACTATTAAAATTCTTGAAATTGTTGAAACCTTAAAACTCCTGAAATCCTTTAAACTGGTTAAACCTTGAAATTCCTGAAATCCTTGAAACTCCTGAAATGCTTGAAAATGTCCTTGAAACTGTTGAAAATCCCCATTTAGTTGTATGCTTTTATTGTGAAAATCCCTATTAAGTTGTATTATACTGCTTTTATTGGGAAAATCCCTATTTAGTTGTATTATAGTGCTTTTATTGTGAAAATCCCTATTAAGTTGTATTATACTGCTTTTATTGGGAAAATCCCTATTTAGTTGTATTATAGTGCTTTTATTGTGAAAATCCCTATTAAGTTGTATTATACTGCTTTTATTGTGAAAATCCCTATTTAGTTGTATTATAGTGCTTTTATTGTGAAAATCCCTATTAATTTGTATTATACTGCTTTTAATGTGAAAATCCCTATTTAGTTGTATTATAGTGCTTTTATTGTGAAAATCTCTATTAAGTTGTATTATACTGCTTTTAATGTGAAAATCCTAATTTAGTTGTATTAAAGTGCTTTTATAGTGAAAATCCCCATTTAGTTGTATTGCTTTACATGCAAAATTCCATATAAAGTTGTATTATATAGCTATCATTGTGAAAATCCCTATTTACAGTAGTTGCATAATTGTGTCGTAATTGCAAAAAATCCCTATTTTGTTGCAGAAACTGTAAAAACTGTTGAAATTGCATAGTGCTTGAATCTCCTGAAATCCTTGAAACTGTTGAAATCTTGAAACTGCTGAAATCCTTGAAATTCCTGAAATCCTTGAAACTGTATGTCCTTGAAACTGTTGAAACCTTGAAACTGAGAAGTGATGTGTCA